>CM037091.1:6572587-7172587 GCA_020916435.1 Oxytropis ochrocephala | reverse complement strand
TCCTCATACTCAATTTTCTTCGGTCTGGGACGGAGCCCTTGATCCCTGGAAGAACAATAACAAACCTGTGAAAATGGTTTGCTCCAATTTTTAACCTTTGATGAGGAAAAACGACATTGGAGTGAGGTGAAGTTTGTGGAAGAGGAAGAAGAACCAATAAAGGAAAAGGGTTTTTGAGAGTGATCCAATGAGGAAAAGGTTTTTTGGTAACGAGAAAGAGGAATTTCCATTGGTAACAATAAAAAGTGTCTTGAATAAACAATTGAAGGGGGCTGAGATTGGTGGATTGTTCATAGAGATGAAGAAAAGGGTTTAAATATGAATATAAATGTGAAGAGAAGAAGAGAAGAGTTTGCAATTGCATCATCATCACCACTCCAGCGGCAGCATAAATTTCTCCGCCAAAAAGGTAGGTAGCTCAGTGTTGACTATTGACTACCTACATCCGATCTAACTAGTAAATTTAGGACGGTTGGATTTGTAAATAGTAGGTGCTTAATTGACGGTACATGATAGTAAATCTAACTAGTAGATTTTCGAATTAATTTTGATACCAAATATAAGAGAGTATTTTAGTTTTTAGTGTATATTTATTGTTTAAATACTATTTTTATCTTCATTGAATACTTTGTCTTTTTAGTTTTCAATATAAGTGAGAGTAATGCATATTAATCTATTGAGTTAAGTAGAAGGCATTTTGGAGACTTAACTTAAAAAAAAAGACAAGAATTAAATGAGCTCATTTTTTTTAAGATTAATTAAATGAGTTCATTGGTAGTGATGATTTTTGCATTTCCTTCTTATAATAGGGACTAGAGGGAGTAACTTTTTGTGTCGTACACTCTCATGGACAATGACTGGTATAAAAAAAAATGTAAAATTTACTAAAATAAAATTTTACTATAATGTAAATAATCATTTTAGGGCGAAACTTACAAACAGTACATACAACCTATTAGTACCGTTCTCCAATAAAAAAATAACACATCACATTAAGATCACAACTTTTATAGAACCCATATTATTAGTAATATGAAGTGTCATGTTTTTATTGGACAACATTATCAACAAGTTGTATGGTAGTATTTATAAGTTTTGTCCATTATTTTATATACTATACTATACGAACCTTTGATGTATGGATCTTTATGTACAAAACCTTTTTACGTGGATAGTTTTTTTGTGTATGGATTGGAACCTTCAAGGAGCAAATATTTCATCCATTAAATTGGAAAGACAAACTAACATTCATGTATTGAATCTAACCCGGCCACAATGGACTAGCATGGGCCAAAATTAGAAATGTTGGGAACTTAAAAATGGGTACTTAAATGGATAAAAATATGGGATAAATACAAGTCGGCCACGAGGGACTAATTTAGCCCAGAATTGGATTGTTAGGGACTTAAATGAAGGAGATAGGATAAATTTAAGTCAGGTATGAGTGACTAACTTGCCCCCTATTTGTAATTGTCAGGGACTAAATTGATATTAATTATTGTCGTGGTCCAAATTAAGCACCGAAAATTTTGTTAGGGACTACATTGGGTATTCACTCAACATATTGACATGGATTGGTTGGACAATAACGAAATACGTTGGAAAAATAACAAAACAACTCAGCATAAAAACGGAGCTCACTAACAGTCAACTAACAGAGGGACTAACGTGTTCATATTTGTAATTGTTAAGGACTAAAATTGATATTAATTATTCTCGAAAACCAAATTAGGCATTGAAATTTTTCTTGATAACTAATTTGGGTATTCACTCCTTTTTAAAAATAAAAAATAGAACCTTCAATTTTTGGTGCATATATTAGTCATCTCAAACTATAATAAACTAGCCCCACGACCCGTCCGATGGACGGGCTGACTAGTTGTTGATTAAGTGAAACACATAGAAATAAAAGCAGCTAGGAGTAGCAGTTTTCGAGGATTAATGGTTTATAGTTGTTAAAGACATGTAGATCTTATACACAAGAAAATGAGAAAATAAGGAAGGTGAAGAAAAAATGTGTACAGTCTAAAGCGTGATATGAGATAAGTAGGATGAATGGCTAATAATAACAAACGTCATAAAAGTAGTTCAAAAGTATAGACATTTATTACTGAGACTACAGAAATTTTGATATTAAAATGGAAGATTAAGGAGGCAATGTTCTGACATATATTGGTCTCTCTTTTATTTTTATATTCCAAAGATGGTTCCTTATTTAAGGAGGCAAGTTGTAGATCTTGAAGTCTTCATCTTCTTCAGCTCCCACCCAGCTTGGCAAAATGGTTAGGCACATTGTAAGGTGTGGATCAGTTCAACATTCTAGTCATTTTGAAGAATCTACTTGTGTGATGTTCTAAATGAGGCTAGCAAATAAGTGCAGTTGGAAATCTCAAAGTCATCCAGATTTTAAGCCACTTTTTGATTTTTGCTTAATATAAAATTCGAATTTAAAACCTTGACTGCTTGATCTTGATCGGACGACTTCAAACTTATCGGCTGCTTGATTGCACGCTCTCTAGTCTCTACTGCATGCAAACTGAATCTTCCTCATCCACCTACAGAGGACGCATACACATAGCATTTGAATAGCAAGAGTAAGTTGGAAAGAGTTACATTTAAACTAAGAGATAGCCTTTATAATCGACATGAGACAGATAAGTAGCTTCCAAATGGACCTTGAACGATCAAAGATATCCAGAATATCATTAAAAAAATCAATCACAATTAAGGACAATGCAGTGACAAATTTTTAGCTCTGTAAATTATAAATTAGCATCAAAAAAATAACCACACATGAAGTTCAAATCAATCTATCATGCCATCTGACAACTGTGTACTATCCCTCCCCTCCATTTATCAATCATCTGCACAAGAGAAGCGCTTGTGCAATAACCTGAATTTCAGATAATTGCAGATTGCCGATAAAAGAACTTGTTTTGGACTGGGCCAGCGGCCCAATCCACTCGCTGGCCGCATGCCTGGCCCAAATCAGCAGGAAGCATCATCACTAGTAGATCAGCACTCGCACGTACTGATCAGCGGTCAAGATCGACCCGCGGAAATCCAACGGCTACGAACCAGCCCCTATCACTGTATATATAAGGGTCCACCACTGACAAGGTACACTCTTCTCACCTACGTGATTTCTGCTATCACTCTACCCCACTGACTTAGGCGTTGGAGTGCCTTTGCAGGTACCACCGGGTGGAGTACGGCCCGCGACTCACTCTCCCAGATCGTCCATCACTCCACCCTCCAGAAGGTCAGGTACTGATCAGAACTCAATCAAATGCTACCAGACATTTCAACAAATCTGCCCCCACAAACCAAATGGGTTTGTTCAGCAAACTTGGAATTTCCTCTGCAGTTGCCTTTCTAGTCAAATAAAATTGCCATCAAGGTGTGGAAAAAGCCAAGTGATTAAGTCAATCTAAGCAAGTACCAGTACTAAGTAGAAAATCTAAACATTCATTGTTTAATTCATATGTAAATTCATTTTCCTGAAAAAAAAATTCAAATAGAAAATCAGAGTTCATAGATACCTACCTACCTGTAGAAAATATGTCTTACACTTAAGTAGTCCACTCCATGGTTCACATCACAGACAAACTCCCCTAGAAGACTCAGTCTACAATAGCAACCAATGATATAAAACAGTTTACACAGTCAATGGAGAAATTCGATATCACAGATTCACAGTCTAGCAACTTTTGTAGAATCAAGTATGGGAGAAAATATTAAAATTTAATGAAACAGTTATGCTTTCAAACATCATTTCTAAGATTTAAACTCAATAAGATTCAGGCATTCAGCTGTATGTTCATAAGAACAGAACAACAACTTGCTCCATTTGTAAGCTGCATCCTACAAAAAAGATTAGCAATATTAATCTTGGCCTGTGATGCACCGACATAGACTCGGACATCAGACACGACATGAACACGATTTTAATTTCGAAAAATACAAGTAGCTGAAGTGTCGGTGTCTGACACGATAGATATCGGACACCGGACACGTCTTCAACCAGAAGTGTCAGTGCTACAGAGATCCCGGCTACTTATCACAATAACTGAAAGAACTGCAAGTCTGTCTTTAACATGAAAAGTAATAGAAAATCAGAAACAGCAAATTCAACAGAACAGTAAATATTGCAAATTGGTGAAAGCAAAATCAGATTAAAAGTTTTTCATGTTCCCAAGTATAAATAACCAAACTGTGTATGATTCAAAGTTCCTTACAACTTATTGCCAAGGCAGGCTTATTTAAAGACAATCTAATCACTAATAAAATGACCATATAACTATAAAATCAACTCCTCTTTATCCTTTTCTGTGTCCTACTACTTCTTGATCTTTCGATTCTTCTTAGGACCTGGAACTTCTAACCTACCAACAGAACAGCCACACTTAGCTCTAAGAACAAGAACAGCTCTTCCATTAAGAGGTGCCATCTTCTTTAACTCGAGTTCGAGTTCACGATGATGATCGCGAGGAAGCTTAAACAAACCCTTCTTAATTGCACCACCATCTTTAGACAATGAAGGAGAATTCTTCACACAATCCTCAGTCTCCAATTGAATATCAAACTCAGCAGCATTCTTTAAACCTTTGCAATTAGGGTTCCCACATTTCCTTGTTATGCAAGACACAAAAAACCATGTAGCTAATACAGCACAAGTAACACTAACTCCTAAAAATACATAGATCAAAGGAGCAATAGCAATTTCTTCTTTTACCAAATTCATGATCAAACACCCAAGTTTAAAACTTTCAATTATCAATACCTGAATATATGGAAATAACAAAAACCCAAAGGCGGTGATAACTGCAATAAATATCACCACATCAACCACCGCCGATCGAGATCGTGAGCATGGTGGAATTTGCAGGGAATTGAGTGTCTTCCGGTTTCTCGATTTTCCAAAATCGAGAGAATTCGCCATGGTTGGTGGTTGGTCAACGGTTGAGTTACAGAGAGAGATTGAGTTATTGATATAGACCATCTCAATCACAAACACAAAAACCCTTAAATTGGATCAAACCCACATGTAAATTGACCCAATTGAATCGACCCACTTCACCAAAAACTGAAAAGATTAGAAATTTAGATTGATGATCAGGTAAATTGAAGAATTGTTGGGTGCCCAGATGGATCCAAAGGAGCAATTTTTAGGGATTTTTTGTGATGGGCGTAATTGAGAGAGAGAATGGAGAATTGGGAATTTGTTGTGAAATGGGGTTTAGTTTAGGTTAAGGTAAGGCCGGCTTGAAGTTACAGAGAGAGAGAGAGAGAGAGAGAGAGAGCATAAGAAAACGAAGAAGCATCACTGCTTCATTGTTTTCTGATAATAAAATTGCATCTTATAAAAATATAAGTAGATTTTTTAGCAAAGGGATAGTTTAGTCATATAGAGAGAGAGTAGTGTTGTTGTTGTTGATGGACTTGGAGGGTCAATAAGTCAGTGACGTGTGTGCAAAGAACGCGCTTTTTGTGATAAGCACTTAACTGGTGTTTGCGTATGTGTTGGGACTAGCTCATTTTGAATGGGCTTTAGAAGAGTGTACATTAGAGAATTGCTATTTGAACCCCCTTTTTATTCACACAACTCTTGCTCCCTTTTTCTTAATTTTGTTTAAGGGCAAGCTAAAAAAAACCTTTATTAGGGAATTAAGGGCGAGCTAAAAGAGTTTTATTAGGTTAGCATCCAAGTCTTTGATCGTATTCCTTCGTGTATTGCCACTTTGATTTTGACTTAAATTCCATAGGTTTTCTTTTGTAAAAAAAAATTAGGTATGATGGTTCAAAAAAAGAGTTTTATTAGGTATGGAACTCAATATCTAATCACTTAATGACACATCACATTTTATATTAACTATTTTAAATAAATTTAAATTTGGAATTAATTTTACCTACAGAGTATTGATATCCAAGAAAACTCAAGGGTATCAGAGAATTCTTCTATATTAAAAGATAATATATTTATAATACTCAATAAACTATAATATAAAAATAGATTATATTTAGGTAAATTTCTTACGAGGTATAATCTAATCTAATTCAATACATTTTATTAAATAATACAATCAATACAGTCAAGCATTAATCACAAGTTGAAAAAAATCATTAAGTTGCAATGTCAACAACTCTCATTTAAAAAAAAATATATTCTCCAATACAATAATTACTCAATCCAAATTCTTCTTATTGTTCGTGGTTTCAACAAGGATATCACATATTTCAAGACTTTAAAACAACTGTTGGATTTTTGGTCAAAAAAAAACAACCATTGGGTTGAGAGTTCTCCATGATATCATTGTATACCACCCATCATAGCCTAAAAATGCGGGGTGGGTTGGTGTTCTCAACCCGCCAACTCATGAGAGTCTAACCCCTTAGCCAATCGAGTTTGATTCTTCTTGTTTTTCTCTTTGATTTAGACTATTTTAAGATATTTTTTAAATGTTAATATGGTGAGTTTTGGCGGGCCAACCCGCAAACCCACCATTTGTACCTTGTGTTGGGCGGGCCAATCCACCTCTTTTTAGCTCAAAATTATTGAGTTTTGCTTTTCCCATTCCCCCTCCTAATCTTTCACACCTCTTAACAAATTTTATTCCAAAAATAACCTTGCGTGAAACGCTGTGAGGACGTGTTTAATGACTGTTCGAACGACATTGTTCGAACAGGTTCGCATGACCTCATGCGAACAGGTGAAAAATGCCCAAGAGGGTGTGAAGTCAAAATTTAACACACTCGAACGATGTCGTTCGAACGTGTTCGAACGAGGTCATGCGATGCGAACAGGTGAAAAACGCCCAAAAGGGTGTGAAGTCAAAATTTAACACACTCGAACGATGTCATTCGAACCTGTTCGAAGTCCCGTGTTCGAACACATGAAAATTCTTGAAAAAAAAGACGCTTTGGCTGGTCTTTTGGTCATTTCACACCCTTATGGGATGTGTTTTGAGTAGGAGGGGCGTGGGAAAAGCAACACCCAAATTATTTGTTCATGATTTTTTTTTAATTATTCACTTTAAGTATGAGCTAGCCCTGACCTGCTAACTCGTTGAAGGACGAGACAGACTTAACTTCTCAGCCCGCTATTATTTGTCGGGCCAACCCACTCCATCAATTTTTTGACGAACTCAAAGTGAGTCGTGATGGGCTAACGACATTGCAATCCCAATACACAATTGGCCTTTTTTCCCAAAAAATATATTTTTTAGGAATGTTATAACACAAGTTCCACCCTAGTGTAGTGGTAGCACATATTTCCTAGCCAACCACATGTTGTTGGTTCGATCCCTACTGTAGACTTTTTAAAATAACAAGGAATTTGTTTTCAATGAAACCAGGTCACGGGTCACCGGATTAATACCTAATTGACCGGGTCGCACCGGATCAAGTGCATGCACGACCCGATTAGCAACTCGAACCGGCCTGGGTCACAAGTTAACCAATCCGACCGAACGGGTCGGCCCGGGTTGAATAACATTGATAATTTGTGTAAATATACTGATGCAGTTGTCTGATCCATATGTAAGTTGGTAATTCTCAACCACTCATTTCACAAGAAAGTGCACACCAACTAGCTCCTGGTTTGGAAGGAAGTTCCAACCCTTCACTTAATGGTCTCACATAACCAAATGAAACAGTTGAAACACCTAATCACGAGACACCTAATGATGAGACAGTTGATAATACATAGGTATTGGCACAAATAAGTAAAGGAAAACTTAGGAGTAAGGTATGGAATGATTTTACAAAGGTTAAAGTTAATGGAGAGGATAAAGCTCAATATCACTATTGCAGAAAATACATTGGTGGGAAATCATGCAATGGAATAAAACATTTGCATGATCATCTGAAAAATGTAATGCTAAATTGCTTCACGATAACAAGACAAAAAAACCATTTTCTATGCCAAATAGCTTGCAAGGAAAGCAAGTATTAGGAGTTAGAACTTATAATGCTGGAAACTCAAGGAAAGAGCTTGTTTGTGCAATAATTATGTATGAATATCCACTTTCAATTATTGATCATGTTGGTTTTAGGCGATGTGTGGCTTCTCTACATCCATAGTGGAAATATCTTAAGCCTGCAACGCAGTCGACTTCATTGGACAATCTTAGAGGCTTTGATGTGTGCTAGAAGTTGGTTATGGAGTAAAGAAAATAGCGGCATGGTTTAAATTGTTCTTTCAATTTATATATCTTAAGAAATACAAAGAACTCTGCATTTATTAACTAATTTCTATTTATATTGCATTTCATACTTATAGGTGGTATGAATTCTCAATTAAGTAATGAATATGCTACTTTACTCAATGAAATAGACCCAGAGGATGAATGTGAGATCTACCTTCCATTTATTTATCACTACCTTTCAATTTTATCAACTTTAATGTTTATTTTAACTTGTATTTTTTATTTTATAGGTGAAATATTGACTAGTGGTGTTACTTTCCGCTTTGAAGAGTGAATACGTAAACACCATTTAGAGAAAGAAAGAACATAACATTGATGTGGCTACTTGTTTTAGAAATTTTAAATTTTCAATGAACAATGATGTGATTTGTACTTGGTTATGTTGTTGTTTTTTTTATAATTTGGATTATCGGTTAATTTAGAACATTGATATTTGCCTATATGTTGTTGTATTGAATTGGTTTTATGTTGTTTTGTTAAATTATGGGTTTGGGTCGGGTTCGGGGGCGGATTATGGGTTTGGGACAAGTAAAAACTTTATTAAAAAAATTAATTCCCTTTGTGGGGATTGGGGTTGGGCGGGGATACCCGAACCTATTGGGTACTGAGGATGGGGTTTATTAATTCAAATCCATGGAGTTTGGGTAGGGGAACAAACAACTATTTGGGATTCGGGGATGGGGAATGTCATACCCGTCCCCGACCCATTGCCATGCCTAACCACATGTTTATTGTTAATGTTCGTACCTTGTTGTCTTTTTCGGTCGCCCGAGACTACAATTGGTAGTGCTCATCGGCGGGTCGGATCTCGTGTGTTTGAACGGAGGGGTACCGCAAAGACACTCTGGACGCTCAAGTCGAGAGAGAATCGTGGAGTATGTAGATTGAAGTAGTGCGTACCTTATGTGGCTATAATAGCCAGTATATATAGATTTTCGTGCTAGCTCCGAGTCGTTGGATCGTTCGGGTGAATCGAGTCATCGAGGCTTAATGGATTGGGTCTTGGATGTGGATCCAAGGAATTGGGCTGATCTAGGCACTATTATGCGAATGGACCTCATGGTCCAATATGGTGCGATTGGTCATGACATGGGTCCTTGGTAGTTTGGTTGACCTTGGTCCAATTCGCTTAGTGGATCTCGTGGCCCAGTCCAGAACAGATACTATTAGTATTTTGTTTGTTATTTTATAACATGATATTGTTAGTTTAATATTTGAGAAACCCAAGACGTCGAGTATAAACCAATGTTCTGTAAAGATCGGTTAGGTACGATTACCTTATACTGCATCAATTCAAGACTTTCGCATCGCATCTATGAAGATGTGAAGCACACCCCCTAAGCAACACACGAGGTACCTTAGTATCGAAACGGTTTGGTACTTTGGTACCGTATGTTATGTTTGTATGCCCGATATCAAAGTATTGTACTAAGGTATCATACTGGTGCAAAATGTAGCGTGGGATGGATTTGAGAGCATGCACAAATTAGGGTGTGGTTATGAGTAAGAGGTAGAGTGGGAAAAACACAAAGGCCTAGACAACCTATCAAGTCGTGTATGTATAGTAGAATTGGTCACAATAATTTAAATTTTAATGGTAAACAAAACTCGTGGACAATAATAGATCACTTATCACCAAATATGAAAGTGAAAAGCACATTAACCGAATATTAAAGTGTTTGTGATTTGGCAAACAACAACGACAAAGCAGACGGATAGAGAGAAAAAGAGTTTGAAAAAGGAAAAAAGAGAAAGATCTTTTTAAGACCACAAAGAGTGTGTGGCTCAAATTGTAGGTAGTTTCTGATGTGGCACTCTAAACTTGCTCCACCGAATCAACAACAAATCGCACAACCAATCACACTCTCACACTCCCACACAATGTGTCACCTCTATTCCTCTCTCTCTCTCTCTCTCTCTCTCTCTCTCTCTCTCTCTCTCTCTCTCTCTCTCTCTCTCTCTATATATATATATATATATATATATATATTTACTTTCCCCACCCACCCACAACAGAAAAAGGATAGTAACACAACAAAAATTAACAAAGAAATGTCGGAGACAAAAAACCCGGCGATTAAACTTTTTGGGAAGACGATTCCGGTGCCGGAGATTCTTGTCGGAGGATCAGAGGAATCCACCATAGTTCTGGATTCATTGTCTGGGGATGTTGTTGATGGGAGTGTTGATCAAAATCATGCTTCTTCCTCCAACTCTTCGAGGGAGTCTCATACAAACAAAGGTAGCACATGAGCAAGAGATTGATAAGGTATGAGAATTTTGGGATTCAAAAGGTTGGATTTTGATTGTGACCCTTTATTTGAAATGTAAAAATATTTAATGGGTTGGTTTTAGTTAGGCTTAAGCATTATGAAATTCATTATTTTGACTTGCTTTCATGGGATGTATTAATTATATCTGTATTGTGTCTTTTTTCTTCTTAAAGTTCAATGTTTTTTTTTTGACACAATGAAGTTCAATGTTTAATTGGGGATTTGGGGTTAGTCTCAATCATATGGGGAGCTAATTGATGAGTTTATTTGAAATTTCGGAAATCCATTCAATAGTTCATGTTTTTTTGAAGTTATCTTTTACTTTCTGAAGCTTAATTTTTTTATGGTGTGTCGTTGGATTAGCTTTTTTTGTAATCATAATAGCTTATAATCAGAAAAAAACTTTGTGGGGGAATTTTTTATATAACATAGGCATTTGGATTCAACTTTAGTTGTTTGGTTAGTTTGGAAATCTTGTCTGCTCTCAGAGTCTCAGTTTAGCTTTCAAAACCTTGATATTGCTATGCACTACATAGCAAGCTATAAAAACTAATATGATTTCATTTTGTTTTTTTTGTCCATTCTTCTGGTCTATCTTTGTGATAATAAATCAGCATGCTGATGAATTTTTTTTCCTATTTGCCTTTGATATGAATCAAGTTAATGAAGGGCAAAAGAGGAAGTTCACTAATGTTTATGAAAGGAAAAGGTGGAGGAGATCAATTGGAGGCCCCACTGCTGTGAGCAGCAGTGCACTCACTCCCACGAGCAACTAATTCTGCCAGGTGGCAGAATTACATTGGAGCAGAATATTCTCCCTGATTTGGAGAGAGGAAAGCAACTATTAGAGGAGTATTCTCTCACTCATGCATTTTAGGTTGGAATTGGCATTGTCTTAGGATGGGAATTGAGCAGTAGGACTACTCTGGTTTTGTAGCTACTGTTCCATTCCATTTTCCTTCTATTTCACTTGTAATTCACCATTTCCAACTTAGAGAGATCCTCTAAGTTGTTGATAATAATACAAGTGATTATTCCCAGCTATATACTCTGTTTTTCCTATTTTCTGTGTTGGAATCTATCAAAGTGGTATTCAGAGCACTCGATTCTGTAGTGTATAGTTGTGACGAGAACCGCGATGGAGAAAAGAATTGATGGCATCGAACAACAGTTAGCTGAGCTGAAGAATTTGTTCATTGAACACAGTAGATCACGCAGGGGACGTCCCAGAAAACGTCGTCACCATCGACAACGTGACTCGACCCGGAACTCGAACGCGCAAGTTGATGGCGAAGTTGAAACCGAAGATGATGAGAGCTCTCGCTCGAGTACACGAAGTTCAAGTCGTGATTCCTCACGTGATTTCGGTGGTAGCAAACTAAAGATTCCTGTATTTCGAGGGGACGATGTGTATGGCTGGATAGTGCGAGCTGAGCGCTATATCAAGCTGAACATGGTTGCAGAAGAGGATAAGCTTGATGTCGTGGTTATCTCTCTTGAAGACAGAGCACTCAATTGGTATCAATGGTGGGAGGATCAGAACGAAAATCTGAATTGGGAGGAATTCAAGGCTGCTCTAATTCAAGCTTCCAACCCAGGTTAGTCCGAACTGTTTGGACCTTTGTTGAGTATCAAAATGCACAAGCTCGGTTATGAAATATAGGAGAAGTTTGAAAGAGAGTCAGCTCCCTTGAAGAAGGAAGAGAGGATCATGTTGAAGGGGATTTTCATCAATGGGCTCAAGGAGGAAATTCAGGCCGAATTGAAGCTGCACGCGATGGGAACATTGGATGAATTAATGGATAGAGCCTTGCTGTTAGAGGAGAAGAACAATGCTCTGAAGAAGGGTGGTTTAATGAATGTTGAGAAGAAAGGAGGAAGTAGTAGTGACAGAGGCACTGTGAAGAGTTCTAAGGGGTTTACACGTTGGGAGAAAGGAGGTGTGAAAGAAGGCACGAGTAGCAAGGTGGTAGAAGGTGAAGCTAGTGAGAAGAAACAATCAGGTAACAGATTGTCTCAAACTGTGCAAATTGAAACATTTTCAATTTGTATTAGTGGAAACTGAGGAAGGAGGTGCTTCAGAGGAGAGTGAGGCAGAGGAGGAAACAGGGGAGGCCCTGTCAGTGAAGGTGATGCAGCTGTCATTGAAGAGTAAGGATGGTTTGACTTCTAATAGGTCCTTCAAAGTCATAAGGACTATTAGAGGAGTAAAAGTACTAGCTCTTGTGGATTGTGGAGCATTTAGCAACTTCATATCTAAGAGAGTGGTGGAGAATTTGAAGTTGAAGGTGACTGACACCTCAGAATTTGTTGTGGAGGTAGGAAATGGTGAGAAGGTGAAGAACCATGAGGTATGCAAGCAAGTGGAGTTAGAGGTTCAAGGGGTGCCCTATTGTTCAACACTTTTTCATTATGGAGTTAGGAGGAACGGATTTGGTGTTAGGAATGGATTGGTTGGCAAGTTTAGGAGATGTAAAAGCTAATTTCAGGAACTTGGAGTTGAATTGGGGAAGGAAGGAAGATAGGAGAATGCTCAAAGGTGATCCTTCATTGTGTAAGACCCAAGCTTCTTGGAAAACTCTTGTGAAGGCTCTGAACAACAAGGGAGAAGGCTATTTGGTAGCTTATCATATAGAAGGGGCAGCTGGAGGAGTGACAGAAACTGCCAGCAACTTTGTTGAAGCTGTATTGGCAGAGTTTGAAGTGTTGTTTAGAGATCCAACTGACTTACCTCCCAAAAGGAGCTGTGATCATGCTATTACATTGAAGGAAGGTGTGAGTATTCCCAATATTAGGCCGTATAGGTATCCTTATTACCAAAAGAATGAAATTGATAAGTTTGTGAGAGAGAGATGCTCTGGCGAGAATTATTAGGACTAGTAATAGTCCCTATAGCAGTCCAGTCATTCTTGTGAAGAAAAAGGATGGAGGGTGGAGGTTTTGTGTGGATTACCGAGCCCTTAACAAGCTGACTTTGCCTGAAAAATTTCCTATTCCGGTGATTGATGAATTGCTTGATGAATTGGGTGGAGCCATGGTTTTTTCTAAGCTGGATTTGAAGTCCGGATACCATCAAATACGAATGAAGGAGGAGGATGTATCCAAGACAGCTTTCAGGACTCATGAGGGTCACTATGAGTTCTTAGTGATGCCTTTTGGACTCACCAATGCCCCATCAACATTCCAATCTCTAATGAACCAGGTATTGAAGCCTTATTTGAGGAAGTTTTCTTTAGTCTTCTTTGATGATATCCTCATCTATAGTCCATATATAAATTTACATCATGAACATTTGAGGTTGGTGTTGCAAGCACTGCTTGATAATGAACTGGTGGTAAATAGGAAGAAATGCTCTTTTGGTAAGGATAGTTTAGAATACCTGGGGCATATTATTTCTGGACAAGGAGTTGCTGCTGATCCTGCTAAAGTACAATCTTTGGTGAATTGGCCTGTTCCTAAGGATGTGAATGGCTTGAGAGGGTTCCTTGGATTGACAGGTTATTACAGGAATTTTGTAAAAGGGTATGGGAAGATTGCTTGGCCTTTAACACAACAGTTGAAGAAGGATCAGTTTCATTGGGATGATGATGCTCAAAAGGCTTTTGAGCAATTGAAGGAAGCAATGGTCACGGTTCTAGTATTGGCTATTCCTAACTTTGAGAAAACCTTTGTGGTGGAGACTGATGCCTCTGGGAAAGGGTTAGGAACTGTTCTGATGCAAGGAGGGCAACCCATAGCTTACATGAGCCAAACTCTCTCTGATAGGGCACTCAACAAATATGTCTATGAGAAAGAGTTAATGGCTGTGGTGCTGGCAGTCCAGAAATGGAGGCATTATTTACTTGGTAGACACTTTATAATTCATCTGGATCGAAAAGTTTGAAGTTTCTAGCTGATCAATGTTTGATGGGTGAGGAACAACACAAATGGATCTCCAAGCTGTTGGGATTTGACTTTGAAATCAGATACAAACCGGGTATAGAAAACAAAGCAACTGATGCTCTGTCAAGACAATTACAGTTTTCAGCTATTTCAACTGTGCAATTTGTTGAATGGGATGATTTGGAGGATGAATTAGCCAATGATGTGAAGTTGAGAGGAATTATGCAAGACTTGTTGACAGATTCCAATGCTCACAATGGGTATAAGGTGGTGAAAGGGAGATTGTATTACAAGGATAAGCTGGTAGTTCCTAGAAATTCTTCGAAGATTGATTTAATCTTAAGAGAATTTCATGACTCAGCCATAGGAGGGCACTCAGGCTACTTCAAAACGTATAAGAGAATTACTAGTTTATTCTATTGGGAATGAATGAGGAGGAAAATTCTGGACTATATGAAGAAATGTGAAGTGTGCCAGCGAAATAAATACCAAACACTAACCCCAGCATGCCTACTTCAGCCTCTTCCTATTCCCAAACAGATTTGGACCGATGTTTCTATGGATTTTATAGGGGGATTACCAAAGTCAGGTGGTATGGATACAATGTTAGTAGTGGTGGACAGGTTCACTAAGTATGCACACTTTATTCCTTTAGCTCATCCATTTAATGCTAAGAAAGTTGCTGAGGTATTCTTGAAGGAGGTGGTGAAATTGCATGGTTTCCCGGAGTCTATTGTGTCTGATAGAGATAGAGTTTTTACAAGTTCTTTTTGGACTGAGTTGCATAGATTGGATGGCACCAAATTGAAGTTCAGTTCTGCGTACCATCCACAAACTGATGGTCAAACTGAAGTGGTTAATAGATGCCTAGAAACGTATTTGATATGTGTGATTGGGCATGATCAAAGCTTGATGGCATAAATGGATAAGTTGGGCTGAGTTTTGGTATAATAGCAACTATCATTCCTCCACTAAGATGACTCATTTCAAGGCATTGTATGGGAGAGAACCCCTCCCGTGATTAAGGGTGACTTCCAGCTCACTCCTATGGAGGAAGTCACTAGCTTGTTGAGTGATAGAAATGAACTCTTAGCATCTTTGAGAGAGCATTTGCACCAAGCCCGGAATAGAATGAAACAACAAGCTGATAGTCATAGAAGAGATGTGAAGTACAAGGTTGGAGATGTGGTGTACTTGAAAATACAACCTTACAAATTGAAGAAATTGGCTAAGAGGGTGAATCAGAAGCTGAGTCCTAGGTTTTATGGGCCATATGAGATACTAGAGAAGATTGGAGAGGTGGCATATATATAAGCCGAAGTTGCCAGAGGACAGTAGGGTGCATCCCGTGCTTCATGTATCCTTGCTCAAACCAGCTGTATCTGCCGATGTGGTAGCTCAACCTTTACCATCCATTTTGTCTGAAGAATTGGAGTTGCAAGCAACACCATAAGAGATCCTAGCTGTGAGGGGTCAAGATATGCAGAACATGGAGGTTTTGGTGAAGTGGAAGAATCTTCCTGATTGTGAGAATTCGTGAGAGATGGTGACTGATATGATGGAACAATTTCCAGAACTTCAACTTGAGGACAAGGTGAATTTCAATGGAGGGAGTGTTGATATGAATCAAGTTAATGAAGGGAAAAAGAGGAAGTTCACTAATGTTTATGAAAGGAAAAGGTGGAGGAGATCAATTGGAGGCCCCACTGCTGTGAGCAACAGTGCACTCACTCCCACGAGCAACTAATTCTGCCATGTGGCAGAATTACATTGGAGCAGAATATTCTCCCTGATTTGGAGAGAGGAAAGCAACTATTAGAGTAGTATTCTCTCACTCATGCATTTTAGGCTGGAATTGGCATTGTCTTAGGATGGGAATTGAGCAGTAGGACTACTTTGGTTTTGTAGCTACTGTTCCATTCCATTTTCCTTCTATTTCACTTGTAATTCACCATTTCCAACTTAGAGAGATCCTCTAAGTTGTTGATAATAATACAAGTGATTATTCCCAGCTATATACTCTGTTTTTCCTATTTTCTGTGTTTGAATCTACCAGCCTTCCAAAAGTTGTATATGGGTTTTGCCAATCCAGAAAGAGTAGAATCTAAAACTTCCATAATACCATATTGAGAAGATTCCTCTTTCATGTTATTTTTCTGTTAATTTCCTGATTTTCTACTCTTTTTGATTATATCAAGGCTCAGTTTGCCTTATTTGTAATTGATGGATTGTCTTGTTAAAGGAGAAAATACTGATAATGAGCTAATCTCCTCTTGGTTTCAATTCCATTTATTTTGATTTTTTTTTGTAAAAGTTTCCACTTTGATGCTCTAGAATTATACTCTGTTCACTTAGCTTGAGCAACCAACAAATGTGGTAGCATTAAATGGTAATATTTTCAGTATCATTTTTTAGGAAAATTGAGTGAACATGTTTTTGGAAGAACATTGAAAATGTAATCTTTATTGTGACCTGGCGACCGACTTTGATGTGGTTTTCATGAATCCAGGACACATTGGGAGAAAAACCAACTGATAAGAAGAAATATGGATCCCTCATCCAATCATCAGAAGCATTCACCAATCCAGATGCATCCCCTAGTACTGGTGAAAATTTTGTTACTCAATTCTTTGAGAGGGAGGCTTCTATATTGAAACCTTCAAAGATAGAAGAAGAACAAGGCGTGACAAGTAATCCACGAGATAAGAACCTTAAGAAACCAGACAAAATAATGCCTTGTCCCCGTTGCGATAGCATGGACACCAAGTTCTGTTACTATAATAATTATAATGTGAACCAACCTCGCCACTTCTGCAAGAATTGCCAGAGATATTGGACTGCTGGTGGAACCATGAGAAACATACCCGTAGGTGCAGGTCGCAAGAAGAATAAGAGTTGTTCTTCTCACTATCGCCATACAACTGTCTCTGAAGCAGCACTCCAAAATTCTCGAACAGAATTTTCGAATGGAGCACGTCTTACATTCAGATATGGTCCACCCTTGTGTGAATCAATGGCATCTGTTTTGAAACTTCCGCGATAAAGCGATTGCAAAGTTACACAAGAAATGGAATTCATAAACCTGGAGAACTAAGAATTCATGTCCCCTATGATAATGGAGAAAATACGGATGACAAATCCAATAAATCCTCTGTTACCTCTATAAAGTCGACTGAAGGTGCAAGCACCAACGCATCTCACCAAGAAAAACCTATGCAGAATTGTCAGAGCTTCCCGCCACAAGTTCCCTACTTTCCTCGATCTCCTTGGCCTTTCCCATGGAACCCAATGCAGTGGAGCTCATCCGTACCACCACCACCGCTGTCTACTTTCTGCCCACCAGGATTTTCCCTACCAATCTATCCTCCAACAACTTATTGGGGTTGTTCTGTGCCAGGCGCATGGAACATGCCATGGTTAGCACAACCATCATCACCAAATAGTGCATCTCCTAACTCCGGTCCCAACTCTCCAACCTTAGGTAAACATTCAAGGGAAGACAACACACTCATATTGAGCGAGTTGGGTGGTATGGATGGACATGATAGCAAAGAAAGTAAAAATGAAAAAAGCCTGTGGGTTCCGAAAATTTCGAGGATTGATGATTCAGGAGAAGTAGCAAAAAGATCTATATGGACGAAACTTGGGACTAAAAATGTTAGTGATGACTCAATTTCTGAAGGAGGACATTTTAAAGCATTCCCTTCAAAGTGTGATGAGAAACAAAATCATTCAATGCACGATTCACCAGTCTTGCAGGCCAATCCAGCAGCATTGTCTCTGTCGCTTAAATTTCCCGAGATCTTATAACCTCATCGTGGACAAATTGTATATCCAGGTTTGTTTTTCTAGCCTTGTTTGCAATAGTTATTGTTATCAGCCAGGTGAAGAAGAGCAGAAGATGGGTCTTCCTACATATTATGCCAAAGTGAGCATGTTGTTCCTTCTACTCAGATGGTTTTCTTAGTTCATGTACATAGATAAGTTCATATGACATAGTGAGACAAAATAAGTTTGTTTTCCAAGACCCCTTATGTAAGTAAATAAGAAAAGGGGTTCAAATTGAACTTCGTGTTCTGCTTTCGTTCTTTCAGAATGTAACCTTATGTTTTGGTTTTAACATTTTGGAGACCACCATCATTCTTATTTTCAAATTCCAATATTAACATTTTATATGCGCTTAGGATTTAATTAATAGTGTAATTACACGTGAACTTTGAAATTTATTTTGAAAATGATTAAGTCTTATGAATTTAGATTCATTTCACCTCATAATTGAAACAACACTTCTCAATGCATAATCTAATATCTATTACTGTAAGTAGATCACCTAGAAATACAAAACTACTCATTTTGTCTAATTGACATCTCACTTTCTATGGGGTTACTTTTGTAAACTCAGGGGCCTAATTTCCTAGGTGCTCAAAGATAGAGTTAGTTTAGTAGATTCACGAGTCTGATTTTCAGCAACCTTACACCCAAGTGGTTAACTTAGTAAACTCTCTCTCTCTCTCTCTCTCTCTCTCTCTCTCTCTCTCACTCACACACAGTGTGTCACCTTTACTCTATGTTGCGCCTACTGCTGCATTCAGAATGCACGCATGCCTCAAGCTTATGTCTAATCTCTTCTCACTCAAATTTTTTGAACACATTATCATTCTCCCTTCATCATGGCTCTCTCTTTCTTGCATGTATGAATCACTTCTTTCTCCTTACCAAATTCTGAGCTTCCACTCCTTTGGCCCTTTCCCGGATTCCATACTCCTTCCTCTTAGGGTGTGTTTGGATTGGTGGTATGGGATGGAATGGAGTGGAATGGAATGGAATGATACAAGGCTAGAAAAACAAACCTGGATATACAATTTGTCCACGATGAGGTTATAAGATCTCGGGAAATTTAAGCGACAGAGACAATGCTGCTGGATTGGCCTGCAAGACTGGTGAATCGTGCATTGAATGATTTTGTTTCTCATCACACTTTGAAGGGAATGCTTTAAAATGTCCTCCTTCAGAAATTGAGTCATCACTAACATTTTTAGTCCCAAGTTTCGTCCATATAGATCTTTTTGCTACTTCTCCTGAATTCAAAGCTCCATTGTTTGGGTATTTAAAAAATGGATGGAATGGAATGGAAACCAATGGAATGCATTCCATCATATTCCATCACTTTCCCTCAATTTCATTCCCCCCCCCCTCCCCAATTTGGGGGGTATGGGATGGAATGACTCTCTCTAATTAAACTATTACACATTTACCCCTATTCAGTATAAGTTACATCGTCCTAATACTCATTACGTTACTATGCTGCTCTTCCATTTTCTCACGTTCCTCTTCGTTTTTCTTGCATCTCCAGCAATCGAAATTTTTCCTTCAACCAAAACAAAAGGACCTAACGCCCTATTGTACTGCAAAGTAGACATGTTTTTGGATTCTTTTAAATGTAAGTTATTAAATTTCCAAAGTGCAAGCACACCTTATTTCCTGCTATATAAAGAAAAATGAAATTGGAGGAAAATAAAATTTAGGAAAGTGAAACTGAGAACTAGTGTTTTTGGTTAATGACAAATTGGGATTACTTCTCTCATACTTGCTTAATCTACTAAGCTTAATAAGATTTATAATTTGAATAATGTTTTTTAAAAGGGTAAAAAAGGAATAAAACGGTTATAATTTATTCTGTTCCATTCCGCTCAGTCCGTTGTCCAAACGATGGGGTAACTGTTCCGTTGTTAAGTCCCCAAACAATGGAATGAAAATTTTATTCCATTCCGCTCCGCTCCACTCCATTCTGTTCCGCTACATTCCATTCAATTCATTAAGTTGAGTGTATCCAAACATACCCTTAGGGTTCCATTTTTTCAAGACTTCGAGCTACATTGTTCTTCTTCAAGAAATAGAAGAGTTCTCACCCTTCTCACAATAGCTGCGTTTGTTCCGCCATTTCTAGTGCAAAGGATGAGAAAATTGAAACCCATATCCAATTGCAAGAGGCATGAACCAAAAGGGATAAATTTGACAACCTATGTTTCTCAAATTTGAACTTCGAAGCCATGTTATTCTTCTTATCCAAGTTCATTTTCTTTGGTTTTTATTTTTAACAAACTTATATGTATAAATTCATGTTGAAAATATTCTTAAGGGATAATAGAGTATGACATGATTTTGATCGAATGTTGTAGGTTTAAGTTTTATAAATTTACTTTAAAGTAAATATAATTCCTTTCGTAAGTACTTTTTGTGAAAGCTATACAAATAAATAGAAAATAAAAAGCTACATAAGCAAGCTAGATGTCAAGAGCATAAGTATTAAGCAAAGAGAGAAGCCCATTAGGAGGTGTCGTCTAAGTTGTTACACCAAGAGTCGATTTCATCCCTAATTTAGCCAAAAAATCTGCACATCAATTGTCGTTACAGAGCACATGCTTGAACACCAGTCCTGGGATGTAGTCCATCAAAGTGACCATTTTGACTCCGCCTCTATTAATATCTCCACCTGAACTTGATTCAGCGAGCAATGCCATGGAATTAATCTAGTGAATCATATCATTTGACATTGGCCTTTCAAGTTAGTTGAGATGACTTTCGTGTGTACGAGCCCTTGAGAACTCAAGTTAACTGCTTCAACTTTTTTTTTTATATATATAAAAAATGGATTTGATTTCTATACTGTATAAGTGTTTTACATTATCTAATAATTACAAGTTGACACGTCATTAGAAAAAAGTTAGTCAATTAACAACCACCTTATATTCAAATTCATCATGAATCGTTATTGATTGTGGTTGTAAAAGTGTTTATGCCAATAACACATACCAATTAAACTCATTAAAAGTTAAAGTGGAAACTTTTTATTTGTTCTACATCAAATTTTTTTTTTTTTTTTTTTTGGGTTTACATCCTTGTTAAGCCTACTAAAATTAGATTAGATTGCTATGTGTGAAGATAAATGATTATTGTGATCCGCGTGAATGGTTTTTTTTGGACAAATGATTATAATTATTTGATTGTCCCTGTGTGTTTTCTTTGGTAATGATTAATCATTGTCCCTTTATATGTTTTTATTAAGAAATTTATTTATAGTAAGATATTAGTCTAGTTCTTAATTTGAACTCGGAGGGGTTGACCTAGTGGAGCATGATAGTAGTTGTATCTAATAGGTCTTAGGTTCAACTCCCTACTAGTTCTATTGGGGTGAGCTAAATGTATTACCTTCGTGAGTGTTCAAATAGCCTGAAAGTCTTTCTTATCATGGATTAGGGCGTCATCCACTCACTTTGGTCATTTATCTTTCATATTTGTTTCAGTTTGGTTCTTCACTTTTTTTGTGTTTTAAAGGACTAAATGGAAACATATATGAAAAGGACCCACTTAATTAACAAATACTCACAACATTTCAAAGGGACCCACTTAAGCTAAGAGATAAAATGCCAACACAATTTTTTTGCCTGCAATAATATTCCTTATTATAGATTTTTAATAAAAAAATAAGAGTCTATTTGTTACAGCTCATTTTTAAAAAAATCACTTTTTTAAAAAAATAATAATCACTTATGACGATATATTGTGTCAGTTTATTCTGATTCTTAAAAAATGAAAAGTGAAAATAATCTAAAAACTACTTCATATGAGAAATTTGTTTGAGTAATTTTTCTCATGAAAAAACAGCTTTTTAAGAATGATTTTTTTCAATAAGTGATTTTAGAAGATGTTACACAAACACAAAACAACTTATCATTTTCTTAAAAATCTCTAAAAACTAATCTCTAAATTATTTTACAATAAAATCACTTATTTTTTAATCCATAACAAAGAGACTCTAAGTTACGACCACTCCCATCGAGGATGTTCTTATAAAATTGGGGAAAATTGGTAGTTATTATAAAGGGAAAAAAGAACAAGTGTGGTAAGCATAGACAGCCAACGAAGGTAGCAGTTTCCTATGTTTAATTTACCTGGATGGATCTGAAGGCAGGCAAAGATAAAGTCGGTTTCCGAATAATATTGACTCACGCTAATAAATATCATCATCACTTTATATAAACTATACTCACTGCACTGTCTCATACTCACTTTCCTCCATACCCATCAAACTAAACTCTCTCTTTCTCTCTCTTCCTTCTCTATCTCTCTCTCTCCTATATATATAATCCTACGTTGGATACAATCTCTCTGTCTGCAATTTATAGTTTGATCACCCATTCCTCGTTTCCAATTAAAAGCCTACACACAAAATTAATTAATGGGTCATTCACGACGTTTTCTCATGCTGCTTCTCCTTTCATCTCTCCTCTTTCTCTCATTTGATCTTGGTATGTTGTCTCTCTCTAACTCCTAAATGTATCTATATTTTGTTTTCCTCTATTAATCTATCTTTTATTTTATTTCTTTAATTTGTTGTTTTGTTTTGGTCGTTAATTTTAAGGTTTCGGAAGGGTGGCATTCATGGAGACGGTTCAAGATGGAGACTCTTTTGAAGAACAACTCATGGTTAGTTTAGTTTAGTTTGCTATTCTATTTTCAGTAAGCCACTCAATTTTTGACCAAAAATATAGGATTTAAAATCAGACTAGACAATTTCTCTTGAATAATTTGACAGTTTCAAAAAAAAAAAAAAAATTAAAATGTTCAATTTTTTATTTAAAAAATTGTAGTATTTTTTTCGGGTGATTAGGGTGAAAAAGTAAATTAAATCTTTGCGGTGAACCACTAAAATTGACCAGATTGGATATTGTTTAAAATGCTATGAATGGTTAAGATTGAATCAACCAATATTAAATCTCAACCATTGATAAATTTTTAAACTACATCCAACGATCAATTTTATGTCACCATGCGAAAAGATTTAATTCGCTTCTTTCGATCTAGTAATCACCAAAAAAATACTACAATTTTTTAATTTTGTTAATTTCAAAATCAAGTTTCTAGGTGACTAGAATTTTAGGAAATAAATTAGTGGCTTGTTAATTGTATTTTGTTGGGTTAAATATTTTTTCATCCATACAAAATTTTAATTTTTTCTCTTCAAAAAAATTTAACTCACTTTCTGTCTCTAATTTTTTTTCCTCCTTCACTTCCTAGATTCGCATAGAGGGTAAAAAGGTTGGAGTACAAAGCCCAAACCAACCGACCACCGAAAAATCAACAATTCACCAAAGTTTTTTCATTAGTTTTAAACGCTTCATTACTTAATCACGCTATTAAAAGTTATGAATCGTTGTTAAAAGTAATGAAGAACTAAAACTAATGAAAAAAAAACTTGGGGAACAAAAGTAGCTGAGATTTTTTATGGACTAAAACTAAAAAAACTCAAATTTTATACTGGCAAAAAAAATATTTAACCCTATTTTCCTTGCATCGAAAATAAATATATTTAAAAAAATATATATTTCTCTGTGATTTTTGGACTTTTGGAACAGAAAATTAATTAGCAGGAGTTGATGTTTTTGGTTCAGGAACATGGTAGGAAAATGAAAGAAGTGTATGGAATTATGGACTATGCAGACCCAGAACCAAATACCAATCCCAAAAATGGCCATCTTTTCACTCCTCCTTCTTCACCAACTCCAGCTGCTCCTCCAAGATCTTATTAAATGTGGCCATCAAAATTAGAATTTTACACTGCTTTGTAAAATAAGCTGTGTGTGTAAAATCACATTCAGCTTTACTCTAGAGATCCATTTTTTCGATAATTACGTAGTTTTTACTATACTAATAATAAGGTCTAGCTTCAACATCGAATGAGCGCAACACTACCTACCTTTTATGAAGAGTTGCAGAAATCACAAAGAATCATTTGCTCGGAGTGGGTTAGCGAATCGTCAAAATACAAATGTTTACTACACATTCTAGTTACATGAAATAATCTAGAGAGATCCATAGAATCTGACTTGTGTTAATTATATTGCTGCTTGTTGATTTTCTTTGTGCACTCAAAATTTAATGATAAATTAATTAAATTTACACCAATAAAAATATTGTTTTAAACATCATCACCGACATTTGTATAGTATAGTACTAGTACATGGGAATGAAATACAAATAAATTGGTTTTGTCTCATTTGATTCAAGAAATTGAATTATAATTTTTGGTTAATTAAGATTTGATTCTTGGGGTGAATTAAAAGGAAGGTGTAGGATGCATGCAGCTTCCTAAATGGATCAAACGTGAGTTCATGTGTTCTTTAATCTGTACTATAATATTAAGAAACACATGGATCCATTTGTTCTACAAATTATATATGAACAACAAGATATGTATTTATATAAATTAATAGTTGACTTAAATTTAAGATTGTCACTATCGATGCATGAATGGCTAAGTTTTAAAGTTTACCAAAGTGTTGTTAATTAACTTCACGTGCAATCTGGAAATAGAATTTTCCCCTTCTCCTAAGTCTTAATGTGATTAGTTTATAAGATCCTCTGATGCCTAACACTAACACACAAGAGTTTTCAGAAGGCTCTAGGGTCTGTTTGGATCCACTTAATGAGATTATCTACTGATATAAATATTTGTGAGACTACTTTGGAGAGCTTATGAACACATCTTATGACATTTTCATAAGCTGTTTTCAGTTAATTTCTATAAGCTCTCATTCGGGCAATCTGCTTGTTTGTTAAAAAAAAATCTATAAGCTCTCTAGAATAACTTATGAAAATAGCTTATAGTTTATAGAAAAATAATTTACATTTTTTATCTTTTAATGATAGAAACAACTTATGTATATACTCTATAATATAAGCACTTAATTAAACCGTTTATCCAAACAAGTTCATAGTGTCTGAGTTTCCAAGTTCGTAATATTTTCCAAATTGTGAAGATAATAAAAGCAGCAATTCATTGCATTTACTTAGCTCAATGTTCTGGTTGGAAAGGCAGATAATGAAAATAATGGCCGGTGCAAATGTGGAGGCTTTTTACTGGTTTAAGATGTCAAAGTTGCACGCCTAATTAATTGTGGCATGATGTAACATGTCATAAGCCTTTTGTTCTGTTCATAAGTCAATGTTTGGCGTTTGCTTTTCTCACGCCCCCTCCTGCTCAAAACACATATCATAAGGGTATGAAAAGATCAAAAGGTCAATCAAAACCTCTTTTTTTTTTCACGAAATTTCACATGTTCGAACACGGGCCTTCGAACAGGTTCGAACAAGGCCGTTCGCGTGTGTTAAATATGGACACACACCCTCTTTGGCGATTTTTAACCTGTTCGAATGGGGTCATGCAAACAGGTTCGCATGAGGGTGTTCGAACTGGCGCTGCAGAATGACATATATTGGACGCTCGAGATTCCACCGAGCGCTTTAATCAATCGCGCCACAATCATCAAATGTGTCAGATAAAGGAGTGGATGTTATTCCCTTTGGAAAACGTGCCTGAACGGATAGAACTTAAACGGCTTAGATTTGTGATCTAAAAATGAAATCAACGGCTGACATTTAACCACGCCTATTATAAAAGGGGGTTCAGTTTCTTCACCACATCCTCACACCTTCTTCACCAAACCCTACTCTCTTCTTCCCAGATTACTCTCCCTCTTGACAGATACAACCAACCTGAAATGGAATGACAATTGTGCCCAACCCAGTACTCAAACGACAAATTCCTAACGACCCTTCATCACCATGGGACTGTAGATTAGTAATTAGTAAATAAGTCATAAATATTCATACCCAATTAGACTAAACCAATTTAATAAAATCAACCAACCAATTAAACTCCCAACAAAATACATAAACTGTGCTGTCAAACAACGGTTCAAACAATATCATGCGAACCATGTTCGAACAGCCTCATGCGAACAAGTACGCATGCTCTCATTCGTACGCATGGAAGAATTTAATGTTTTTTGAATTAGGGGTATTTTGGGAATTTAAGAAGTTAGGGGGTGTGTTTGAGTAGGAGGGGGTGTGGGAAAAACAAAGTCTCAATGTTTTTAGGTGGTGAATTTACCAGTGTATGGCAATTAATGGGCCTCTAGGAATAGTTTCCCCCAATCTGGCCTATTTGGGGAAATGATTCTCTAATATTATTTTCTATCATGTTTAATTTCAACCACTCATTTAATATGTACAAGAGAAAAAAAGTATGTGTATAAAGTATTAAAAAAATGATAACAAGAGAATCTAATGGTGGAGATTAAAAACATAACTCTCTCATATTTTTTTTTCTAACATGAGAAATTCATTCCCTTTATTAAATGTGTGTGAGGGTTGACAATGTGTTTAGCTCGATCAATGTTACTCAACTATTTGTACCTTATGAAGTCCAGATAATTCAAAAATGAAAACATATCCGTGTTCGAAATGTGTGTTCAAAACCAAACCAATCCAATGGAAAATTGCAAATCGAAACAAACCAAATATAAAACTGCCAAAAACCGATATATATATATCGGATCTATTTGGTTTTTTTTTTCAATAGACCGCACGGTTCGGTTCGGTCCGCGGTTTTTGTTCCACCAATCGAACCAAATCGAACCGTAAGTAACATTAAGACTTATTGACTTACAAACTTTCATTACTAATTTACAAGCCCAAATCCAACTACAACCCAACTCTCAATTGGCTACTATCCGAAATCTGATTAATTCATTGACCCACTTGCAAACAATTCATACTGTAATGCTATATTTAAAAATTACTATTAAACATTTGATTCAAATTCTTTTAACCATAGTCGTAGTTATCTTAAAAGATTTAAAAGAGAGTAATTTATATACTGCATATATTTGAGCAAATTTTTTCTTAAAGATTTATGTTAGCTGTTTTATATGTTAGTTAATTTTAACTTGTTTTAAATTATGTTTTGTCTCGGAAAAAACCGAAGAGAAATACTTAATAGTTAATTCGTGTACAAATAGTTTTCTTGTCAATGCACAAATGAAGATTGAAGGCCAAATTGTTTTGGGACAATGTTTTTCTCAACCCCCTCTTACTCACTACACACTCCCAAATCATGTGAAATCTCTAAAATACCCTTAATGAGTAAACAAGGTTCCCGCGCGTTTCGCGAATTTTCATTCGTTCGGCGCCCCTGTACCGAACCCGGCGGTACAGTTGATTGGTGTTGTGGCACAAGTCTTGTGACACACCCCCTACTGCATAAATTTTAATAGGTCCGACAAAGATGTCACCGAAGCGTCACATTTGCTTCATATGTCTGTCGTGGACTGGTCTCGACGCATGACGGCTCAAATATAGATATTCGAGGAGTCGCCACCCAATTTATTAAAATAGGAAAATTGAGAAAAACCTAACCTAAATAGTTAGTGGTCTGCGTAACTAGGTTGGATTCGGGAGTCGGTTATGCGCAGGGAAGGGGCGAAAACCTAATTTCACTGCACCCCTGACACATCTGTCCTAAGACAGTTACCCTAAATTTGGTTTGTGCAATAATTACTAAGTCGTTTAATTATTTGTTTACCCAAAAATAAGGTTGGCTAAAATTCGATAAGAAAATAATTAGTTATTTATAGATAATTAGAATAATGACTAATTTGGAAAAATTTAATTTTGACTTTGACAGGGAGACCCCGTGCCTACGTACTCTCTGGTGCTATGAGAGACTCAAAAGTCACGTAGTTCTTCCTGAAAATTTGTTTGTTGGTTGATTTTATTTTTGAAGGGGTCTAAGATCCAAGTTGTACAACTAAAGATTCTTAAACCGGATTGACAGGATGTACATCCAAATCGAATCCATTTTTTTGTATTTTTCTATGAAAATAGGTGCTAAGTATTTAGTTTGTAGTTTTATGATCTTTATTTTAAAGAGATTTAAGGTCTAAGTTGTACAACTAAAGACCCTTAAATCAAAGTTGTGGGTCTGATAGAATGTACATCCAAGTCAAACCCTAATTCATTTTTCTGGAGTGAATAAACTTGGTTTAAAAAATAAAATGATTTAATATAATTGAGAATGAGAGAAGAATATTAAAATAATGAAAAAAAGAACGAAATGGGGTGCACTAGTAAAAGAAGTGTAAGTTGTATGGGGGATTACATTATTAAAGGGGGAGTACAACTAATGGGCCCAATTAGCATTTTTTTTCTTTGGGCGCTGTCAGAAAAAAAAAGGAAAGAATGGGTCAGGGGGGTGCGTGTTAACAGAGGGGTGTGATGAGCAGATCTGAGTTTAAAAGGCCCAACAAAACAAGCAGAAACCCCATTTCCCCTCCCCTTCTTCACTACGCCGCCAGCAACTCTGTCAGGGGAAGAGAGAGGCGATTTCCACCATTGAAGGGAGAGAGAGATCGCGAGAAAGGAAAGAGGGAGGAACGAGAACGCAAACGAAGGCTGGGGGTGACGTTTCGCAGCAGGTTCGCGATGGGGTTGGGCTTCACGGTGGGGGGTTTCAGTTCTGGGGGTGGCGAGGGTGAGGTACGGTGGAGAGAGGGTGGAGCGACTGGGTGGCTTGGTTTGGGGGGTGGTTGGTTCGGTGACGAAGACGCAGGGAGAGGGGGGAAAACGGAGGGTCACGATGGGTGAGAGAGAGGGGGACCGTTTTTGAAGAGTGGAAGTTACTGTGGGTGATTTGGTTTGTGGTGAGGGAGAAGGCAGGTGTAGGTGCTGCGATGGGGGGGCTTCTTCTCCCTCTTGTGAAAGCTCACTCCTCTCTCACTTTTGGATCTGTTGCTTTCCCATATTTTTTCAGATCTGAGTTGTTTGGATGCTCAGCTTAACCCTAATTTTTTCTGTGGTGATTTTTCTTGAAAATTGGCTCCCTTTGACTGTTGTTTGACTGTGGTTTTATACTGATAAATTAGGTTTTAGACATTAATTATCGTTTGACCGGGCCTTGACTGTATTTCAGATTTGGAGCTGTGGACTAGGCCCATCAGCAACTTGGAGCACTTTGGAGCACCCTAATTTCTATTTGTTATGTTATTTTCGGATTTGTTTTATTTTATTTTTTGAATGAATGTAAAATAACATTGTAACACAATTAATTAAATCTACTTATTTTATTTTATTTTTGTAATATATTTTTTTTATTTTTATTTTTGTTTAACTGAAAATAGTAAAAACAACGAAAAAGTGACAAACGCGAGTAAAACGGCAGATTTAACACTAAAATACGAAAATACACCAAAACGATTATTTTTGTGATTTTTTCAGAAAAAAGTGAAAAACACTGAAAAAAATTGAGTGTTCACACTGTCGTAGCTCAATTTTTGCAAATTTTTTATGATGTTCGGTTGTTATCTGCCGTACCAGAAGATATGCACCTTTCATTTCTAATGTCCTCAGCATCCAAGCTCTCAAGGTTTTTTTAGATAGACAAAGTGGTTAGTGGTTAGTAATTAGTGTGTTAGTTGTTAGAGGGGAGGGGGAGCGGGGTTCGAACCCCGTACACCTATATTTTTCCACCAACGATGTCCCTTTCACTCAACCACGTGAGTTACCCTTCTGGGACCAAGCTATCAAGGTTGTTTCGAATGTCAACATAGGTTTAGGTTTAGTTTGAGGCTGGGGTTGGGATTGCGATGTCTTCTGCACCTTTTTATTTTACAATTATTCAGACTTCTTTCTTGATAAAGTATTGACACACACACACACACCGATACCTTGCAGAAGCTTGATTTGCTTGATTTAGGCAAGGATATGAAGAAATTCTTGTTTATGTGGAACTCATTTGTTCAGAAGCAATGACAAGTTCTTTTATGAACTAATTTGGTCTCCCTAACTCACGTTCGGTAAAAGATCACCGAACTAGTTTGGTACTTTGGTACCATACCAGTTCAGTACTGATGTTCCATACCATTTCAAAATACAACAAAAGGAGACTTTCATGTGTGTTCCACGTGAGGGTAGTTTTGAAATATTTTAGGTTTGGGAGTGTGTGGTGAGTAGGAGGGGGGTTAGGGAAAACATGGGCCATTTTTTGGTAAGAATAAAGGCCATTGATAACCGAGATTGGGCCAAATGTTGTTTTGGTCCAACGATTGAAATTAGGCCTTTTTTTATCCCACACCCCAATACTTTCCCACCCCCTAAAATAATAAAACTGTATGGTACTAAGGTATCAAACGATACTCAATTGTGATTTTTTGTGTGTGTGTGTAGAAAACAGAGATAGAGAAAAAGAGAATGGAGAAGGAGGCAGTTGTGGTGGTGGTGATTAGAGGGAGGTGGTGGTGGTGAAGGAGAATAAGAGAGTGGAGAAGGACATGGTTGTGGTGAGAGAGAGAAGGAGGTGGTGGTGAGAGTGAAGGAGGAGAAGAGTAGGAGTGTGAGTGTGGGAGGAAGTAAGAGTATTTTTGGAATTTTTTAAAATTAGTGGGTGTGAGAGAGTAACAGGAATAAAAAAAAAACCTTGAATTTAGTACTAAACTAGGTTTTTTGTTCAAATTCTTAAACTGCATTTAGAAGGGAAATAATTCTTTCGACTAAAAAACAGAAGGAAAAAAAAATCTTGCACCTACTTAATGGGCTGACCTAGTGGAGCATCGTAAGATTTAAATTTTTTGATAAACATAAAGGACCAATTTTTGCCTATGATATAATTCCTACATTTTATTTAATTTTATTTTAAATTTCCTAATACTTATTACAAACATTAATGAAATCTAAATCTATTTTAGACAATTTGTTTTTTCCAAAAAAATATACGAGGCGACACACATTAAACGCTCGTTTGATGGCCATGATAAGATAGTGACAGGATATAGTATAGAGCATGATAGAGATATAATATATGACTAGCCCCATAACCTGTGCGATGCACGGAGTTGGCTAAATTTCATCGTATAATCGAGTAATTAATTTTTTTCGAAAGAATAATATCGCATCGTACTTGAAAGAAAATATTGCACTGGTTAACATCGAGCTTGTCAACCGTGATAATCAACGAGCTAAGGAGAGCAGTGGTTGTCCCCGTGCCCCAAGGTAGCTTATGCCATTAGGCAAATGATGTTACTTTGCAAAATATAAAATCTAATAACTGTGAATAAAAATTAAATTATAAATATTAATTAAATAACAAATATTATAAATTTAAAAGGAACTTTAATAAAGACATTTAAATTGAACATCCTCCGCAGATAAAAAAAGAAGAAAAAGTCTAAAAAACTTTAATAATTATCAACATTTATTAAATACAAATACAAAAAATTAACCTATAATAAGAAAGAAAAAAGGACAATGCATTTTTTTAGAATTATAATATTCATATTTTTATTCCAAATTTGCTTCAAATTAATGTTTTATGCATAACTCTTCAATCATTAATATTTAATATTGCTAATTTTGAAAAGTTATCCCGCACATATAATAGCAGGAAGTCAAGCTGCTTGAAAATCAGCTTCTCTCTCTGCATGAGAAGCGGGAAAACTCCCGCAAAAAACGTTGTACGTAAAAAGTGTGAGTGGTACTTTTGTAAATAATGCAATTATCAAGTGTAGTTCTATTCACTAAATTCCAAAAAGTACATGCTACAATCTCTCTCTCTCTCTCTCTCTCTCTCTCTTTCAAATCACCAAAATAAGGAATTCTCTCTCTCTCGTCTCCCTCTTTCCCTCCTCTCTCCCTTTCTCTCATTCTTCTCTCCCATGGCCGCTCTCCACCTATTCTCTCACATCTGACCGATTTCAACTTCTTTTTCAAATATTAACTACATTTTCTTCATCTCCTCCTCCCCCTCTATCTTCCTATCTTATTATTTTTCAAAAAGGAACCGTCTTGAAAAATGACCACCGCTTTAGTCTCATTTTTTTTTTCCGCTAACTCCGGCCATCCCCTCCCTACCAAGATCACCATTTTGTTTGTCTCCTTCTCCTCTACAAGAAAGTCTCAACATTTTTCAGAAACAAAGTAGATCGAAAAACTTTTGCATCTACTCCTTTTCCACGTTTCTGGCCACCATAGACTTCTAACCAGAAAACTAACATGATATTTGGAATCCCCTCATTGTACGCATTAAAACCCCTTAAAAATATCCCGATCAACCACCTTGCTCCGTGACCACCACGGAAAGAAATGAAGCTAACAGGCAAAGCTGAGAAAGTCCAATGCAAGTTTGGAAAGAGAAGTGAGTGGAAGACGGTGGAAGTAAGCAAAGTAAAGCAGTGTGTAGGTTCATCAAAATGGCTAAGAAAAGCAAGATTTTGGTATTATTAGGATGAACTTCTGATGATATAGAAGAAGATCACCCTACAATTTTACATTCATTTTCTTGGAATCATAGTGTCTTGGTTATAAAGATTGAATCAAGATTGGGCAGCCACAAATTACTTCGATATTTTTCAAGCCCGGCTTATAAAGACTGAATCAAACCCAAAGGTATCCCTTTATGAGATTTGTTTTCAGTATTTGTTCCTCTATATGATTAATTGTATTTCACTTTTATGATGATTGGGAATACTTCTATAGTTTGCAAGAGATAAACTAATTTTGTTCTTAAATCAAGTATGAACATTAAGACTTCTTTACTTGTATTGGTGTTGATTTAACATATATGTTGGTAACATTAAGCTTTAGATGAGTTTTATTGTTTTCTTGATTTTTTGTAGTGTTTACTTCTATGATTTGCTTAAGACTTATGGATGTTTGGGGTTATTGTTCATGAATACTTCTTGAATTTTGAGTATAACTTAATTTTTTTATGGTTGTGCATGTGAATGAGGTGAGTTGCGTTAGTTGTGTGTGGAAGCTGGAGACAGAATCATAGCCTACAAAGACACCGGCGTCTTGGGCACTGATTTGGAAGAAGAAGAATCAAAAGAAGAAGAATGGAAAGAAGAAGAAGAATCATCTCACTTTCAATCCACTTTCTAAGCACGTTCATTCATTCACTAATATTTCCTTTAACAATATTTCCCTCCACCATCCAAACACACCATCAATGTTGGACATGTGGGGTATTGTTGTGTTGAATAGTCATATCAACTTTGTAGTCACGTGCTTCAAAATGTAGATGACATAATTACATTGGTAATGACGCTACTCAAATGTACCCTTTATTGGGAAGGTCACACCAATAAGTTTTCGTACCTAGGGGGTAAAACATACATAGAGGTAATTATGATGCTCTATAGGGGTAAAACATACATAGGGGTAATTATAATCCTTGATGTAGTATTTCTAAAAACATTTATGTCTGCAGGTAGCATTTGAATTTATTGTAAATGTGACTGAATGTCTCGTTGAAAGAAGATGATGAAGGTTCTATTGTAAAGGTGACTAAAATTCCCACGGGGAGTACAGTCAATGCAGCAACACTGCATGTACTCGAATATTAAAGAAAGATAAAAATATAAAAACCAATTAAAGAAAAGATTTAATACCCGTTGGTGCAAAATGACCAAAATAAAGAAGACAACAAAATAGAAAGTGAGACACGTGGTAGCGTGTTGGGTTTGATGGAGATTACCAATAAAATAGAAGCACATATAGAAAGTTGAAAGAGTACGATTGATGATCTATTGTAAATGCCATTTGAAGTTAAAGTAGATAAAATTAAATTAAAACTATAAATTAAATAAGAAGATTATAAAATAAAAAAGAAAGGGTTATTAAGGAACGAACTTTGTGTATTTGAACATCTACAAATTTTTGGGGTCCTAAATTACCCCAAAATACACTGCCAGCATCCCACTTTACGTATTTTTTCACAAACTTATTATTATATTTTACCAAACTTCTGGTATTTGAAGAGTTAAATTTTTTTCAAATCCCAGAAGTACCTCAAAACGCACTACTTAACATTTCACTTTAGACATTTTGTTACAAAATAACATTTTCACAATCAAGTACACCATCCCACACTTTTTAGGATCTAACTTTACGTAGTTTTTCATGAAATCAATTCTTTTTACCGAATCGATTATTGAAGAACAAAATTTACATATTTAAGCATCTAAAATTTTTCGAGACTGTAAACCACTCTTTAAAATATAAGAGAAGAAAAAAACCTGAAGAAAAACCAAAAAGAAGAAAAAAAAAACAAAAAGAAACCAAATATAGTTTTTTTTTGTCAAAAAAATATATTTTTTTTTGTCAAAAAAAAATATTTTTTTTTGTTACGGAACCAAATATAGACTATTAACTCTCTCTTGATTCTTTTGTCAAAAAACTCTCCCTTGATTTTTCTGTCAAGAAAAAAACTCTCCGTATGCATGGTTGAAGGAAAACCCATAATAAAATAGGAGCAGTTATACAAAGTTGAAAAAGATTATGGAAGTTTTATTGTAAATGTGACTGAAGGTCTCGTTGAAAGAAGATGATGAAGGTTCTATTGTAAATGTGACTGAAATTCCCACGGGGAGTACAGTCAATGCAGCAACACTGCATGCACAAATTTATTATCTTTAATATGTGTAAAAATAGTTATTTTTGCTATTAAGTCCAGATGGAGTACGTCAATACATCATGTAGGGTTGAATAAAAATCAGCATTAAAATAAAAGCACCTATACAAAGTTTAAAGAAAATGTTAGAGAGTTCTATTGTAAATGAGACCGAAGTTCCCATGAAAAAAGTTAATTATAAATCTAAATTAAATAACAATATTTTGAAATTAAAAATAAACTTTAACACAAACTTATGATTATTTTTTACCAAACCGGTTATTAATTACGAAGAAATTTCTAGTATTAGAAGAGTTATAATTTTTTCTGTATCCTATAGTATATACCCAAAACATACTACTTCATATTTCACTTTACACATTTTGTTTCAAACTAATTTTTTTACCATCAAGTACACCAAATCACAATTGTCTAGCATATCACTTTACATATTTTGTAATTAAATTAAAAAAATTTCATTGAATCAATTATTCAACAACAAAATTTACATATTTAAACATCTAATTAAGTTTTTTTTAGACTTTAAAGTATCTCTTAAAAAAAAATTAAAAAAATACAATATCTTAAAATATAAAAGAAGTAAGAAAACAAAAACAAATAAAACCAAAAAAAGAAGAAGATAAAAAAAGTGAAGTAATACAAAAGAAGGAAAAAAACAAAAAAATTGAAGCAAAACTGGAAAAAAAAAGCAACAAAAAAAAAAAGAAAGAAAGCAAAAAAAAAAAAGGAATAAAAAAGACTTGACGCCAATGGCTGACAAGCCACATATATAGTAGAAGATATATATACATGATAACCACTATCATATCATATCATATGTTTAATGTGAACTTGATAAGATATAAGATAACATATATTATTCTTTTTTTGGGTACAAAGACAATATATGTTATTTTATTACATATTTTAGATAAGTTAATGAATATTGGTATGATTCCGTCAAAAAATAAAATAATTGGTATGATATATATCATATGCTAATGACAAAATAATATTTGCGACGCCTATATTTCGTTTGTTAACAGATTTAAATTAATTTTGTATTTTTATATTCTTTTAATAATAATTTGTTTTCACAATTTTTTATTTTTTTTATTCTAATATCAATAGATTCTAATTTTTAGAATATATGAAATGGCAAAATTGCCCTTGTCTTATAATCATATATTTTTTTTTATTTAATAAAAATTAGACTTATATGATACTCCCTCTGCACAAAACTATTCACGTTACTTGCAGAATGGTTTAGATGGTTGGTATTCAGTTCTTCCTACTTTACTTTGAAGTTTGAGCTTCTACAAAAGTTCTTACTTTCAATTTTCAAAGGAAAGTAAACGCACTCATTTCTTAGAAAATGCTTGCAACAAAACACTGCGGTGGGGGAAATTTCTATCAGGAAAATGACATTCATCATGCATTGCACGACCTTTAAAAACATGATCGGAGGGAGTACATTAAGATTACTTAATTATTAATAAATGTTAAAGAGACTTGAAAAATCAATCAAGGAGAGTTTTTATAATTCCTTGTATATACTCCCTCCGTCCCATATTAGATGTCGTTTAAGGTTGTGGCACAGGAATTAAGAAAAGTAGTTAATTTTGTATGGGAAAGAGAGATTGTGAGTTAGTTTACCAAATTGTCCCTCATTAATGATATTGGAAACATAAAAAGTAAAATTGTAGGAAGAAATATATTAAATAATGAAGGGTATGAATGGAAAAACATAATTTAGGCTTTATTGGTATTCGGAAAAGACATGTAATTTGGGACAAATTTTTTTGGCTAGAAAGACATTTAATATGAGACGGAGGGAGTATATGCATATGACGTGACTCAATTGACTACTGCAAATAAGTGCAGGACTCAAAGTAGCCGAAATGGCATTTCACACTGAATTGTGTTGGCTTAACTTTGCTACTCTGAGATATCTGGTCGACTCGACACTCTTAAATTCGATTTCTGTAGCAGATAAACTCGATATTAAATAGTACGAAATTTGATCATAAATACGAATTGAAATTACTCTTTCATTCAATTAGGTTTACTCTATGAGTAGTCAATAATAGTCTGAACAAAACTGTATCATAAATTGTATTTCACACTGAACACTTCAAAAGTTCAATAAAATATAAGAGAAGTGCATCAAATAAGTGGAAATATAATATGACACGGCACAATTGTAGGCAAAACAATGTTCAGTCACTTCTAGGAAACTACTGAAATTTTTTTGTCTTTTCAATTTTTCAAAGACCACTAACCTACCAAAAAAAGTCAATAAAATATTATAGATAACAGAATCAAAGAACAAAGAGACAAAAAGAAAGTAGGCCAGCAAGACCATGACCACTAAACAGCAACAAAGAAATTCCATATATGCTGGAATTTACAAAACAGGAAATTTCCTTTGTTCTTGTCAAGAAATAACATAGCTTTTATTTTATTATTATATCCACATCACATCCACCGTTTTTCCACCAATATCATTTCAAAATTGCACTTGCCATGCACCTTCCTTTTAAAATCTGACCAATTTGGCTTCAAATTTCTAAGTTATATAAACCAACCCTTCATCCACTTTATCAAATCACAATAACTTCTTTCAATCTTCATAACTCATAAGGTAAATAACAAGTTAACATTTTTGTACCTTGCATCACAAGGAATCTTAGAATTTTAGCATTTTTTGTTGCAACCATGGTTCAACCTATTCAACTTCACTATCTTATTGCAGAGAAGAATGATACAAACTTAACTTCAACTTCTTCTTCCTTGTTTGGTTTTATAGATTTTTTCCTATACTCAACATTTTTCATTAGAATTCATAAGTTTTTCTCAAGCTTCAGGTTTTTGTTTTTCCTTCTGTGCCATTTTCATTCTGGTGACTCAGAGAAACAGGCTACAGAAACTGAGTTCAGTCAACAAGAGAATGAGACAGGTGTCAGCTGCAGAGAAAGTGAGGAGATTGAAAGAGATGAAGTGAAAATGGTGATGGGAAAACTTGGAATTTTTTGCAGTTCAGAAAGTGTTGAACTTGAAGAAAAATATGGTTCTAAGGAACTTTCTGAAATGTTTGAGGAACAGGAACCAAGTTTGAAGGAAGTGAAGATGGCTTTTGATGTTTTTGATGAGAATAAAGATGGGTTTATTGATGCAAAAGAGTTGCAAAGAGTTCTTTGTATTTTGGGATTGAAGCAAGTATCTGAAGTTGAGAATTGTGAGAAGATGATTAGGAACTTTGATGAGAATCATGATGGGAGAATTGATTTCATTGAATTTGTAAAAATTATGGAAAATCGCTTCTGCTGATTTCTTTGTTTAATGATTTATATAATACTACATGAGTTTATTTCATATATATGTATATTATTTCATTTCTTTGAGCTCTTGCTTCTTCATATTGCTATATCTAGATTAGAATCAACCAATAAAAACTTGAGAAATGAATACATCCTTCTGGTCTGGACTGGAGTGAATTTAAGGTACCCAATCCCATGAAACTCATGAGGCCCCCACTTCAGTAATTGGACCTGAATCAGTCTAATAGTTAGGATCCATATCCACCATAATTCAGCTCACTTATTTTTATCATGTTTCAGTGGCTCAAATTCACCTGATCGATCCAACGGTTTAGAGCTAGCACGAATCTCAATAAATACTGACTCGCATAGCCACAAAAAGTACACATCTTCATTCATTGTTACACTCTACTATTATCAATACTGACTTGAGCGTCAGAATAGCTTTACAAGTACCACACCCGAAATCACTCTTTAACTTGATTGGCCGACAGGGGACCTCCTAGCTGCAGTCCCTATTAACTGCAAGGCAAAGAACACTTCATAAGATACATTACAAATGTATAACCAGACTGTTGCGAAAAGAATTGCATACTTTTTGTCGGAACACTGTCACTCTGCAGCTACATGCTCTTCTAGTCTAGAAGTAACACATCATAAGATACACTACAAGTGAATGCATCTGATGAGCATTTCAATTCATACAGATTAACACGAAGACTTATTACAGAGAACATACATACTTCCACAACCTCTTCATTTATGCATATATATAATAATATCTTAATATGAATAAATATATCAATATTAAGATTACAACAAGTTACAAAAAAAAAAAGATTACAACATGAAAAGAGCAACGAAGGCGAATTTGATCTCTGACCAAAATACCTGATGGGAGAGGTCAATCTCTTAAATATCTCGAGGGATTAATCTCTGTGTACGCAGGGATATGTTGGTTAAAAAAAAAAGAAGGTGAATTTAAGGCAGGTCCGTGTGCACAGCACATGCAATGATGCAATACGCCCTCTCATCTAGGCATGACAACAAAACTCGAACCTGCGGGTACCCACCCGACCCCGACTCGAGTTTGACAGGGAATACCAGCTTTGATCGGGGGCGGAGACGAGTTCAGGGATGTCGATACCCACCCCGTCCAAAACCCGCTCAACAACACATTAATTATTTATTTCATTTTATTTTATTCAAATATATTCATTGATTTTGTTTCACAAATTTTGTTTATTTTAAGTTTTGATCTATTTTCAAAAGAAAAAACTATTTTAATATTTTTAACTTGATTTTATCATTGTATAATAACTATTATTTTATTATATTAATTATCGTAAATATAAATTTTTTACTTTTTGCATAAGACATTTGAGTAAACAGCAGTCATGCATGAACCCGATTCCATTCGGAGATTTGAGACGGGGATGAAGGGTATAAAACCCGACCCCACTAGAGATAGGGGCGGGCGGGGATGGGGATGCAAAACCTGGCCCCGACTCAGCCCGTTGCCATGCCTCTCATCTCATATTTTTAATGTTTTCATTTTGACCCCTCTGATTCTACCAATTTGCACTCACTGCCCACACCCTCTCGTCTCTCAAAACAGAACCCTAAACCAAACACATTCTCTCCTCTGCTCCGACTAGTCTTCTCTGCCCGGTCGCCGATCACCACGCGCCTTGGAGGAGGAGATCTTCAATTCGCGAGGGAGGATTCCAATCGTTGCTGCGCGGAATTGTGTTTGTGTGGGTGAGCTTCTATTTCGTAATTCTTTGTTTATTCGTTTTAAATTTTGAAGCTTGTAACTCTAAGGCTTAAGAAATTGATACTCTTTTATATTGTTCCCCTCATGTTTCTTTCTCGATAGTAAGTCCATTAACAAGCCATCAAACATACTGTATCTTTTGTTGGAACCATTTTGGATGATCACTTATTCAAATTGGAGCTTACAATTGTATGTTATGTAATGTAATTATATTTATTTATAGAGGTAGTGGTTGGTACAAGATAGTCCCTATATTAACTTTTCAAAGTCAATGAAGATTAAATCATGTTTGCAAATTTAGCATTGCTCTTGTTCTATCTTATTCATTGAGCATTTACAGTTCCTGGTTTTGAACTATTGATTTTTGCTTCAACTTAAATCACATTCATTTTTATCTATATGAATCATGATGGTGGTGGAAACTTCTCTCTCTGACAGTTTTAAAACTAAAGCAAATCTGCAATGCAAGTGTTTAAGAGAAAGTACCTCTATCATTTATTTTCCATTTTCACTGCTTTATAAACTTCGCTAGCGACTGTAGTTTGAATCTGTTTGATCTAATGTTATTGTCTATTTTTCTGTCCTCTGAAACTTCAATGTTGTTTGAGTTCTCATGCATGATTTATTGTGGATTTCATTTATGTTGTTAAAGCCAGTGGTAACAAATAGAAATCAATTTCCAATATGTTTCGGGCTAAAGCTCTTTAGAAGGAAGGGAGCACTTATTAAAAGGCTAAAGCTTTGCGTTTAAGTTAGAAAATATGCTCATTTTTCCTTTTATTTGGTTATGCGCAGAAGCACAGCACTGAATAATGGCTATGGTGGGTAAGGCAAGAGAAGCAGGAGTTCCATTGATGAAACTGGTTAGGTTAAGAGGATGCCTATTTTGGAGCAATTGCATTTAGAGGAAAGGCTGCTTGAACCAGTTCGAGATAATTGGTGCCTTGTCAATGATGGAACCAATTCCCCTGCCATTGTAATGGGCTTGTCTGGGTACTTCTTTAGAATGTTCTTGCGCTACAGAATAATTATCCGGTTTACTAATTCACGTGTGTTTTCTTTCAATTATTTGACAATGATTTGATCGATACCCGTGCTTGAAGTAGGTCTCTTATTTATACTATGAAAACAAGTCTTACTGGAGTCTAAGTATCTGATGCATGTCTGAAAACTGAAAAGAATGAAATGTTGATTTTTTCTGACCTATCTCTTTCCTGATTTTGTACTATATTACTGTTTGAGGAAGTCTTTGGATTCCCAAGTGTGAAAAATGCCCTACACTATTTTAATGACACCTGTATCTGGCAAATTAATGTTGCATTGTAGAGAACATTTGTTGATTTGCATTATTCCTGTGATACCTCCTTCAGCCCCCATCCCAACGAGAGAAGAATTACTTGATTTTAATGTGGAATATTTTACATAGGAAACTTCCAGAACTTGTCGATGCCAAGTCTGTGTTGCGAGATCATATACCCATCATCAGAAGGTTTACTGGGGGAGGAACTGTTATTGTTGACAATGATACAATATTTGTAACACTGATATGCAATAAAGATGCTGTTCCAAATGTGCAACCCTTTCCCCGCTCCATCATGTCGTGGAGTGGTCTATTGTACAGTAAAGTTTTTGAAGGCCTTGCTGATTTCCATCTCCGTGAAAATGGTATATTGGCTCACTCCTGTATCAGTATTTTTTTACAATATTTCTAGGACCATTATACCATATTTTATATCTTAAATGTACACATAAAATTGATAGTCTGTAGCTGTGTTTTTAATTCAATGGTAATAATTCTCCTCATCTTCCCCATAAGTTTTTGCCAAATTTCTGCCATGGCATTATGGCATATCGGATTTCGTGCTAGCTGCCATAAGCTGCAATTCCTAATATATCCGCCATGTTTCTGCCATAGGCTGCGATGCCATGTTTATATGGCGGTTTTTCGACTGGCCGCCATAATCCACCATCAGTCGTTATTAACACTGTTCCCCATCAAAAAATGAATCCCTACATTTCTGTCTACTTTTTTTAGTTTCTTTTGGTACCATTTTCTCAACAAAAATGTGCAGGCATCTCGTTTGGAGCACACACTATTAGTTTTTCTTTGAAAAGCAAGTACACCGATTCATATTGGTTATTTTTGTTTAAATTTAATATGGTTCATGAATTTTATAATGAATTTTTGATCAGATTCATTTTTTCCTTTCTGCTAAAAGATTATGTGTTTGGTGATCGCAAGTTTGGTGGGAATGCTCAGTCTATAATTAAGCACCGTTGGATACACCACACGTCCTTTCTATGGGATTATGAGGACAAGAACATGTCTTATCTCAAGTTACCTGCAAAGGCTCCCAAGTATCGATCCGTAAGCTTACTTTTGCATCTTTCTTTTCTCTGCATTGGAGTTGTTAAACTGGTTGATATACTTTGTGCTCCCATTCTTCTTTTGGTTAGGTCCTTATGCTGTATGTCACAATTTTTTTAAATGGGATCGTAAATTTTTTGTCTCATACTTAAATATTTCAGGTGTCTTGATAAAATAACTTTGGGTTTTAAGCATATTCCAGATTAAACCAAAAGATTAATAATAGAAAGTTAGCATCAAGAATAGATAACAGCATGTGATGATATAATCTTGTATATGATGATTTGTTTAACCAAATAATAGTACCAATATATTGCTTGAAAAGAAAAAAGTAAGAGGTACTGACTGAATAGAGAAAAAACAGAGAATGGCTGGCTGCTTTGAATGTAATAATAAAATGATTTTTTACAATGAATTGCATCTTACCTATTTATTGGGGATTTGGGGTATCTGCTGACATAATTGCATAACATTGTAAAATGAATCGTAAAGCTTACTTCTTTCTGTTTTTCTTCTATGCATAATTTGGATGTGGGTTATTGTCTCCAGATATCATCAAACGCACATAGTGTTGAGTTTATTTTGTTTATCAATCTGTGTTCACATTTGACTACTACGGTGCAGACAAGAGATCATATGGATTTTGTTTGTCGAATGAAGGAGTATATGCCAAGATCAGAATTTATAGAGAGAACTATTAAGGCAATTGGAGCCCAGTTTTGTGTAATACCTGTTAGCAAGGAGTCCGTAGACGTTCTTTCGGATTCTGAATATGTTCATTCTACTAGACTACTGACGGAGAAGGAAATTCTGGAAGCTTCTGTCCTTCAAGCTTGAAAACATAATTAAAGAAGGATTGGTAATATAATAACTTGCAAGTAGTATGTCAGAAGAATTCATTGATGGGGGAATTGAGGATACTGCTGAGAAACTTGCTTTCCCAAGTTGAATCCTGATGAAAGTATAACTTCCATGTTTTGATATTGTTGTCTAATCAACTTTTTCTTCTGACCAAAAATTGTTGCATTTTCTTTTGGTAGAATATTTTTTGTCGTAGATATTTTCTGTATTTCAATCTTAATTAATTGTCAACTATGAACTAGTTTTTTAGATCGCTATTTATCTGTGTAATTCTATCCTTATTCTTTTATTTGTTGTAACGTTAAGATAAATAAATTTTGCTTATCTTTTGTTATATATTTATTTCCTTTTGTTCTACAAGGGTGATCAAATAAGAAAATTGATGGATTAGATTGATTTTTTTTTATAGAACTGTTCTAGTTAACTTCACTAACATCTTAACATTTGACATGATAATGTGTGATCTTCCCTAACCAACAAAATTGTTATCGATTTTGGTGATAAATTGATGTTCAAATAACTTTTATTAAACACTAATGGGGTTATTTAATCTCAGTAGGGGTAAAAGTACATGGTGTAGGTACCCAAGTGACCAATTTTATTAAAAATATAGTTAAAAATTCATACACAAAGAAAAAGCAACAAATTATGACTATGGTTGCAAACTACATTGGTTTTGGTTATGCAAATCAAACAATAAGAATATTCATAGCCTTGCATGCTTTCTCAGTCCATCACCAGCATCTTTTGCGTTATCTGGTATAGACATGTTGCAGAGTAGAGTAACCCTGGATGATGATATCAGTGATCTTTTTTGCTTGTTTGAAGGATCAATCTTCCATATTTTCACCTCCCACACCTGCTCTTGTGAAAAAAAAACATTATGTCACAAAACATGTTTTTTTGTGGTTCTCTCATAGCCACATATGTGAAGTGACATGCATTGGTCTTTTTCTCTCACATTGTTTCAACCACTACTAAGTCCTTTTCTTTTTTCTATGAATATGATGTTAGCAATATTTAACAAAGACAAAAGGACAACAATATATTAAGGAAAACGACCCAATTTTGTCTGAACTAACAAAAAGTAGCATTATCACTTAAATTGTTTATTACAGTGAAACCACACGTGACTGTGAGTCATTAGATAATCTATGAACATCTAAGAATTAAATACTTCTGCTAAAACAATTAAAAATACTTACTAAGATGTATCAGTGCAGTTTTCTTATATACCTGCCCGCAATTACAGGGACTAATTCATCAAGATACTGAGATCGGGATCGAGTTATTAATTACCTGAATGGTTTTGCCAAGATTTAAAGGGGTGGCTTCAGCATAGACCAAATCACCAAGCTCAGCACGTTTCAAATGGTTGATACTGAGCTGAATACCAGCTACTCTTTGATATCCACTAGCCATGTGTGCTCCTATGCTTGCCAAACTCTCTGCTATCAATGCTGATATCCCTCCATGTAACACCTTGAATGGCTGCAACCGACATATATATATATATATATATATAATTGGAATTTGGAAACTGATAAACTGATAAAAAAACAGATATTAATTTTACCTGGCAGCATTTTTGAGTAACAGTGAGATGACCAGCTACTCTTTGTGGTGATAATTGTTCAATCTCAAATCCAATTGAATGAAGGGGAAGATCTATTTCAGCAGTTTTTGATGATTGTGGTTGGTTTTCCATGAAAACTAGTTCAGCTTCTTTCTTTTAATTCAGCAGTTTTTGCTTGGTGTTTTGGTCGGTTGTGGCTGGTGATGAGTGAGAGTTTCTTTTGATTCACAACTGTGGGATGATGGTAGATAGAAGGTAAGGTTGCCAGGGGTGAGTTTTTGTCCTACATGATAGATAATAAAGTTTTATCCAATTTCACTTTATTTAAATGAATTTTAATTTTTTTGTTTATGATCTCAAAAGAGTTTATAAGTGAGAGAAATCTACTTAGATTGTTGATGAAAAATTATCTATGTTGATATCAATTAATTCATAACAACAATGATTTGTGTGAAATTTACTCTCAAACACGAGCAAATATTAGTCTTTCATTGAAAGCGACTAAAAAAAGTTAACATAAAGATTGTTAGTACAAAAACAAAACAAAACATAAAGATTCATTTATTGTATAATAGTAAAATTTAAGGTTAAATATGTTTTGTCTCTATAAAATTATGGATCTTACAAGTTGAGTCCCTATAAAGTTTGTGACCATGTTTAGTCCTCACCTTTTATAGATCTGGTTGCTTTTAGTCCTTACAAAGGGACAAAAAACATAAATGTTTATAAAGGGTAGGTGGCGTACTGACTTATATTTTCGTTTGCATTTTGGTCTCTAACGTTCAAGTAAGTACTTAGGTGGCTAACGAACTATTAAGCTGACATATGCCACGTCACTTTTTTTAATGACATTAATTAGTGTGATGTCAAATAACCTACCAAGTCATTTAATGAAGTTAATAACCTTGGATATAATTTTTTTTAGCAGAAAGAATGATGTCATTTCACTTGTAATAATATGAGCAATACAAGTAAGATTAGCATAAAAAATTGGGGTTGGGTTCCTCTCCATTTAATGGAGAGTTCTATTAGGATAGATAAAGACACAATTAATAAAATAATATTATTTATAAAATATTATTATTATTATTTTATTTGAGTCTTTCTCTCACCAAATGGACCTTTCCATTAATTGGAGAGGATTCTGACTCAAAAAGCTGAGGGTTCTATATAGCAGATTCAGTTTCTGTGCAGTCAGACTTCTTGTGCAATCGGCTAGTTAGAGCCGTCCAATTAGGATCGGACGGTTCATATTTTAAAGTCAATTTTTTTATTAAATACAAAAGCAAAAACTGCTACTAAAATCTAAACCATCGGATCTAAATTGGACGACTCCAAATGGCCGACTGCTTGACTGCACAAGTAGTCCAACTGCATTAGATCTAAATCCCTATTTAGCCACTTTAACTAGTGTGTCTATAACCATTTTGCATTCTAAAACAACAGCCCCAAATTCTGAAAATTCCTCCTGCCAATGATTAAAGTATGCTACCATTGATGGCTGAGATTAAAAGTATATACTTTAATATTTTACATAGGAAATAACATTAGGTTGACTTGAGATAAAAACCAGCCAATAAAATCACTCATAAGTGTCCAGTACACTGCATTTTTAGGAAAGCAGGTGAAGTTAGGCATCTCATTATTAACACCTAATTGAAGGATGATATTAATTTCACATTCATTCCTCAATAATAATTAAAGTACAAGGACACATTCAACAATCTTTTTTAACATTAATCTCTCTCATCAAAGCAACTATCCCATTTGCTGGCTGAGGCACTGGCACATTATAAATTAAACCAGCACATTAATCTCTCTCAAAGCACATAAAAATAGAGCTAAACCATCTTCAATTTAGCCCAATACTAATAATCAATTCATCTAACACTACTTAACCATAGTTTGCTCCTTTTAACTCTAATCTTAACATACTATTATTATTACAAAACATTGATGAAAATATGCTCAAATTAATTAAAGGGTAGTTTAGTAATTGAACTGTCTTCCAGTGTAGGTTTGTCCAAAAGACCAACTAGCTGGAGCAGCATTATATGAGACAACTCTATGGCCATTACTTGTTGTGATTATAAAGGAAAGACTCTGTCCATTTAAGTAGGAATTGCTTTGCCAATTTTGCCCCCAGTTTCTTGACATGGCTTGCCATCTTGTTCTTGAACCTTTGATAGCCACACCATGTACATCACCAGCACCTCCAACATTAGTTACAAGTACTAAATTGAAGTATGAATGACCATTGATTGTGAATCTTATTCCACCCCTTCTTCTGCACCTTACCCTTCAAAATTTCAGAAAAGTTCAGTTTAGTCTATAATGTTAACATTATTACTATTTAGTCCCTGAGTACTTTTACGACTTAACATCAATTAAGGCTCTGACTTTTATAACTTAAGCATCAGTTTGGTACTTGATATTTGGAAAGTAAAATGGGTAGCAAGGTTTTAAAAAAAATCTATGGCTGAAGTCTAGTCACAACATCATGGTTTTTTACATCATCGCGACATTAATGCAACCTGAGATCACATTAGGTTGCATTTGACCGCGCGATTTTCTTCAAAATCAAAGATCAAAAAATGAGAATGCAAAAGTTACCTTCTGTAAGCTACAGGAACAATTCCAGCCTTATACTGAGCAATGTGTTGAAAAATAGGTTGAGAAAGATCAAAATGATGATTAGGAGGGTCACACCAACCACCAGGTGGACAGAAATTGGTAGCAGTAACTACAATTGAACCAGGAAGACACCATTGTGGATCATTCACACATTTGATTTCATAACATGCACCACAGCTCAAACCATTGTTGAACAATGCAGTACTAAGTGCTGCTGTATTAGTTCCATAACCTTGACTATAAAGATTTCCATACCCACAAGCCCCACCTGCAATTTTAGATATATAGTTGTTATTAACCTATGTAGCACCGACAATTTTGGTTGAAGACGTGTCTCTGGTCGCAATGCGACGGAGACTAAAAAGCGACACTGACACATCAATTCTTGTATTTTTTTGATTAAAATCGATTATCTGCGTATTTGTGTCTGTGTCGGTAAAAAAAACCTTAGAAAGTGAATTAGTTGGATTTATGCAGGAATACATACCCATTGTCCCAGAAGCATCACCACCACCATAGAAAGTAGCATGAGCAGTGGTCCATCCTCCAAATCCATTTACATGTGAGACCATATAGAAAAATGCTAGAAGAAGAAATTCAAGAGAAGCCATTTTCCTATATAAATGCAGAGCATTAATTAATGCAAGTGGAAGAAAATATAAAAAGAAAGGGAAGAGAAATAGTTAGAAGAAGGTGAACCTTGAAATGAGTTGTTTGTGGAAATGGAAGTGAGGAATTGAGAAGGAATAAATAGAGGTCAGTTTTCTAAACTGACAGACACACTGAAACACTGAGTTGTTGGGAGTTGGGTCCATGCAAATGCTATAAACTGTGAGTTAAGGGTATAAAGGGACTCTTGTGTGTGAAAAAATATCTGCTTTTTTGATGAGAATATGAAAGCAGTTCCATACAATTCAACTCTGGTACTCCGTACCAATTGAATGAGATAGTAAGTGCCTCTTGTAGTTAACCAAAGTTTTGGGTTGAATCTAAATTGGGCATGCAAAGAATATTAAATCTCTTGAGGAAGAGCTTTGCGCTTATTGTGGTCCTATCCGGCTCGAAGGATTAGTCTCTCTGATTCTTGTACAGAGGATCTTGGTTTATAAAAAATAAAATACAATTGAACTGGTATTGGATTCTAATGTGAGACATTGGAATATCCTTACACTTGTCCTCATATTACCTAACATAATAAAAAGACAAAAGTTTTATGTCTCTTCTCTTTTATTGCAGTAAAATTAGTAGGGTCTTAATTTTGGTACCCCCTCATTCCTCCCACACCCCATAATGTCCCAAATGGACAAAAATACACTGGAAATTTACAAAATCACATTTCACATTTCACAAAACATAATTTGAAATAAGTAAGTAAATTCGTAAGGGATTTTGAATTCTTAGGTAATTAGAAAGATTTTTTGAATACGAAGGAGGTAATTAGGTTCATAATTACGACGGAATTACCTCCTTCCGAGGTATTTCAAAAATTCTTCGAATTACCTAAGTAATCTAAAATCCCATTTTTTTTTTTCAATTTTAAATATTTTCTAATTACATTTATTTTTTTAACGATGGCGAGTAGGCGATCGGACAACGTAGAAGCGGCGAGTCTTCCCGAGCAAAGCACCACGCGGTGCGACGGCGAGCACAATGATGCTGGGGAGGCGAGTAGTAGCGATACTCCTTCTCCGGACACTTTACAGAGGCTGAGGCTGCTGGGCATGCTTACGGCGTCGAGGAGCGAGAGAGAGTGCGTGCAGTGGTAGAGATGGTTGAGCACGAGCCTCGGCCTCAGCAGCCTCGGCCCGGTATGAAGCGGCGGATAGAAGACCACCACGATTATGAGTACCATATGCGGCACCAGCAGGAGCACCCGAGAGATGTATCATGGCGGTTGGGAGGCTTGGGAGGAGCGGGAGGATGAGGTCGGCATCGGGAGGAGGAGGAGGAGGAGGAGGTTCGGGAGGAGGAGGTTGAGGAGGAGGAGGTTCATTTGCCCGGTGTGGATCACCCACCATTGATTATACATCGGGATACGCATGCGCGGCGGCCCCGGATAGATAACGTATGGTTTAATTTTAATTTTTTTAATTTTACTTAACAACAATTAATTACTTATTTTTAATAACGTATGGTTTAATTTTAATTTTTCAAACCTCTAAGCGAAGGTTGTATCTCACGGCGAAGTTTTCTAGGATTAGACTCTGAGCACCACCCACGGGTAGAAGCTTGGTTGCGTGTGGCTAAGCTTTACGAGTTGGACATCACACTGCGAGGGAATCAACCATGAGTTGATATCGCTTTTGTGGAGAGGTGGCATCCCGAGACACTGTTCATTCCACATGCCCGCGGGGGGGAGATGGCGAGTCACCTTGGATGATGTGGCCGTCTTTGCTCCACTTGCCACCTGGATGGCACCCCATTGGACCACAGGCGATTTTAGTCTGTTGAGGCTCTTCACATGGTCGTGGATCGTTTGGGCATGGATCAGCTCTCTTGTCATCCAGGAGCTTAGGGATAACGAGGGGCGATATCGAGGATCTCTGTGTAGAGGGCGCTACAAGGCGAACATGGCACGAAGGTGCTTATGAAGCGGTGCCGCGGTGCTACATGCTCTTCACGAAAGGCACCACCATTACGGGCGACAAAGAGTCACACATTAGTGCCGTGAGGTGGATGTATCTCGCCAGGATCTTGGCGGTGTGGCGATGGTCTTGGGTATATATTTGCTTACTTACCTCTACACCCACCGGTGTAAAGCGGTCTTTTATACGACCAAGCGAGTCGGCGGATACTCGACACTCCTCGGGTAATCATTTATTTATTTTTTTAATTTAAAACTTTTAATTAAATTTAACATATATTAATAAGCGATTATTTTTAATTTAACTATTTGATCTTTGGATTCACGAGCACTTTCCCACGATCGTTGGTCGGAAAGTGTTAGCTAGGGACGCATCGACCCACGATGCCACCAACGGGGGAACAAGAAGGTGGATAATGTCAAGTTGGTGGACTTTAGAGGCGCGGATAGATGCTCTGCGGTGGGGATGTCATCCTCACCCCTTATGATGACCACAGCGGTATGTTCCTTTGTCGAACATATCCGTTGCGGTGAAGTTGCTTTGGGCGATGGCGGTGTTCCCTACATGCCGCATGCGAGTGCGTTGGCGATTCGAGGCAACTGAGAGGATCCCTAGAGCACCCATTTCGGTAATGCTCCTCTGCGGACGAGATCATCTGAGGAGTTCGCGATGTATCAGTCGAGCGCGGACATTTTGGCGGGCTAGTAGATTGGCGGGCTACCACGGCGAAGTGATGCGATCCGATTACCTTCCTTGGTACGATCGAGTAACGAGTGCGTCTTACTCGGTGCAGACCACAGCGAGCGAGCCACGGCCGGCTTCAGATCCACCATATCATCAGAGCCTGCTTTGTCCTGAGACATATGAGAGAGAGCAGCAGAGGCGTTGCATTGACCCGGATGCCTTAGATGTCGCGACGTTCACCCACTTCACGCGCTTATTTTGATCATTGTTAAACATTTTGGACCCATAGTAGTTGTATTTGTACATTATATTATTTTTTATGTTGCTTTCATTTTATATATTTTGACGTATTGTTATTTAAATCGTAAACCGTTCAGTATCATAGTTACAAAATATAACGCGTTTAAATATTAATTCAATATACAAAGTTTAAAAAATTAATAAAAAACTAAAAATTTTGAATTACCTTTTTTAAAGGTAATTCAAATTTTTATGTTTTATGAACCAGAAAATACTGTTTTAAAGGTAATTCGAAATTATCAATTATTTTTGAACAGGAATTACCTTATTTTGAGGTAATTAGAAAAAATTTTTTTTTTTTTTTTTAAAAAGGCGGGGTATTCTTGGAATTTTTTTGGATTATGGGGGTGTGGGAGGAATGAGAGAGGGTACGTAAATTAAAAGCCAAATTAGTATACCAACTGTAACTTGAAGAGAAAAATTACTATCTTGGCTTATTTGTGTTAATGGTGCGCACTATTCACCTGGTTTCTTTGGTATTAATCTACATCGGAGAATATATTATTACGTATGTACATAGATCTAATTAAAATATAACACCTGGCATAGGAACTATGTATATTCTGTCTGATTAATTATGTTATACTTTATAACAGAATGCAAGCCATTAAATAAAATTAGAAAACTTGAACTTGGATCTAGTTTAATTACTATTAATTGTCTTGGATTAAAATATGCATGGTAATTAAATTGTTGATAAAAAATGTGAGCCTCGTGGATACAACTATATGTATTGGATAACAGCAAGAAATTAAAGATAAGGTTCTTGTGAGTGGCATTTATGCATTGGATGTGAAGAAGGCGATTGTCAACTATAAACTGCAATGTGACAGACTCATATAAACAGTATCTTTCACTTTCTTTCTTCTATGTCCTTTGTCTACCAAGACAAATATATGAGGATTTTCCTATTTTTATTTTATTCGCATCATTGCAGGTTATACGCAGAGTATCTCAACGCTTTTAATGAATGGCTAATTTTTGTTTGTGCTTAGGAGCAAATTTTGCACTGACTAACACTGAGTTTGTTCACCGCGAAAATCAAACTTGGGAGCACCGAGTCGAACCTGGGAGCACCGACCGACTAATCTCCGCCTTCATTAATTTTCAGTCTTTTCTATCATTTAGCATCAATCATTTTTGTAACATCAATGAAAGTGCAGTAAATAAGTTATGCAAGTACTAGGACCATATTCCTTCGTGACAGTACTATGCACAGAAACCACGCTGTTTATCTGTTCTTCATATCGTACAATAAATACAGCTATTTATTTCATCATAAACAAAATTCATAAATTTAAAAACCGTTATTTAATATATTAAAAAAAAAAAAAAGATAACACCTTCGTGGTCCCTTGGTCTTATTTTTTAATTTCAGTTTAGTCCTATAACTTTTAACAGTTTCAATTATCTCCTTTATTTTTATTTTAGGTTTCAATGTGATTCTTTCATTTAAATTGTTTAAGGAAATAAGCACATAACTTTTGTAAAATTAAGGACCTTTTTTTGTTACCAAGATATTGGCGCGCAGTATCCATCGACTTTACCGTTGACTAATATACGCCGGCGAACACGATTTACGTGTGTATTGGTTTTTCTTAGGTTTGTGTGGTTCACTCATAAAACAGTGCTTTGTCACACCTCAAAATTAAGGACTATTTATGAACAAAAATCACAATATTGGTATAACTTTTTAAAATAAATAAAAATTAAAACAAAAAGTAAAAGAGGGACCGCATTGGAACCATATATTAAAACTAAAAAATAAGATAAGAGACAAGAAAAGTATATTAACCTAAAAAAAATAAGATACAAGACAAGAAAGGTATATTAACCTAAAAAATTATAAGGACCAAAATTAAAATTTACATATTTTATGGGGACCAAATAAAACAAACTTATATAAATAAATATGGAATTTAAACATATGCATATATCTTAGGTAGAATGTGGAAAGAGATATATGTTTGGCTGGCAGGCAAGCAAGTTTGCTTAGCCAATAAATAAGAACATGTGAAATTGATTCATATCTGCAGACACAAGTACCTACTTTAGTTATTATGCTCACGACACAAAACAGTAATATTAACCCAAATAAACAATGTTGTAAGTATAGGGAGCTAGCTCATGCTCATGTCATTGTATTGTAAGTAAATCTCAAAATGTCTAGTTAGTGTTAACCCAATCCAATGGTTAACTAACTTCATCCTAAATTTAGGGCAAAATGAGAGAGGTTGAGTGAGAATTTTGATTTGTTTATTTCGTCGGCAGATCTCTGAAATTAGAAGTGGGGTCTTTAGCTTATATATACAATCTTAGCTACTTTAATTTTTCACATGGGAAAGCCAAGGCTATCTTACCCTACCATATAGAGACACCACTACATAGGTTCTTTTGGCGTTTCTACTTTGCATTTTGTAAACACACGGGCCTATTACAAATTCATATATACTTTATAGGTTAAATTTCACACAGTTTTATTAGTCTCTAAATTTTCCTCCATCAGTGTTTTTAGTCCCTTGTGACTTTTTCATCCTTCAGTGCATACCAATCCTTATCCCTTATCCCCTGCGACTCAGCCTCTTCCTCTTCAACCGATGGTTAAAATGCAATGGAAACCTCCGGAAGCTAACTCTTTCAAACTCAACGTTGATGTTGCGCAACGCCTTAGGGTTTATCATTGTGGCGACGTGCTGGTCCTTTTAGAGCTTGGCGGATGCGAGCGTAGCGGAAGCCATCGTCGTTCGCTTAGGCCTATTGTTCAAGAGAGATTGCTACCTTGATCGTATCGTTGTGGAGTCTGATTGCATTTCGATGGTCTGGTGATCTAAATAAGTTGGGCCTAATTGGTCTTGTTTAGGCCAAGTGGTGCAAGAGTGCTTATCCTTACGATCCCAATTTAAAGATTTTTCCCTTCCCATATTCCTCGAAGTTGTAACAATGTAGCCCATTTACTAGCTAAATGGGTTTCCCATAATCCTGACCAGGTGTGGCTTGAAGCCACCCCCAATGATCCAGGATGTTATTGTATATGAATATTGCAACTCTTCTAGTTGTTAATTTGATGTCTGAGGTATTTTTTTCAAAAAAAAAAAAAAAACAAACGCTATAAAAGGGCCAACAAAAGCGTTATTAGAAATCATGAGGGACTAAAAGTATGTAAATATTTTTTAAGGGACTAAAAACAATTTTTTAAGTTTTATAGGGATTAAAAACATATTTAACCCCACTTTATATAATAACTACTCCCTCTATCTCAAATATAAGTATCAACATACATGTACGTGTCTAAACTAAAATGAGTCCAGATATATGTATATTTTTTGGTGCTTATACTTTAGGGCAGAGATAGTAGTTCTTTAAATTTTCTCTAGTCTTATCTTTTTCCTTAAATTTTCTAGGAACAAAAACTAATCCTTCGAAATTTGATAAATACAATGAGAGGGAGGAAATTCTATTTTACCATATTAAAGAAAACATAGTGTTGATTTTTCTCATTTTTCCTTGTTTAACACTTGCAGGGGCTGTATCAGATACTGAGGAGAGGTGCAACTAGCATAAGCCCACTTGCACAACCCGGTCCAATGATGCTGAACAGCTATGTCAAACAATTCTTTTTGTTGGGTCTTGCGCTTTTGAGAACCCGGCCGGAATTGCTAGCTTAGCGGATCTTGCGCTTGACCGAGATACTTATTCTTCTTTCTACTCTCTCTCTTTCTCAGAAGTTCAAGATTTGTTTCTCTCACTTCTTGATTCTCCGGTTTCCTTTCTTCTCTCTCTCTCTCTCTACGAAACCCTAACTTCTGGCTGGAGCTCTCGCTGTGATTAATGGCGATTGAAGCTTCAATCAGCTTCGGTTTCACGATCAATGATGATGTTGAACGATGATGAGTCGAAACCCCAAGGTTTTGATCTGAGTTCAGCTTCCCTGAGATCACAATCTCCACTTCTCACTTCGCGATGTACGGCAAACCCTAGTTTGCCCAGAACTGCTTGATTCCTTCAAGTAGGCTTGTGATTCTCCTTCACTAAGGTAAAACCACCTTCTCTTTACAGTTTTCCCTTTGATTTCTCTTTGATTTGTTGCTGTTTGCAGAAACCCTAATTTCTGCACTTTACTTTCTGCAGGTGAAGAACATGAACAAAGACCTTCAGAACTCAAGAAAGGTAAATCTCACACCTCTGTGTCTTTTGATTCCTCCTTTCTCTGATCTGAACAGAAACCCTAATTTCACTGTTCTTCTCTTTGCATGCACAATGAGCTTCACCTTTGAAGCTCAACCCAGAATGCTTCTACTTCAGTTTTACCTTCAAGATTTCTCTCAGGTAACCAGAAAACTCGCCTTTAATTTTGTTCCTTTTCTCTCTTGGTTTAAGTCACATTAACCCTAATTTCTAACATTGTTTCTTCTTGTTTTGTGAGGTACAATCACCCTTTGAATGCACAACAAGAACTCAGAATTATGGTAGAAACGGAAGAGCAATAAAACAGAAAAATGAAGGGAGAGTATTAGACAGTAGCAGTGGTAAACTTCTTAGAGATTTTTTAAAACTTTAAACTTTATTCATTGTTTTTATTATGTATGTACAATATGTATTTATATATGCTGAAAACTAGCTGTTAGAATTAGTTTGTTGCTACTCAACAAACTAAGTTTGTTACAATAACAAACTAGGTAGTTAGTTAGATTTTCTAACTTCCCACATGTTTATTAAGTAACTACCAACGGTTCTATTTACAATTATAGTTGTTGGGGGGGTTTTTTAATTAAGCTTAGGTTTGAATTTGATTATAAATCCAACACCCTACCTTAATCAAAGAAACTTGAAAGCTTAAAGTAGACAAACCCTACCTTAAGCAAAACTTAGAGCTAAACTAAGATATCTAAGGCAACACAAAACCACAGGACAACCCCCTGGAAGGCCAAAAACAATAATAGTCTAAGACAAGCCCTTAGACAATAGTTTTTAGGTTATTCCTTTCTTAGAGACTTAGAAAGAGATAACATTAAGTTGCCTCCTTAGTTTAGCAAAGCTTTCTCCCTTTAGAGCCTTGGTGAAGATGTCAACAATTTGTTCACTAGTAGGAACAAAGTCTAGAACTAGCTTTCCTTTAGAGACTTGATCTCTTATAGTGGAACTTAGTCTCAATATGTTTAGTCCTCCCATGAGATATAGGATTTTTGGCTAAACTTATAGCAGACTTATTATCCATATACAATTTTATAGGTTCTGATAGGTCTATACAGATTTCCCTTAGCAAGGTTTCAAGCCAAGCTGCTTGGGTAGAAGCATGGCATGCAGAAATATATTCTGCTTCACAAGATGACAGTGCCACTATGGCTTGCTTTTTAGAACTCCATGAGATAACAGCTCCTTGAAATAGAAAGACATATCCACTAGTGCTCCTTCTGTCAACTTTATCTCCACACCAGTCTGAATCACAGTATCCAATTAGGATACTCTTGCCGTTAGCCCTGTCATTAAGAAAAAACAGACCATAATTAGTAGTGCCCTTAATATACCTTAGAATACGTTTAGCTGCATTCAAGTGTATTTGCACACCTACCAAAAGGGGTGGTTTCAGGTCAGTTTTTGGTCTGGAGTCACCTCTTATATTGTTTTTTCTCGTCTTTTTCATCTAAATAAGTGGCTACCACATAAATCTACCTTTTATTTCGTATTTTTTCTTGATTCGTCGTTTGAGTGTGGCGCCATTGGTGTTCGTCGTCTTTGTGCGGTGTGTTTGATTTTTCGTCTTGTTGCGGTGTTCGTTTGGTTCATATCGACATACCAACTACAATCGGTTTCAGATTCAACCAATGAGGGCCTCGAAGTTTCAGATCCGGAAGCATGAGTACTCCAGTGACTTTTATTTCATCACAATTGTAGGCATATTTTGCTGTTTTATGCTATTAACTTGAGTGATGTGAGTTTGTTCGCAGATTCATTCTTTAATGTCTTTAGCAATGCTGAAATTATATTATCATCGATGTAATCTTTCTGTTTGAATGAATGAATATCATTTTTAGTAAAAAAAATGTAATATTTCTCCATGTATATATGAAGAACTCTTGCATCTATATACAAGTACATTATTCTAACTAGCATGTTGGTGTATTATTGGGTAGTTACCATTATGAGAAATAGAAATGTGTTAGTGTGTTAGTGGGTGGTTATCATTGTATAACTTCAGACTTATAAGAAGAAGCATTTTTGTCGAGAAAAATGACACCAAAATTGTGATTATTTTTGAATCCCCTTTATTAATAGTGCGGAAATTTGATATCTGTAGAAGATTTCAAAACGTAGCTTTAGGAATTTATATAGATTTTGATTCTTAGATATAGATCCTATTAAGCGATCCCATTGACGAAGACAAACTCTATACATGTTATATTATTTCAAAACTTTCACACTATTATTATTGTTATATGTGGTCCCACTCACAAATGAAAAGATTCAACCACAGCAAAATTATTAAAACCATAGTAGAATCTTGTTGAGTTTTATTGCCCAAAAAAAAGAATCTTGTTAAGTTCTGTTTGTCTTTCATTGCTACTCTGGTCTCATCACTTTTGAGTTATTAGTATAATCTAATATGTTCATATTTCATAATATATGCACCCCAAAAGAAAATCTTAATCTTACTGATGAATTTTAACTTGTTAATTTAGGTAACCTAAACCTTTTTTATTATAAAATTTTGTCGAAATCACATGTTAAAATCCAGTATATCATGTTAAAAAATAAAGAATTGTTGTTATTATTGTTATTAGATACAATTTTTTTTCACTCTTAGAATAAGCTACAGTTATATCTTTAGTTGGTATTATTATCTTGAGAGATTTTTGCACTTTGGATTAGTCTTAAGCATTGAAAACCAGTACTGTTAAAAAACAATGACAGTGCACCATGATAATTGAATGTGACCCTTAAAAGAACATGGGGTTGTAGACAACAACCTCATATAGCTTATTCTATATATGTCTGCACATGCGTTTGTTTGTGTTGAGTGTGGCAAGTCAAAAGGTACTAGATGTATGTAAAGTTTCATTCTTTTCTTGCAACTTTTTTACTTTGTTTTTTTTTATGTGGATTCAACCAGATGCATCTGATAAATTCATTCATGATTATACACGGAATGAGATCCTTTCCATTTTTCAAAAAATACGGATTACCAACATAAAATACTTGAGCCTCTTAACTATTTGGTGCTTGAAATCAAAATTTATGAAAAAACAAAAATCAACCCTTAAATGGATTTCATTTACCTCAAAAGAGGGTTTTATTTTTTCACCTCCTTTCCCTATCTCACCCCCATAATATCCAAAATGGACAAAAAGAAAATTTACAAAAATCACATTTCACATTTCACATTTCATAATTCGGAAAAGTAAATAAATTGAATGGGTTTTGGAATTACCTAGTAATTAGAAAAAATTCGAAATACTCGAGAAGGAGGTAATTAGGTTGAAAATATGAGCGGAATTACCTCACTTCGAGGTATTCAAAATTCTTTTCTAATTACTAAATAATCCAAAATCTAATTTTTTTCTTCAATTTTTAATATTTTCTAATTACATTTATTTTTTGAGCGATGGCGAGTAGACGATCGGACAACGTGAAGCGGCGAGTCTTCGAGAGCGACACCCGCGGTAGGCGGCGAGCATAGTATTACGGGAGGCGAGTAGTAGCGGTACTCCTTCTCCGGACACTTTACAGAGGCTCGGAGTGCTGCGGGCATGCTTACGAGCGTCGAGAGAGCGAGAGGCGTGCAGAGTGGTAGAGATGGTTGAGCACGAGCCTCGGCCCGGTATGAGCGGCGGATACAAGACCACCACGATTATGAGTACCATATGCGGCCAACAGGAGCACCCGAGAGATGTATCATGGCGGTTGGGAGGCTTTGGAGGAGCGGGAGGATGAGAGGCCAAGATCGGGAGGAGGAGGAGGAGGTTCGGGGAGGAGGTTCACGGCTGCCCGGTGTGGAGCACACACCCTTATATTTACTTTGGGATACGCATTGTGCCCTGGATAGATAGAGGCGAGGTAATTAATTTTTATTTTAATTTTACTTAACAACAATTAATTACTTATTTTTAATAACGTATGGTTTAATTTTAATTTTAATTTTAATTTTAATTTTCAAACCTCGGAAACTAAAGTTTGTATCTCACGGCGGAAGATTCCTAGAGTTAGACCTCTGAGCACCACCCACGGTAGAAACCTTTGGTTGCGTGCGCTAAGCTTTACGAGTTGGACATCACACCTGCTGGGGCAATCAACCATTAGTTGATATACGCTTTTGAGGCGATGATGTTGTTCCCTACATGCGAGCAGTGCGTTGGCGATTCGGGCGGTAGTGCAGGAGGATCCTCTTCCACCCATTTCGGGTAATGTTCCTCTGCGGACGAGGATCATACGAGGAGTTCTGCGATGTATCGATTCGGGCGCGAACTTTTGGCGAGCTAGTAGAGTGGCGGGCTACCACGCGAGAGTGCGATCTCGATTACCTTCCTTGAGTACGATCGGGTAACGAGTGCGTCTTTTACTCGGTGCGAGCCGCAGCGAGCGAGCGAGCCGAGCGAGAGCGAGCTCGGGATCCACCATATCATCAGAGAGCTGTTGTCCCGAGACATATGAGGAGAGGAGAAGTGCAGAGCAGCGTTGCATTGACGGGATGCCTTAGATGTCGCCGTGCTCACCCACTTCACGCGTCTTATTTTGATCATTGTTAAACATTTTGGACCCATAGTAGTTGTATTTGTACATTATATATTTTTTTATGTTGGTCATTTTATATATTTTGGCGTCTTCTTATTTAAATCGTAATGTCAGTTCAGTATCATATTTCCAAAATAAAACGCAGCGTTTAAATATTAATTTAATATATAAACTTTAAAAAAATACAAATTTCGAATTACCTTTTTTAGAGGTAATTCTGAAATTTTTTATTTTTTATGAACCGGAATTACCTTTTTTATAGGTAATTCCGAAAGTTTAATTTTTTTTTGAACCGGAATTACCTTATTTTGAGGTAATTCCAAAAAATTTAATTTTTTTTTTTTAAAACGCAGGGGTATTCTTGGCATTTTTTGAAATATGGGGGTGAGATAGGGAAGGAGGGGGGTGAGAAAAATAAAACCCCTCAAAAGATTAGTCTTTAGAGTTGTGTGTGAAGGATACATCGGTATACAAAAAAGAAAAGACAGAGTTTTTTTTTTTGGGATAAGCAAAGACGGAGAGTTTGATTACTATACTTTCTTGTCTTCAGATGTCTAATATATATCTTATATTATATTTTAAGATGCGTATTTATATGCACAAAACTATAGTAATGCAATTCTCCTCCAATAACATGGTAACTGGAAAAAAAAATTAGTAGTTGACAGACATTAAACCTAAACAAGGAAAAATGAATCCATTTTCTTTGACTGTAGAAGAAAAATATTATTAATACTATTGTTATTTTAAGGCCTAAAAAGTTCAAATAAGTTAATTAGGTATTTGTGTGTGTACAGCTTGGGACAATTTTAGGTCACCTTTCAAAATCATTAACAGCAAGATATTTTTCCGGTACTAAATGAAGCAGCAACCAGAAACTGATAAATGCTCATGTTGGCCTGCCTTTCACATGGATGAGAAAAGCAGAGGAGGGAGGGAGCTGATAAACAGTGACAATAACAAGTAACCTATCCCTCAATTATGTCATATGAACAATGTTCTCTTTCGAATTTTTATTTATTTTTCCTGTTCAGAAAACAAGTGGTCCCATTTATGTATATATGATCTTTCGCCTTCTCATGTGCATATGCATATGCACTACCTAATATGAATTTTATGATAGTGTTTTCATATGGTACCTGATCATATGCAATTTGATATTTGTTTGGTTGAGAGGAGAGGGATTTGAAAGGGAAAGAGTGTTGACCAAAAAAAAAGGGAAAGAGTGTTGATTTTCATTACACATCCTTTTTATAACCGTTGATGCTATTTATTTTTATGTAAAGATGTTTTTGTCACAACATTTAAAATATTGCAAAACCAAATCTCTCCTCCAAATTTCCCCCAAGGAGAAAAAATTGACTTGGGTAGTCTTTACTCTTTTCCCATTATCTTTCCTCTCTTCCAAAAAATTGAACACAGCAAATAAAATTTAAAATAACCACTCCCCTCCATTGTATTAACACTATTAAATGTATATGTACACATCGCTAATGTACTCTCTCCCATTAGTTTTCATGAAAGAATATTACTATTTACACTTTTATTTGAACATAATCCATTTTTCATTTTTTTCAAAACATTGACATCAACGTAGTTCCCCAATTGAAATTTTCTATTGCTCTTTGCTCCTCCAATGCTCCCTCTTTATGTGGAGCAAACGTCTTCAATGCAGTTAAAGAAAAATAAATAGCTGGGAAATTGGTTTCACTTAAAGTATGAGAAGAAAAAAACATGCTAATTGGCAATTCGACCGACACTGTCTATAGCTAGAAATGAAATAGCAGCAGCAGTGACAAGCAACATCCCCACAATCGATACAATACAACCGGAATGCCTTTGATATGATGACAACACAGATTTTTGGATATAACTATTGACATTTGACACCACATTTTTGCCAATCTGCATCTCCAAAAACTAATTTTCTGGACAGCATAAGTTATTCAGAAATTTAATTGAGTGGCAAAACAATATATACCTCCTAAAATAAACTTCCATATAGATTATAGAGTATAGCTTTAGTTGTTCTCAAGTTTTTTTTTGTGGAAACAAAGTTAAAAGACAGCATTGTCCAAAATTACAAAAGGTACCATGTAGCTGGTAGCTACTATAATATTTGATTCTTTCAATTTTAAAATACAAGATTTTCAAAGCCAAAAAAATAGTAAGGAACATAACGATGAAGAGAGAAAGGACTACCTATATCATATACGATTTCGAAGCCTTCTTTGCAAAATAATAATAATAATAATAATAATAATAATAATAATAATAATAATGATGAACATTACAACTGAATAGCAATATAGTAATATTATCAATCTTCCATCATCAGAAACGTTCTCCTTTCATTCAGGAGAAAGTTATAGTTTTATTTTCTAACCATAATAATGCTGACCCGGAGGTGAAGAACCACCTGGTCTCACATTTGGCTGGGGTCCGGGCTGGGTGACTCCCATTGGATTTGGACTGCTTTGAGCAAGAGATGAGGAAGCGGTGGGCATACCTGCTGACGCATAAGCAGGCATAGGAGGAACTGCACCAGTTTGAACAGGAAAAGCACCGGGAGCAGATGCATAACCTGGTCTAGCTTGCTGGGTTGGATCCCATGACGGCATTTGTCCTCCGGGAACTTGAGTCTGGAAAGCTGGAGCGGCAGGGTACATATGTGCAGACTGAGGATTTTGCCAAGCTGTTGTAGGAACTTGTGGTGCAAGCACTATTGGATCTGGCACTGTATAGTCTCTACTTTTGTCACTGAAAGCCTAAAACCAAAAAGCATGATACTAACATTAGACCCGGAGATTCATTCAAATGTCATGAACAAAAAATTAGCATAAAAAGGTCAATCAAGTGTCAAGAAGCATACATTCAAGAATCAAATGTCTTTCCGATCAAGAAAGTGTCCACATTGCTTCTAAGGATATCTTAAATTTGTTTCCCCTCATGAAAATTAAAAAACACACATTATTATACCTTTACATTGAGATCAGTATGACGAGAGTATGTGAGATGAAGCTTACAATAGCCACCATCATATATGCAATGCCCCTCTAAAGCTTCTCTGGCAGCTGCTGCCGTTGTGACATCTGCAAAACATTGTTTACACGTGATCAAGAACAAAACAAATGATTTGTCCAGAAACAGGGGAACTGGAAAGCTAGCTGATCTGTGTCCAGTTCCCTCCCCTGCAACTCAATGTGAGTTATGTTATGTCATATGAAATGTACCCTAATCTACAAGATTCTAATACATGAAAAGTCTGGAATAAAAAAATGGTGAGAAAATAAAATTTTAGAATGCAATGAAAAGGTAATAAGCGATTATCAGAGTTCCTCCTCAAATAACATAAAGAAAATAGCACGACTAGACAAAGAGGCTAAAAGATGCTACGACAACCAGTTTCCTTTTCATAACAATAATGGACGTAGCTCTAAATTAACATTTAATATATCTCAAAATCACATAGAAGTGCCATAATTATTTTTATTCATTAGCAAAAAAATTATCCATCTTTAACATTGAAAGCATTTGGTTAATGAAATAATCCGCAACAACAAAGAACACAATATGGATAGAATTGATATGAAATGGTCAAAACAACTCTAAAAAATGGATTATCATTCAATCAAAACACTAGTGCGCGAGCATTAAGCACACAAGGAACCTCAAAATCCAATGACAAGAAAACTAAGGAAGTAGGCATATATATAACAATGGGACATAGTGCACATGCTCAAGAACTAAGAGTCAAATAGGATTGATACCAGGGTACTGAATCAGTGCCTGAGTTTGACCATTCTTTTCGAACATAGCAATTTTCTGGACACTACCAAATGAAGAAAACACCTGTAAAGATAGACAACCAATATAGAGTATGATTCACGCACAAAATTTGGCATTTTAATGACAAATGCAAATTCTCACCGTGTGGAGGACATCAACTGTCACAGCATACTGCATATTTTCAATGGAAGCCAACAGCACATTGCTCTCAGGTTCTCTCCTCTTCCCATCAGGACCGACAACGGGCTGAAGAATATAAATTGTTAGCATGTAGTGTAGTCAAATAGCAAAAGCAAAAGTTATTAAAGATTAAACAATAAAACACCTGTGCTGCCCCCTCAATAGCAGAATGATTGACTGGAAGCATAGGATTTGTGTAGTCCCTGAAAAGTCATGGAAAAATCAATAATATAAGCCACTGACGAAACTAACATGCTAAAGAGGAATTTCTATAAAATAAAAATATAGTTGTGCACTGTACACATTGAATAAAAAGGGTATGCCTGAACCAGCATTAAAATAAAACTGATTACACTAAACATATGTAGCAAGGAGTTTTGGCAGAAGAACTAGAGTTGATGCCATGTGACTATGAAGTTACAGGTTCAAGTCATGGAATAAGCCCCTTGCAAATGCAAGAACCTTCCCTGGACCAAACCATTGTCCTTGCCTTGTTAAAAGTATAGATCCACAATGGGTTGACCCTTCCCTGGACCCAACCATGGTGGAGCTATATAGCACCAGGTTGTCTTGCCTCATTTAAAATATATCGAGGCAAAACGGTAGACTAGCAATATAAATCACAAGAGTGAATAGACAATCCAGTTAAATTTACGTGATTTTCAAAGTATAATGAGAAGAGACGCTTAGTTCATGCATTATGGTTGACCAACAATTTCTTAGAGTTCACAAGCAACGAGTAAAATATAGGATTTCACAATCAAAAAAATTAGGAACGAGACTTCAATCTTGGAACCTCCATACAAAGAAAAAAAATCAGATAAGATATTTTAATATAAAAGATGTAAAAAAAGTAAAACCTGAACGACCAGGTCAGATGGAAAAGCCATTTTTAACATAAGAACTTCATTGATAAAACAAAAAGCTGTGTCTACACCCATGATTATTTATTTAAGGAACTATGATTTGGTCTGTAGTAAAGACAAATAAAGAATTATATGAGGCAGTTGTGCATTCCAAAGATGAAGATGGAAGCAACATTACACTAATAACAACTACAGCTAATTAGTATACAAAAAATTGAAACTTGGTCAATACATTTCAATAACATAAGAACAATTAATTCAACAACATTGACAGAAAATGCAACAAACAGCTGGAAAATGATCGAGAAAATTACAAAGTGGTCATAGCAACTCAACTGTATCCCGACTACCAAGCTTCAGTAACCCCTAGACGATAAAAGCACATATATCAATTAGAAGATCAGAGAACCCGAGAAAAATTACATACAAGAGATTTCACAATTCGCTTAAGTTTCTGAGAAAATAAACCACCAATAAACATAACTGAGATAATATATGATAGTTGTCTTGCCTGCTTCCACCATTACCTGCTGCGATTTGATTGAAATTTGATATTCAGATCTCTATGTGCTGAGTACGAAATACGCAAATTACAAGAACCAACATGGTCTGGAAGCAGGTATCTGGATGCAAATGCACAAGTTAATCAGCAAATTTATTGGTATCAAGCTATGGCCAGAATTAAATGGGATCAAGAAAGTAAGCGGAAATACAAAAATAATTTTGCCTTGGTATGCTTCTTCCATCTAGTGCATCCCTAGCTGAAGAGGCCGTCTCAGCATCAGTGAACTGAATCAAAGCCTGCCAAGGCAAAAAACATAGTTAATAGTTGAAGCAAGTCAGGGATATTTCGAAGGAAGTGAAATTGACAAAAAATCACTAACCTGGAAACCAGCAGTTTTTTCAAACGTAGCAATTTTATGAACAAAGCCAAAAGCAGAAAACACCTGACAAAGAATACCAAAAAAAAAAAAAACTTGTTCATACAAATTGCTTCTCCTTAAATGACTTTTTTAAGATAATAGAACAGCACATAATTTGGCAACCATCACAAATGTAGAGATCACAAGGTAATTCAAGAAGGAAAAGTTCCAAACAGATAAGAAATAAGTGCAGAATAAAACCTGTACTCATGTGTGACACTGTGACCTTAGAAAGGAGTATGATGCACATGATAATAATTCCAAACTGTCTCCAACAAAAGTATCTAAATATGAGAGATCACCATCTGTGATGTAACCGATTTCAGTAGAAATGGCACATGATTTAATCAGGATCCTCTCTAAATTTAAATAAAAGGGGAAGCAAAAAAATCACGTGATCAAATGAAAAAAAAAAGGAACTGTTATAAAGAGTATTAAAATCCAGATTCCAGAATGAAAGATTTTTGCATGAGATAACCCTTGCCACACCCAGCAGAAAGAGAAAAGGTGAAACGAATGGAGGATTTTTGCATGAGTTCAAACTTCCAAGGAAAACATTAGACAAAACCAAAAAATAAAGCAGAGTGATAGAAACCGGTATTTTATTAGAAATTTTAGGTAAATTCCCTCATGATTACAGTACTGCATGACTTCGAGTCTGCAAACCAACCTATACCCAGAGGCTCTGACTCTCTGCAATTGGAAATTTATGGAGTTTTGTTGAAACCGTGGAGTTAAAACATTATGAAAAATCTATTTAGAATACATACTTCTAATGGTATCTCATCCTTGCAACCTATTACAAAAAGTTTGAAAAGTTACTTTGTTATTTGAAGATGCCATCACATCAATGGAAAGTTGGAAACTGCAATTATCACAAAATTTTAATATTTTGAAACAAATAGATCCTGTGATTGACTTGCTGTCTTGCGATATTAAAGTACGCTTCAACATAGGCCATGCTTTTGCGTCCACAATACTGAAATTCCAAACTTTTTAAATTAAGAAAAAGATCTTAGATAAACCAAAAGGAGAGGTACTTCTGGAAGTCGTTTATGTGTATAATCATGCCCTTACTTCATTTGCAAATTCATCGATTATTAGGAGCTTTATTTCATTTACTTTAAGAGTAACATCCGTTTTATTGGGATCGTGACACTTTTTCTGAACTGTTTTTATCACAGCTAAGCCTTAATGGTGAACACATGTAGATCTACATCTAAATAAAAAATAAGCAAAACTAAAGCAGTACAAAACGCTTCTACCTAAACAAGGAGGTCACAAAATCACAAACGCACAAAAAAACTAAATCAAATCAGTAGCACTTACCAGGTGAATAACATCAATGCTCACATCCCCGGCTTCCACACCTTCAATAGTTACCAGCAAGACATTTCCAGGAATATCTCCTGGGCTTTTGTTGTTGACAATTTCATGTCTGTTAGAATACTGTATGTAAACAGTTTTACCACGAACATGAGCAGGTTCTGAAGATGAAGCATAATATGAAACCATCGAAATTGCTTGATTAAGATCCGCCTGGTAAAGCATGTTCACTTGAGAATTCAGAAAACAGAGTTGGAAAAACAGAAAGAGACCAGCTCTATATGATCAAATATAACTTATACAAGAAAATTCATCCTCAGACACTTGGCAGCCACTTACAAAATTTTTAATGCTAATCAAGGAAATAAGCTAAACTGGCAAACAGTAGTAGAAACAAAATTTTATTATTTAAACATTTCCATTGTATGGCAGGTTCATGATTCGCAATACATCAAATTACCAATTACCAATCTAAACATAGGTGAAGGCTTCTTCACAAAGCTGTGTCAAAACAAACTGCACAACCATGGTAGAACATGCAGTGAATTCTGGCAAGTGGCAAGAGGCGCACTATGGGTTCTCTGATATAGAAGCTACAAATACCACATTAATCCACTACCTAACCACATATAAACCAGAAACCCCAATAGCAGTAGTTAAAAGGATGTTCCAGAGAGGTTGCAATCTCTGTGCCAAAAACTGCCATGAGCATAGAGGAGTGAGTGGGAACGCTCCACTACGTATGCTATTTGATAATCTTAACGTTATATTGCTTTTAACTACTCAACACACAGATTATTACATTAATAAGTAGGTAAAGATTCTGTTTACAAAAAGCCACACATATTGAACTTCATGGGCACTAGAAACTACCAAGTTGATTGTGAACTCATCATTCGAGTTTAGCTCCAAACATCAATGACTGAAATCCAAATGACATTTAGCTATGGGAGTCCTTCGTTTTATTTCTGTTTTCTAGCTTATGGGAGCTTTACAACTAGGACAAGTATTTGATACCTAACTTAACGACAAAGTCCATATAAGTTAACAAGTATTTAAGGAGAAGTTAAACAAAAGAGCTTCTAAGCAAGTTGTGGTCCAAAAACTGATTTTAAATTTTGGGAAGCTACTAAGAAGATTCATAGTCATTAAAAGATAAATCATTTCAAATTTTCACTTCCTATAAGTACTTGTTAAAAAGTTTATCCAAACTTGTTTTATGTCTATCCGAATGACCACCTCGAGGCAGCTCCTTTATAAATTGTTATTGACACATTTATCGAGATTCACAAATCTTGTTTTTCTATTTTGTCAAAACAGTAGTGAACTTTGTTATGTATCCATGTTCGCTAAAATTTTATCATCACACTGATGTGTGTAGGAGCTGGATATATTAGCTGTATGCTTAATTTGAAAATACAAAAGCTCAAACAGAAACTAACTGATCCATTTTTTTTCAAGAGTAAAGCTAGTGAATAGGAGGAAATTGATATGAAGTCAAAACCAGTAGCTAGCAAAAGCCCTAATTTAAATACCCTAAGTCCAATAGTAGACTCCAAAACGAACAACTCTCCAATATCCTAAAAGCTTAATGAGATCGATGCAAACTCAGTCCATAAAATAAAATATATAGTTAGATAAAGCTCAATTTCCTTCGGATCAAGAAATGCACGAATAAAAACCCTAATATATTTCTAATCGAAGATACAAAAAAGGATTGAAAACAACGAGATAAGGAAGAAGGAAAGAAAGAGATGAGGAGATTACGAATTCAACAAAGGCCTGATTGTGATTGGCGCCGACATTGCACTTGGTGTTGACGATTTTACCGAAAGGTTTACCAAGCTCTATGAGTTCCTCTTCTGAACACTCCCAAGGAAGGTTACGAAGGTGCAGTACTTTAGAAGGGGTTTGAGTGTATCGAAACTGGTGCTGGCTTGAGGTTGACATGTCTTCGCGGTTGCAATTGCAGATTCCGGCGATGGAATCGCGGTGAGTAACGGTTCGATTGAAGAAGAGACGGAGGAGAAGCGATTGTTTGGTTTTCTAGAAAGTTATGCGATTTTGCTGGAAAATTTGAAGGATTGCGAATTCTGGCGATGGGTTATCAGTTTCGTTACAATGAGTATGTTTCAATGGGATCCGGATTTACCAGTGGAAGATCAGGACCGTTCATACCATTTCAGTACCGTGCATATTAAATCAAATGGCTCACGTTGTATATTAGTAGATCAATCCTTAACCATTCAATTCTAATAATAGATAGGATCGTCCCTACGATTAAAAGTAACTTGAGAGACTCTCCAGTCCAATCATGTCTAGTACTGTCAATTTTGCGAATCAATTGCACCCTAAAAGTGTTCACGAGTTAGTTTGGATTGGATTTGCAAAAATACATCACCCAAACCAATTAAAACTAGTCAGTTTGGGGTTATTTGAATTTTATATTTTTCCTCTAAAACCTGAACCAAACCAATATGATATTGAACGGATTGGTTCAAATTTGGTTCACGGGTCGTCTTTCAAAATGTTCATTTCTTAAAATATAAAAAACTATATTTTTTTCTAATATTCCAACACTTCTAATTAGCAAAAAAAATAAACGCCATATTAATTAATAGTCTTTCAATCCATCTAGACATGGCAACAAAACTCATACCCGTGGGGACCCACCCTGATTTGACGGATTTTTCCCGCTTTGATTGGGTTTGGGTTTGGGTTTTCCCCGTAATCAAAATATGGCGACGGAGCAGGTAATGGGGATATAGATCTCCACCCGAACCCACCCCGAATGTATGTAATTAAAATACTACCCCTCCTAAATTAGAAACCCTCAAAGAGCAAACCCTAAATTACTTTCTTACTAACATTGTTAGCACTCCCTCACTCATTCTCTGTTAATCAAACACATGTTATGTGTATTTATGACTTGATTTATTTTGAAGTTTATGGGCTATATGTTGATACTTTGTATATATGTTGTTGCATTGGTTTTATGTTGTTTTGTTAAATTTCGGTTTTGGGGTGGGTTCGGGTGTGGGATAAATTTTGGGTTCGAGGCGGGATCGGGTTTGGACAGGTAAAAACTATTTTTTATTTAAAAAATTAATTCCACTGCGGGGATAGAGACGGGGCAGGGATCCCCAAACCCGTTGAGTACGGGGATAAGGATCAATAATTCATCTCCGTTGGGTTTGGGTAGGAAAACGGGGAATTATATAGGATTCAAGGATGGGGATGGGGATGGGAATGTAAAATTCGTCCCCGCCCACCCATTGCCATGCCTAAATCCATCGTATTAAAATCCTATAACTTACCATAAATTATTAAGACAAAAAGTCTAAACAAATAACGTATTTTTTAGTCAAGTATGCAATATTCATTGATAACGGAAAAATGCTAACACAGAATGTAAGCAAAAGCTCACTAACAAGGCACCGAAACAATCCACATATGGGCACCATATTCATTTTTAAAATATAATAAGTATACTTTTTTTCTAATATTCCAACACATTTAATTTGCAAAAAATTAATAATTAAAGTTACGTCAAATCAAACTCAGATTAATTAACAGTCTTCCAATCCGTCGTATTAACCAATGTCATGGTTTGAATTCAACCTTGTGCATGCAGTAGTGTTAAATCTCTCGAGTGAGAGCATTGTCGCCAATTGTGGTCTTACCCGACTCGATGGATTAATCTTTACAATTGTGCGTAGAGGATACCCAATTTATACCAAAGAAAATCATCGTATTAAAATCTAATAACTTACCATAAATTATTAAGATTAAAAGCACCTTCAACGAGACTGCATTCGATTGGTATGCCAGGTTGCTGCAAATAACCTGTTTTTTGGTTAAATATGCAATATCTCATTGATAACAGATAAAGGTGTTCAGTCATAGTAATGTGTATACTGTTGCACAGTTTTACAGTCATAATGGGAGTGTTTGTTTGTTTTTCAATTAGTTTCCACAGGAAAATACTTAGCTTACAATTGATGTCATTAGGATTGATTTGTAAGTTGTGACCCTCTTTTCAAGTGGTTGTTCTCAGACAAAACCTTAAATTTGATGTTTCGTTGGCTAGCGAACCAGACAACTTGCCTAGCGACTCAACAAAAAAATAAGAAAACTTTCAGCTCAATATCACCTTGTGATCAAGGCAAAAATCTAGCCATCGCGTCACGATGGACTGTAGTTTGCCAACATTTAAGCCCAAAAATCATAAAATCAAGGCACTTTTGTCTTGGTTGCGAAAAGGAGGGTTTGGGAGCTGCGAAAAAGGAGAAGAATTGGAGCTTCTCTACACTTGGAAACAATTAATTAAAGGATTCAATGTACTCATCTTTGTGTAACTTCTCTTTTACCTTGTCTTTCAATCCTTTGAAGATGAGTTAACTAAATTTCTTATGGTTAGGAAGAGATGAATCTCTCCAAACTATCTCGTGATTCCATTGTTATTATCAATACAATCTAGTTATCATTTTAAATTAGTCTTTACCTCTGTTCTTATTGATTTACAATGATTATTGTTGTTGTGGTGAATTAAGGTTTACTTTCGCTATTGGAAAAGTAAACCTTAATTCACAAGTCTGATGATTTTAGGAATATGACATTACTATCATGAATTTCGTTAATTCTCTGCATTTAGTGTTTTGTTTAGTGACAATGCACTTAAGGAATTAGGGTTCCTTAGATAAAGTAATTATAGTAGGCAAAGGGTGGGAACACAGTGACTCAATTAATATTTGTTCTCAATAAATTGAATATTTACGGAAAAAGGAGACGAGTTGAGAGATAAAAAGAACAAATGGTGTGATTTGGGATTAAATTACTCTTAATTTAGTTTATAGATTCTACTTTTTAAAGCACTTACATTCGATTCTACTACCTTAAGGATCAAAGATAATCATTAATTAGTGACTCGCTGGGAAGGTAACTTTTAGTTTTTGAGAAACACCAAAATTTACTGATAATTCGTGTGGGGTTATAATGACTCTATAAAAGCGGTTAAACTCTTTGTTCAAACCGTTACGAGTGGTTCAATCGGTGACGTATAATTAGGGTTATATTGATCGATAAATTGTTTGGTTTTCGATCCAAGTGATTGAAGCTTTGCTGATTCGATATGGTTACGACAATACTGATAAACACATTTGAATAATAATTTTACAAGGTCATAAAATAACGATTTGAGAGGCTACTTTATATACATGTATGTACAATCGAATTTGAACCGCTAATGGAGAAAAACTATCAACAATCACAAATTGTTTTCGTCATATGATTAAAGAGGCAAACTTTGAAAGTAACTTTTCTAGTGGCAGACTTTGAAAAATCAAACAATACCGAATTAAGCCTATCACCATTGAATTAGGTGACAATAGTGTTGTCAAAAATGAGTGGCAAAGTAGGGTGTTAATCATATCCCAAAACTTATTTATACTAGAGTTGTAAATTGATGCAACCCAAATTGAAAAATCACAAAACACGGTTTTTTTAAAACTTATTTATATCATTTGAAGCGATTCGGTTCGGTTTGCGATTTGTCTACCTACAACCAACCCTAATTGAATTGAACCACCTATATTATTAAAAAAATATAGAGTCCTAATTATATTTGTACTACTAGTATTAGTCTTAAACAAGTTTATTTGATATGTGGTTGCAGATATCAATTGTCTTGGGCAAACAATTGGTGAGGTTTTGGTGTTTGTCACTTTTGAGAGAAGCCAACTAAGTGATATCATTGCACCATAAAGTTATGAGAGAGAATTCATTCTCATTGATTTAGTTTTGGATTGAATTGAATTTTACAATAGTGTCTTTTAGGGTCTGCATTTGTTAGGGATTAAAAAATATGTAAGTGATTTTGTTGTTAAAAATTTAGAGATTAGTTTTTAGAGATTTCTAAGAAAATGAAAAGTTATTTTGTGTTTGTGTAATATCTTTGTATAAATATTGAGCCCTAGAAACAATCGTATTACGATTTGTTTTAGGGCTCAATCACTTTAAAAAGATGACTAAAAATCAATTTGATGAAGTTAAGTAATCAATTACGCATAAACCTAAACAATGAGTGAATTACCAAAATTGGCTCTAAAATTGTAGAGAACTAGTATGTAATCCGTGCGATGCACGAGAAGCAATTTTCGTAAAAAATATTAAATTTAAATAATTTTGTGGAGAAAATAATATAATTAATAAGTAAAGAAAATTGCATTTAATTTGACTATGTTTTGTATAATTAGTGGTTATGAAGAAAAATATAATTATAAGGCATATTAAAAATCTATTAAGTAAAAAAAAAACTTAAGTTATCTATTTGAAAAATAAGTTTGAGTCTAATATATGGATTATATTTAGCTTAAGGATTACCGTGAGAAATCACGGCCAAACCATCCCCTTACCGTGTGTTTGATGCCTCCACCGTCCATCCAAACATGCACTAAATAGTTACATAGAATTTAATTACACATAAAATTAATAATGGTGGAATTTGGTCAGGATCGTGTGTTACTATTCATTTGCATGATTAAATCAAATTCAAATTTGGTAGTTGTAAATTTAAATTTGAATGCACAAATTTAAAATCCCAAAGCATGGAAATTTGAATTTGAATTTTGAATAGACTAAAAAAATATTGTTTTAAAGAGATTCCAAATTTGTGAAACAGTTATAATATTATTTATGGAGTATAAAAGTTATGAATTCAATATGTTTTAATGTTTTCATATCATCCAATGATAGTATTTTTTATTGCCGAAATTACGTATTCATTTGTTTTTTCATGTGAAAAAATTATATATGAAATATATCTATTATAGTTTATTTAATATTTATCATGGAATTTGAACCTATCAAAAAAATAGTATCACTAATCACTAAATTTAATCAGTTATTAAAAAAATAGAAACAAAATTTCGTAATTAGAATGTTCAAAATATATATTTATACTGTTAACAGTGCAGATGCTTTATTTATTATTTTATTCCGAAGAACATTGTATATGATCTAAGAATTCCTATCGTTTACATATTTATCATTAAAGTTAAATTTAAAATATATATATATATATATATATATATATATATATATATACCAAAATATATGTTCATTATAAAATGTATACATATTTATCATTAAATTTAAACCTGTCAAAAAACGTTGTATGGAGTAATGGTTAATTTTTGAAAATCATATTTATAATACTTTATTTGATTTATTTGCATTTAACGATGCATTTATGCTTTCCAACACAATAGGGAATTTTGTTTTTAAAATGACATTGAAGAATTGCTTACTTCATCAAAAGACATAATGTTGCTGCTCCAGCTTGTAAAAATCTCTATTTTCAGAATGACCCGGTAATCGAAAGGAAAGGTTTATAAGATGAAGCACAGACGAAATTGCTAAATAAAACCCCCTAAAAGTGAAATCCTAAACCCTAAATGAACACCGTTGTTGTTAAAAACGAAATCCTAAACCTAAACGAAATCACAAAACAAATTTTTTTGGTTTGAATAAAAATTGCACAACCCAAACAATACCTGGTGGGATTTAATTTTTGAGAGACTTTTAGGGTTTTCTGATTTTTGTGTATCATGCAAAAAGAATATGAAGGAACAGAGAGAGAGAGATGTGAGATTTTAGAGAGAAAGATGAAGAAATCGAAAGTTGAAATACAAAATGCATCACCAAGAGGTGAGCATAAAAGGAATGCAACTAAATTTTTTTCAGAAGAAAGGGAATGCAGCTAAATGAATCTGCCAAAAATGAACCGCATAAAGAGCTTACATATTTGGTTTAATATTCGACGGTCAAATTTATTGCCTCATTATTATGATTGATTAATAATTTGAATTTTGAATTTTAAACTTTCATTTTTGAATTAGGTTTTAAAAAACAAAACTACATTATACTATTTTGACAATTAAAACGAAATAATAATAATTAATACCCTTAACATTCCAGTTTTGGTGGGTTACAAATTTAATGTTATTAAGAAATTTTGTATTTCATTTATTTTTTAATTTCCTAATATATATCACCGCATTTGTATTCCACAATGGCTGCTTATGTGTATGTTACTTATGTGTATGTTTTTTTTAATTTCTTAACAAATATTGCACGATGAAAAATTAAAAAAATTGACATGGTGGACCAATAAAAATTCACATGTTACTTATGTGTATGTTTTTTTAATTTCCTAACAAATATTGCACGATGAAAAATTCATTAAGATGGAAAATTAAAAAAAAACTTTACAGTAGTGTCACTAAGTTTCTTCTTCCAATCCCATCTAAAGTTATGGAATCATGGGAAAGAATATATTTCACTGGTTTTTACTATCAGATATAGAACCTGAAAACATAGTGCAGGGAAGATTTTCATGACATATCAATTACTAAAACATTTGAATACCAATGATAAATACTCATCGATCCATTTGGTAGAACTTGTTTGTTTACAGTTCAAAAATCATCTTCTTTCATTGAAGGGCAGTGTTTTATTTTCTTGGAAGGATATTACCAAAATATATAATTTTAAGAATGTGAAGTAAAAAATGATTATGTTATGCATGTGAGTTTTGATCTAGAGACATCATGCAATTTCAGATCAATTTACCTAGTTACATACTAGTGAGTCCAGAAGTATGAGAATAAAATCCACTAATCAATCTACTTGTATTCTCGTGTTATGCTTATTTGTTTCAAGAGACCAGAAGCAGTGGTTGTAATTGTAGAGCTGTCATCCAGAGAAGAAATATCTTCACCAAAACATATAAATCAGATTTTGAAGTAAAAAAATTCAAATAAGACTATCATCTTACACAATTCATTTTGATTGCCATAAAATAAGTAAAATTTTGAAGTAAAAAAATTCAAATGATGCACATCTTTGAAAGATCTATCCATAAACACACACAATCCATATAAATCAGAAAATTAGAATTAGTATAGTTAATTACTTACTTATTTTCATGAAACCATTTAGAGACTCTAGCAAAGCATAAAAAGAAAAATAACATATTTCATAAATAGGAATAAATAGGAATCATAGTATGATTCATATAACTCCCATAACCACATATAATAAAACATAAAAAGAAAATTGATAAATCAATGTGGTGAATAATGTTAGAAAGCTAAAATGTAAAAATTAAGTAATGTAGCTTTTGATTTAAGGCAATAACTTGACTATGTGGTGAACAAACTTATCCATTTGCCAAAACCAAGTATGTGCATCTTGGTTTTGAAATCTATCTCCTTTGTCCTAGTTATATAATTTTTGTGCGGTACTGCGGTATTTTTGCCTAGAACAAAAAGCCATTGAAGTTAAGATATCAGTTAAGAAATATATAGTCAATTGCAAATATTTAGCACAAAAAGCTTTGTAAATTGGAACATCTACTACCTCGATTGGCCCATTGGGTATGTGCATCATTCGCTCACCACCAATCTGAGCACCAACAATCTTGCGGGGCCTACAAAGAAAACACCAATTCGGATAGTATATATGATTCAAGAGTCACTGCATAAAATAAATTTAGATACTATATATGATTTTCTTATTCTTGAATTACCTGAAACTTCAATCAAGTTGAGCTTTACTGATCACCATAATCTTTGAAACCTCATTCCTAGTAGCGAATATAAATGAAAATAAGCAACATACTGACTAACCGAAAAAGGAGATCAAATTATCAGCTATATGGTTTCTACCAAAAAACTACAAAATGAAGTGTTTTTCACATATAGCATAAAAAGCAAAACAGATTAGTAGTTATAAATAACAATAAAAAAACAAAACAGATTAGTAGTTATTCAATGATGAAAAATTGAAGAAAAAAAAAGAATAAGAAGAACAAACAAATTTGAGATTTGAGAGAGAAATAGGTAGAATTGCTTACTTCATCAAAAGACATAATGTTGATGCTCCAGCTTGTGAGTCTTTATTTTCAGAATGACCCTGTACTCAAAAGGAGAACTTTATAAGATGAAGCATAGGCGAAAACATTAGTAAGGTCCCATTTTCAACAAAAAAGAACACAACTATCACTATTGTCCACTATTGATCAACTTTGGTTAACACTGATGAATAAAGCTCCTAAAAATAGCAGCACAACCAAACTCAAATCCAAAAGCTAAGTAAATAAGCTAGATCCAATATGCAAATCCATCTGCATAAAGAATAAAGAATAAATAATTTGAAACAATGAACAAACCAACCTCAATGGTGTTGACATAAAAGTTTGACAGGACTCGCACAAAGGTTGTCATAATAACGTTGAAGGAAATGATGGGTTTTGATCTCTAATGTCAACCTCACTACAATCATGAAATCAAAGAGAAAGGACAAATTACGTACAAAAGCAGCAGAAAGAAAAAATGGAATCACGGAGAAGAGAGAAGAGAGAGAGGAGAGGAAAGACAAAAAAGAGCAATACCTCTCTATTAAGCATTTATTTTCATCGTATGCATATAACTGCTCCTTCTCATGCACACTTTTGAGATTGACAATAACCATAAAAAAAACCATACATACTATATTCACTCCACATATTTGGCTTTTTAATTCAATTCTCACATAATTGGCTTTTTAATGTGTTTTACGTTCCAATGATTTTTTACCAATTGACACTCCATGGTGGTTTTACTATTTTGAATTTTCAAACATTCATTTATGGTAATAACTAAAAGTTCAGTTATGAATTAACATGAATTTTCAGTTTTGATTTACAAATGAATTCATATGCCAAGTTAAAGATGATGCTGCTGACTTTTTCAAATTGAAACTTCATTTATGAACTAACATGAATTTTCAGTTTTGATTTAAAAATGAATTCATATGTTGTTTTTTATTTTCTGCTAAAATAACGGTAGTAATGAAATTGATGAGATTTGTGTAAGTATTTAGAATTATTTATTTCTAGATTAACCAGAAAATGCCATGACATGATTAATGAAATTAAAAATTTTGAAATCACAATGAATGACTTGGAGGATGACATGGATTATTTAATCCTAATAGGCCATAAAATTCACATTGATGATGTGGACGTGCTCTTTGCTTGACAACTCATATTTTATGCCTTGAGGAACCTATATAAATGTATTTTTAATAGATTATCAAATTATTCCCTATAAATATTGATATTCTAAATTAGTGTCATATATTACAAATAATTTTTTTTTTTGCCTGTAGACGGACTGACAAATATCATTAGAAACTCACACACACAATTGCGAGGTTCTGGGTTCGAACCCAGAATGTGATGTCAAGCCTAACAATTTCGGCATTCGCTACTTGAATTAAGTTTTACAGATAAAATAGTTAACCGTTTTAGATCTATCAATACAATCATGTAAATTAACCGACATAAACAAATTAATAATTTAGAATATCTTTAATTTCAAGATTAACTTTATCGGCTCCTTAAATTTTAGGTGCAATTCATCTCCATCAACCGGACAAGGTCCAGTATGAGAGAGAAAGACACAATTTATATTATATCTATCTCTCCTACTAGACAAATTCAAGGGAAGATCTTTATCCTTAAATTTTACCTTCACACATTGTTTGATATGCATGAAAATGGAAGGAAAGATTCTAGCAACAGTAAAAAGTTTCTTGAATTATGTTTTGGTTCATAAATGAAAAGGGAAGGAATGATTAATTTCTGGTCCGACCCGCTCAAAAAATGTTTCCACCAAAAATGGGAAGAAACACGGTGGAATGTGTTAAATTGTGATAAAAAAACATCTTTAAATATCATTTTGGTTTCAGTAAATACAACAAATATCTATTTTGGTCTCTGCAAAATTGTTTTTTTCTAAAATAGTCCTTACAAAAATTTAAAATTATTCATTTTGATCTCTGCAAAAAGTTTGTTTTAAAATAGTCCTTACAAAATTTAAAATTATTCATTTTAATCCTTAAGGTCGTTTTAAAGCTGATGTGTCACAACTCCTTAAACTTTGGGTGCAATTCATCTCTATTAACTGGACAATTCTAGTATGAGGGCTACAGCTTATGATAATAAGGATATCCTTAATAATAATTACTAAATTTTCCGGCGACTATTATACAACCACTACAACATTTTAACCTTTCGACAACGCCTAAAATTGCAACGCTTAAAAAACGGTTGCCTTAGATAGCAATAATGGCAGTGATTTTTTGAACACGTTATTGATTTTTTTACGCAGCGACTAGAAATCGTCCCCTAAAGGTCAATGGCAATGGTTTTTGTGTTGTCTTTAGCCAACGGTGTAAAAGCGGTTCCCATATAATCCATTATTAAAAAAGTGAAAAAATAGGCGCTAAAAATTGTCGCGTCTTGATTTCCCAATTAGTATGGAATAGCGCTAATTGGAATAGGCGGTCGAAAAAAACAAAAATGAAATTTAGAAACCCACTGGCCCATTAATCATCAAACAAAACCTGTTTCTTTTTTTCTTTTTTTAAAGAAACAAAAACAAAGCCCAAATAATCGTGAAGTACTTATGTTTGGTTCTCTCAACCTTGGCAAATATCGTGAACCCTAAAAATCGGTGTTCTTCCTCCCTCAACCCAGCGTGAAACCCAGCTTGAAAATCAAAACCCAGTAGAATCAAACGCAACAAAACCTATTCTCTCTCAACGCAAAAACAAACCCAGTGTTCTTCCTCCCTCAACCCAGCGTGAAAACCTAAAGCGTGAAGTTCTTCATCCTTCATCTATCGAAATCAGAAGCGTGAAAGGCAGAGAAGGAACCGATTTCATCTCTGGTTCACAGAGAAGGAAGCGATTTCACACAGAGAAGAAAGCGATAATTGCATCACCTCTCTCTAGTTCGCTTCCTTCTCTGTGTGAAAGCGATAATTTCATCATCCTCGCTCAGTACAGTCGGATCAACTTTTGTTAGTACTAAAGAACAATTTTAATATTATTTAGCCACTTTTATTTATTTTATTTTGAATGCTGACAGTCCCACTTGTATAAATACCTTTCTTTAGACTCACTTTCTACTCCACTCTCACTTCTACAAAAAAACTAAAACACTATCTCATTTTCTAATTACTTTTCACTCACTTTCGTTCCTTTAATAACATTCTTTACTATCTCGGAAGGGTAGGTCTCATGGTTGAGTGAAAGAGACATCCTTAGTGGAAAAACATAGGCGTACGGGGTTCGAACCAAGGGCGATTTTAGGGCCCAGCTAGCCCGGGCACGCGTCCGGGCTCAACTTCTACTTTGTTTGTAAAGCCCCCAACCCAATAGCTGATTTTTAGTCATAACCAGGGGCATTTACCTCCTAATTTTATTTAGCACTCTATTGACAGGTTAGATTTCATCTCTGATCTCTCCTATTTAGCACACTTTATGATTATTTATATATTATGTCATATGTCAATTGGCGGGAAATTTTCTTGCCCAGGCTCTAGAAAAATCCTGGCTTCGCCACTAGTTCGAACCCCGCTCCCCCTCCCCTCTAACAACTAACACACTAATTCCTAACCACTTTGCCTATTTAAAAAAACCATTCTTTACTAAAACTTTCTTTCCTTTTACCAGTACAAAGCATAAGAAAAAACTTCTATAATTTCAGGGTTGAAATGGTTAAAAATAATCATCTTTACAAAGTGTTCAATTAGTCCCAAAGTCTCCCATGTCACTCGTTCTAAAATGTCTCTTGGTGCCCCCTATTGTTCCACTTTGCCCTCTTGTGATTGAATCTATTCTTCATGTTACGAGAGATTGCCCTAAAGCTCTTGCTGTGTGGATGAATCTAGTGAACTTGGATGACAGGGAGGATTTCTTTAACTATGATTTCACTAGTTGGATTGAGGCTAATATCAAGAGTAAGTCAATCCATGCTAGTGGCGTGTCGTGGAGCTCTATATGGGCTAATGCTTGTCATAGTATTTGGCTTTGGCGAAATAAGGAGCATCATGATGAGGATTACCACCGATCTATGCATCCTTGGAAAGCGATTGTTGCGATGTCTAAGGAGTATGAGAGGATTGCGTTGGGTATCCATGCGAAGAGTGCAAGGCCTAAAATCACTTCTCATCTCAAATGGATCCTCCGAATGTGGGTTGGGTGAAGCTTAATACGAGATGGTGCTAGCAAAAGTGGTGTCGCCGCCATGGCGGTGTTGTGGGAAGTCTTATCAGTAGAAATGGCGGCAGTTGGATTTGTGGTTTTTCAAAAAGCTTGGGTCTTGTAGTGCTTATGTTGCGGAACTCGGGAGTGCTTGAAGGGCTCCGGATAGCGCTCCAAATGGGATTCACGCATGTTGTGGTTAATGTTGATTCGAGCTTGTTGTAAATAGCATTAACAAAGGTAATTTGGGGAGTGTTCTTTGGTTGGGGTCTCTTACGGAAGATCCATAGACTTATTCAAAATGGTAGGAGCTTGAGTTTTGTCATAGTTATCGTGAGGCAAACATTTGTCTTTGATGCTCTAGCAAACATGGCTTGTGGTCAAGATAACATTTTTAGCTTACATACTGTTATTCCACCTCAGTTGGAACCTCTAGTGTTGGCTGATATTATTGGAGTCTCTACTCCTCGTGTAATTCCGTTGTAGTTTCCTTTCGGGCTTCGGCCCTCTTTTCAATCAAAAAAAAAAAAAAGTCTCCCATGTCACTCCTTTGTAAATAGATTTTTCAAACATTATCCCATTTACGTCATCAAATACATCCACCACTCCCGGAAGATCAACATAGTTTTGATGATGTCCATTGAAAAAATATAGTACTTTTAACTTTGGATAAATTTAATTTGTTTGGCATAAAGATTTAAAATGTAACCTTCGTAGAAAGTAATCATTTTTTTTTTACCAAAGAAAGTAATCATTTTTATTTGTTTCTTTTTTGGACAATTTTTTTATTTAGTTTCATATTTAATAAAACTAATGTATTTTGAATTCCCCATAAACTATTTTAATTTTATGATTAAAATAAAACACATGTTTTTTTCTCTCTATATTTTAAGATTATTAAAAATGAAAAATAATTAGAAATCCTGAAATAAAAAAAAAAAAAAAGTGCACTGCTATATAAATATAAATAAATAAACAAACAAACATAGCTCGTGCTCGTAGTCGTACATGTGGATATGTTTATATACTTTTGGTGAAATATGGCTAAGCTTACATGTTTACACGAGGACACACATAAATATACTATTTGTTACGTGCGTTGGTGAAACTCAGCAGACCTATAAATAAATATGTTTACCTCTCATAAATGTGGGACACCTTCCTTAGTCACTTCTTTCTGCAAAAATTAATGGTGTCATTTCTGCACTTTCTTCTTTCCCTTCCTTTGTTTGTATTAATCCTCCTCTTCATGAAATACAAAAAAACTCCAAAGAACTCATCTAAATTTCTTCCAGGTCCAAAAGGGCTTCCCATAATTGGCAATCTCCATCAACTTGACAGTTCAAATCTCCATTTACAACTATGGAACCTCTCAAAGATCTATGGTCCTCTTTTCTCCCTACAAATTGGTTTTAAGAAAGCAATTGTTGTTTCCTCACCTAAACTTGCACAAGAGGTTCTCAAAGACCATGATCTTGATGTATGCAGCAGACCCTTTTCACTTGGCCAACAAAAATTGTCTTACAATGGCTTAGATATGATATTTTCTCCTTACAATGATTGTTGGAGAGAGATTAGAAAAATATGTGTAGTCCATTTCTTTAGCTCCAAAAAGATTTCTAGTTTTTCTCATGTGAGAGAATCTGAGGTCAAAGAAATGATTAAAAGATATCTGGCCATGTTTGTTCTTCCAAAGTCTCAAATTTGAGTGAGATTTTAATGTGCATCTCAAGCTCTATAGTATGTAGAATTGCTTTTGGAAAAAGCTATGAGGTTGAAGGAACTGAAAAAGCAGGTTTCATGGTCTGCTTAATGATGTACAAGCTATTTTCCTTTCCTTCTTTTGTTTCGATTATATTCCTTTCTTGGGGTGGATTGATAAGCTCACGGGGTCACTTGCTCGTGTTGATAACACTTTCAAAGGGATTAGATGTGTTTTTGAAGAAGTTCTTAAGGAACATCGTGATTCGATAATAAGCATAAAGTAATAGAAAAGGAGAGCATAGTTGATGCGTTACTTGAGTTAAAGAAGCGAGTTGTTTCTCATTTGATCTCACTGATGATCACATCAAATCCGTTCTTATGGTATGTGTTTACATTTTTCAATATTTGTTAGGATTAAATATATTTTTAGTCCTAAAAAAAAGTTCACAATTTCATTTTTAGTACCGATAAAGTTTGCTATCGTTTTTAGTCCTTACAATATATTTTCCCAGTTGTTACACCCTATAAAATCAAATAAATTGAGATGCTATTTCAAGTTTGATTTGCTTATTTGTGAGTACTTAATGGGGTATTATGTGAGCTCACTTGTGCTTTGTGTTTGGGCCTTTATTCGTAGTGTCTCTTTGATTAATATATCAGTGTTTTAATCAAAAAAAACATTATCTATTTATTTTTATCTAACATACATTATTTATTTAAGCTATTCAAATAGTATTATATAATGGCTTTTTGGCAGTATTTTGTCTGCCCAGTGCCCAACCATTTTTTTCATTAAAATATAATAAAATAGAGTTACAATTATATAAGGAATCTGTATTGTCTTATAGGTTTCACTACAGAGTGTATTTACTTTGGTTTGCAATTTGTTGAATAAACAAAAACTTTGATACCGCAATCCGACCTTCAAAACATGGTTGAGGACTTTTTAAAACCCCACTTCTATGCAAAATTGTGTTTTAAGATTTTGTTTTTTTATATTTCTATATGTAATTATGTGACATCTCTTAAGAATACTTTTACGCAAAATTAAGTTTCAACTAAACAAAAGAAACAAGAAACAAAATTCTTTTGATATACAAGCTCTTAAATGATCACAGGACCTACTTGTAGCATTTCTACAGACACAACAAGTGCAAAGCAACATCGGTTTGGGTGATGACTGGGTTAATGAAGAACCCAAGAGCATTGAAAGAAGCTCAACAAGAAATTAGAAGCCTATGTGGCAAGAAAGAGTTCATAGATGAAGATGATATTCAAAAGCTTGTTTATTTCAAGGCTGTAATAAAAGAGACACTTAGATTTTATGCACCAGCACCACTAATACCAAGAGAAACCAATAAAAGTTTCATACTAAATGGGTATGAAATTGAGCCCAAAACATTAGTGTATGTGAATGTTTGGGCCGTTCATAGGATTCTTGAGACTTGGAAAGACCAGAAGAGTTTTATCTCGAGAGATTCTTAAATAATGATGTGGATTTTAAGGGACTAGATTTTGAACCGATTCCATTTGGTCTTTGGTCGTAGTATTTGTCGGTATACCACTTGGTATTGCCACGGTGGAGCTCATAAGCGCAAACCTTCTCAATTCATTTGATTGGGAAATGCCTCGAGGATGATGATGCGTGATGACATTGACATCGATGGGTTGCTTGGGACTTGCTAGGCACAAGAAGAATCATCTTTGCCTTGTTGCCAAATATCCCATGTGAATGTCGTATGGGCATACAATGTTGTGAATCGATATGAAATAAAGGTTTTTTTTGCTATAAATATTTGAACATCCTTTTAAATTTTTAGGTTGTTTTTGTAATTTCTCTTAGTAAATTAGTAAACGATTTTCACCTATATTACTTTTAATTTCATATGTCGAGTCTCTTAATATATTTTTAAGTCACAAAACTCGTATCCTATAAATAAGACTCCTAGAGTGGGTGGTATTAGGTCATTTTTATGTCTTTTTTATCTAAATAAGTGGTCACCATATAGATCTATATTTTATTTTGCATTTTTTCTTGATTTCGTCATCTGAGTGTGGCGGTATTGTTAGTTTCCATAAAATAAGTGTTTGCCTACAGGAATGAGCTATTTACAAAGAACAATAGTATTCTGGAGGGCTAAATATATATATTTTTTTAAGGAGGAAGGATCAATATTTTTAGTTCCCATATGAGGTTTTGTTTTTTAGTCTCCAATAAATTTTTTGTCTCTAATTATATTTCTGTTTAAATTTTTGATCTACGTACGTTGTTAAGGTAAGTGGCTAATGGAATGTCACGCTAAATTATGTTGCGTTATTATTTTTTAGACTTAAATACTTGTTACCTCCCTGCAAATATAGTCAATATTCAAATATCCCCTATTTTAAAAACCACCCTGCAAAATATAAAATTATCCAGTTATCCCCCTCTTTTCAGTGGGGTAAATGAATAATTTTATATTTTGCAGAGGGTAACTAGATAATATTGTATTTTGCAAGGTGTTTTTTAAACATTTTATTTTTGCAAGAGAGTAAATGGATAATGACTATATTTGCAGGGGGTAACAAGTATTTAAGCCTATTTTTTATGACTAGTATGTTAAATCATCTACCACGTCATTTTTTTATTTCACTTTTCCATAATTTCTTTTTTACTTTTTTAATAGTTTTTACATATATCTTTTAATATTTTTTATTGGTTATTTTTTAAAAAAATTAATAATTTTTTAAATTTTTTAAAAATCACTAGTTAATTTTTAACAGTTTTTAGTTATTGTTTTAATAATTTGTTTCATCTGCTTCTGTTGAATATTTTCTTCAAATTGTTTTGACGGGTTATTTATTTTTAAAAAGCGCTTTTAATCAACTTTTTTTAAAAACATTACGATCTTTATTTATTGCTTCTTCTATCAATTATTTTTTCAAAATGTTACCCTTAAATAGAAGCAGTTTTCTTTTAAAAAATTAATTTAATGCACAGTTGAAAAAATGACTAGTAAAACTTAATTTGAAAAATTTAAAGGATATTTGTAGTCAAAAAATATTTAAAATGTATTTTAAAAATAACAAGAAAAATAATATAACAAACAATAAATTAATAAAACTTAACAAATAAAAAATAATTAAAGAAATAAATAGTAAAATACTTACTAAATACAATGACAGTAAAAAATATTAAAAGATAACCAATAAAATAGTTAAATAATTGAAAAAGTATTTTAAAAATAACATTATTAAGATGTGTTGGGTGGTTTGGTATTCTAGTCATCGATATAGTTTTTCAATTATTTACCATTATGTTAAGTGAACTAGTTAATACACTTCATCTTAAGAAGTGATCAATTAATCACCGAATTCGATTTTTAATGATCAAAAAAAAGTTGGGCGATCTTTCTTACCTCTCCCAACCAAATGTCGGATTAGTCAGGGTCCTTTCTCTTGGACATTATAGCAAAGTCAATGACCTCTAAACCAAAAAGCCTTGTTTAGTTCCCTAGAAATCATAGAGCAACCAACATCAGCTTTAATTTCCTCTTATGCCATCAGCAATGAATGAGAGAGAGAGAGATATGAGTGGTGAGGAATTGACCCATCTCCAATTGGATCAATAATGGATAATAGGTGTGAGGGTTGGGATAATAACAGCTCTTTTTAAAACATCTGCTATCTATCTACTCTACTTCTACTATATATCCATCTACTATAATAACTTTTTACTATACTCTAATAACTCTAATCAAACAAACTACCAAGTAAAATACTAAACTACACTTTTTTTAAATAAATTGACACATTACCTTTTTTTTGCTTCAATCTCTTCTAAAGTTGAATTTTAAATTTCCCTCACTTTTACTTCTACCTCAATCTCTTCCCTCATACACATTCACTCCACTTTCACTTTTGATTATTTCATTTGTAAAAAGAAAAGTGAGGGCCTACTTTTTATCGTTGAAAAAATTTAAACTCAATTTAGTTTTTAAAAAATTAATTTTTATTCTCTCAAAAAAAAGGGAAGACCTAATAACTATTTGAACTTCTGATAAATATAAAAGAAAGACGTGATAAATACTTGTCCCTAATACATAAAGGAATATGAGATAGATATTTGTCACTTAGAAATATAAAAAGGGGCAAACAATTGTTAAAGATACATAAAAAACACGAGGCAATTATTTGTCATTGATAATTATAATTTTTTGTACAAATAATAAATGGAACAATTTTTTTATAATTCTCATGGATGAGGAAAATGTTTGTCACTAATACATAAAAAATACGAAAAATATATTTGGCACTCATAAATAAAAAACATATCACAAATAATTTCCAGTGATACATAAAAAACACAATAGATATTTGTCACTGATAATGTGAGGAATAATATAATGTTTTTCACTTAGTGTCAATATATTCTCACAATTTTTGACGGAAAATCATGTAACGAAAGGCAGGAGATCCTTTTGTCAAAAGAATAAATTGAAAGTTGTCAATTTAATAATTTTTATCTTTTCAGACTACGGAGTTAATTTACATACACAATTTGACTTATCTAAAAAAAATAACATACACAATAGGTGTATCGGTGTTTTACACTACCTATCAATTATAAGTTGACACGTCACTAAAAAGAAGTTAGTCAATTGATAACCACCTTATATGTCGACCATTTCATGAATTGTTGAGGTCATAAATTAAAGATTGAGATGCTACTTTACATCACACGTACAGTTGAATTTGAAAGCTAATGGAGACAAAAAAAAATATCAATCGCAAATTATTTTCTTCATATGACTCTGACAGACCACCTTCACTTGGTCGACAAAAATTGTCTTACAATGGTTTAGACATGATATTTTCCCCTTACAATGATTATTGGAGAGAGATCAAGAAATCTGTGTAATCCATTTCTTTAGTTCCAAAAAGATTTCTAGTTTTTCTCATGTGAGAAAATCTGAAGTCAAAGAAATGATAAAAAAGATATCTGGACATGTTAACTCGTCCAAAGTTTCAAATTTGAGTGAGATTTTTTAATGTCTGTCACAAGCTCTATAGTATGTAGAATTGCTTTTGGAAAAAGTTATGAGGTTGAAGGAGTTGAACAAAAGCAGGTTCCATGGTCTTCTTAATGATGTGCAAGATATTTTCCTTTACCACTTTGTTTCTGATTATATTCCTTTCCTAGGGTGGATTGATAAGCTCACCGGGTCACTTGCTCGTCTTGATAAGACTTTCAAGGAATTGGATGTGTTTTTTGAAGAAGTTCTTAAGGAACACCGTGATTAAGTTATAAGTAGAAAGTAACAGAAGAGGAGAGTTAATGTATTACTCGAGTTCAAGAAGCAGAGTCGCCTCTCAATTAATCTCACTGATGATCACATCAAATCTATCCTTATGGTATGCGTTCACATTTATCAATATTTTTTTATACTTATTTGCAAAATCATGTTTTTCTTATTCTATGTACGACATCGTCAAAAAAAAAAATACTTCCATGCATGATTTCAAATCTTAATTGCATTGCGATTCTTAATATTTAAGATCCAGAGATCCAAGCAACTAAAACAAGAGTTTTAGGCCACAATTCTTTTTAAAACAGAGAGGTTTAAAAATTTGTTTTTTGTATCAACATGGTTTAGGCCTAACTCAATCCTACAAACTGGCTTGACTTGTTAGGTGAGAGTTGCCCTCTCATTATATACTCTTTTGAGACCACATCTCTAGTCAATGTGAGACTTGATTTTTTTCCAATAACCCCCTCGCGCCCATCATTATTGGCTTTGGTGCGTGGATAATAATGGTGAGTGGTCCGAAGGATCTAAGATAGACTCTGATACCATATTAGAATGTGGTTTAGACCTAACTCAACCCTATAAAACCGACTTGTAAGGTGAGGGTTGCCCTCTCATTATATACTCTTTTGAAATCATACTTCTATCAATGTAGGACTTGGGTATTTCCCAATAGTATATTAGTAAAAAAAATTCTTTTACTTCCTATAAATTAAGTCTAGCGTAGCATGTTGGTGGTTCTCTCAGCATCTTCCTTGGCTTAGGTTTGATTCTTCCAATTGATAGTTTTGTTTTGATTTTTTTTATAAGCTGATTTTTTGATTTGCGAGTACATAACGTATAATTGCACGTTGAGTTGTTTAGCTTCTTTGTAACACTATATCATTTTATGTATCTTACAATGTAGTCGGGGCACTCTTTTTCTCTCATTGGGTCTTTTTTCCACTGAGTTTTGGCTCTCAGAGGTTTTAATGAGGCCCCTAGGTGTAAGGGGTTGGTGCGCCAACACAACTGCTTATCTAAAAAAAACTAGCGTCTCTTTGATAAATATATTAGTGTTTTTACCCAACAAAAAAATTCTCTATTGATTTTTAATTAACTTCATTTATTCATTTAAGTTGTTAAATAGTATTTTCAATGGAGCTTGACCTTTTCATTGGCATTATTTTGTTGCTAATTTCCAACAATTTTTCATTAAAATCTAATAAAATTAAGTTAAAATCATATTGAATCGAATATTAAGAATTTGTTTTTTTTTATTATCTTATAGGCCTCAATTCATAGTTTGTTTTAATGCCTGTTGTATTGTGTTGTGTCAACATTGGGTTGCAAAATTTTTCACTGGCATTATTTCGTTGCTATTTGAGGACTTCTTTAAAGTCCCATCTCTATGCAAAACTGTGTTTCAATATTTTGTTTTTCTTTCTTTACTTGTATGTGTGATTATGGACATGTCTTAAAAAAGACTTTTATGCCAAATCAAGTTTCAACTAAACAAATTCCTCAAAAAAGAAAAACAGTTTACAAAAGAACAAAGAAACGAAATTCTCAAGCTCTTAGGTGCTTGGCTTTGATGACACAGAACCTACTTGTAGCAGCTACAGACACAAGTGCAGCAACATCAGTTTGGATGATGACTGGACTAATGAAGAACCCAAGAGTAATGAAGAAAGTACAAGAAGAAGTAAGAAACCTATGTGGGAAGAAAGAGTTCATAGATGAAGATGATATTCAAAAGTTTGTTTATTTCAAGGCTGTAATAAAAGAGACACTTAGATTTTATGCACCAACACTAATATTAAGAGAGACCAATAAAAGTTTTATACTAAATGGGTATGAAATAGAGCCCAAAACATTGGTTTATGTGAATATTTGGGCCGTTCATAGGGACACTGAGACATGGAAAGACCCAGAAGAGTTTTATCCTGAAAGATTCCTAAATAATGATGTGGATTTTAAGGGACTAGATTTTGAGCTGATCCCATTTGGTGTTGGTCGTAGAATTTGTCCAGGTATACCACTTGGAATTGCCACGGTGGAGCTCATAACTGCAAACCTTCTCAATTCTTTTGATTGGGAAATGCCTGTAGGGATGGTACATGAAGACATTGATACCGATGGGTTGTCAGGACTTGCTAAGCACAAGAAGAATCATCTTTGCCTTGTTGCCAAAATTCCCATGTGATGCTGTGAGTTGATATAGAATGGTTTTTTTTTTAGTTATGAATATTAATTTGCATATCCTTTTATGTCTTTTAGGATGCTTGTGTAATTTCCAATAGTAACTAGTAAAAGATTTTCGTTCATTGTTATTACTCTTAAGTTCTTTTTTTTTTGCACAAATTAAGTTGAGTATTCATATATTTTGAAGTTATAAAATTGGCGTCCTATAAATAGGTGTAACACCCAAAAATCTTAAATCACAATTAACACTATGTTTCTTTTTCTTTGGTTGAAGTGATTTGATTTGTTAATGTGAAATGCATTTCATATTTAGCAAGGAGTTTTTTTATAAGCATTTAGGTAGGAGGTTAGTACTTCGAAGTATTAAACTTGTGTATTAGATGTTATTAGTAAACAACACACCTTAGAAGGGAAAAAAAACACATTAGAAGGACCTAATTACAAAATTTAAAACTCCTATGTTATCCTTCAACTTCACCACCTCCCCACCAATTAAAAACACATGCAACACTTGTTGTCATTTTACATTCATTCCATTTCAGTTACGCATTATTCAAAGAACCAATTCACGCTTACACATTCCAAAAATGAATGAGAGGTTCTGCATCGCAAGCGAGGGAGGCATCTCCGCCATCGATCCCCTTCCTGTCGTCGTCGCCGGCAAATCCTCTAGTAAATCCCTTTCAAGATTCATCAAGTGCATCGCTAACAAACACCTTTGGTGAATCTGTTTCCTGATTCCGGTTTTGTAAAGTTTGAATTCGATTGGAACTCCCCCCCCCCCTCTCTTAGGTTGGAATCTCTTATCGTGTTGGATAAGCTAGTAACTTAGGCTCGCTTTTTCTTTTTGTTCGTTTTACTTGTTATGTTGTAACATTACCAAAAAAAAATTTCTCATTATTTTTTTTCTTATAGAAAAGTTATGTAAAAGACTTGTAACAAAAAAAAAAGTAATTACAGAAAAGACTTTTAGCCAAACCAAAAAGAAAAAAAAACAAGGGTGTTGCTTTTCCCATGCCCCATCTACTCAAAACACATCCCATAAGGGTGTGAAATGACCAAAAGACCATCCAAAACGTCTTTTTTTTCAAGAAATTTCACGTGTTCGAACACGGGCCTTCGAACAGGTTCGAATGACATCGTTCAAGTGTGTTAAATTTTGACTTCACACCCTCTTGTGCGTAATTTCACCTGTTCGAATGAGGTCACTTGAACCTGTTCGCATGACCTTGTTCGAACCCGTTCGAACGACATCGTTCGAGTGTGTTAAATATTGACTTCACACCCTCTTGTGTGTAATTTCAACTGTTCGAACGAGGTCATTCGAACGTGTTCGAACAAGGTCGTTCGAATAGTCGTTAAACACGTTCTCACAGCGTTTCACGCGAGGTTATTTTTGGAATAAAATTTGTTAAGGAGTGTGAAAGAGTAGGAGGGTAGGGAGTGGGAAAAGCAAAACCCAAAAACAACGACTTTCAGCTACATGAGGTAGCCAACTAGCAATGACAGTGCTTTTCATGTGTGTGGACCAAGTAATAAAATCTTGGATTTTTTTTCGTACCCCTTTCTTTCTCCCTCACACCCCCATTTTACCAAAAATGCTAGAATTACCCTCAGTTTTTATTAAAATATAAAAATTCCCGGATTTACCTCTATTTTTGGTAAATCTGGTTCACAAATATGGAAATTGGGGGTGCGCCGTGGGGATTTCCGGATTTACCTAATACGTAGGTAAATCCGGTTCATAATATCGAACTGGATTTACCTAGGTATAAGGTAAATCCGGAAACCCCTTTTTTAAAAAAAATTGTATTTTTTTATTTTTAAAAAAATTGTATTTTTAAAATGATACGCACGTGTTACTTTTTAAAAATACAGTACGAACGCGTTACGATTTAAAAAACGATACGAACGCTTTACGATTTAACATAGAATATGAACGTGTACGATATACGAGTAAAGATACGTCTAAATATGATCTAAAATACTTCTAAATATATAAAATACCAAATACGAGTACAAATACGTCAAAGAAAGAACTAAAATACAACTAAGGGTCCAAAATCCCTAAAATTGTAGAAAAAAATCTGACGTGAAGCAGGTGAATGGTCCCCATCTAGCGCACCCCGGAGAATTGCAGTTGCTCTCTGGTTCCTCTCCTCTACAGTCTCTGGGACAGCTGCCTCCTGAACTGCAGCAGCTTCCTCATCATCTGGCTCATATTGTTGAGACGACACATTATCCATTCGGAAGAGGAGGCCGGGTGCGTTTTTTGTAATGATCACATCGAGGAAGCTCAACACTTGCTTTTGGAGTGTGATTTGCCTTTGCATGTCTCGCAAGAAGTTGGGTGTTGGCTTGATGTCCAGTTGCCTATTTCTTATACTTTGTCCCAACATCTATGTTCTTTCGGCGATTATAAATATATACACAATTATAAATATATGAGTAATTTAATTAAAAGCTTAAATAAATAAAATAAATAAATAATTGATTACCTGGAGCAGACTCGCGTGTCCACTGAACTGCTTGGTCTTATGATAGACCGCTTTCCTCCAACTCATAGTAGAGGATAGTGAGAGCAGTCGGACCCCAAGCCCACTGGCCACACAGCTGAAGATCTCGGACCAGATAGACGTCGGCAAGTATGGTGATGCCCAACAAGTATAGCATGTAGCACAGTGCAGCATGATCAAAATGGAGCCGCGCCATGTTATGCTTGTATGCCTCCTGCACAAAAGTGAACTTCAAATAAGGCCTCCTGTTGTCCTTAGTCTCCCTCCAGCAAGCGGCCTGATCCATGCCCAAATACTGGACAACATACTCAACAACCTCAATAGAAGTAACCTGGAGCTTGAAGTCCAATAGTGCGCCCTCCAACGGCAAGTGGAGCAATGCGGACACATCGTCCAACGTCACTGTCATCTCCCCCACGACATGTGGAAAGAGCTAGTCTCAGAATGCCACCTCTCCACGAAAGCGGATATCAACTCATGGTTGACGGACCCGAGAGGTGTGATGTCCAGCTCGAAAATCTTAGCCTCGTGCAACCAGTGGGCTACATCTGGGTGGTGCTCTTGAGGTCTAAACTCTATAAACTTCTCGCTGTGGGATACGATCTTCGGCATACGGGTCTGAAAAATTAAAAATAATCCATACGTTATTAAAAAATAAAAAAAATATTTATTGTTTAGTAAAATTAAAAGAATATTTAAAAAATATTACTTGTCCTCTCTCTATCAGGGACACGCAGTGCGCATCCAAGTGTAACAAACGTGGAGGAGCAGCCTGGGGGTCCTGCTCAGCTACCTGACCTTGACCCTCATCCTCCTCACCTTGAGCCTTCAGAGGGTCATCAATCTGATACAGTTCCGGGTGCTGCGTGTAGTACTCATAGTCTGGGTGGTCAAAATACTGCTGCTCATAGCGGGGCTGTGGCTGCTCATAGTGAGGCTCCTCATCCTGCTGCTCATGTTGCCTCTCAAAATCCGCTTGCTGCTGATCTGCAACCATTTGTCTGGCTCTCTGGTGCCTCAAACACTCATAAGCGTGACCAACAAGTCTATTCCTCTCAAGGGTGTCCGGAGAAGGAGTATCGCTACCGCTGGACTCCTCAGGATGATGATGTCGTCGTCGTCAAGGTGTTGCACCAGAAGACTCTCCTCGCTCTAAACCTATCATTCGTCTACTACGCCGCCTCATTACAAAAAAAAAATAAAAAAAAAACAAAAAGAAAAAAAATTAAAGATTTTTGGATTTACCGGTAAATCCGGGGAGAAATCCGGATTTACCTCATACGTTTGGTAAATCCGGTTCACATTTACCAAACGTATGAGGCAATAAATCAAGAAAACTCTCGTTTTCTCACACACTTTTTCCGGATTTCTTCTTCTAATTTTTTCTATTCCTCTAACATTTGACAAAATGTAATTAAATTTGGCAATTATTTTATTTTCATAAAATTTCTTTTTAAAAAGCTAACTATAATATTTTTTTAGTGAAATATTATACACTATTTTGCCCTCACTAAAAAAAATTCTAGATCCGCCATTGAATTATACTTGATATCTTGGATATACACTTAACATATCTAATTAACACCTAACTAATAACTCGCTAAAATAGATATGATTTACAAAATGTTAATAGGTTGATTGATAATAACGACACAGTTTCACATATATGTCTTCACTTACAAAATATTGCAATCACAAGTGGACTATTAAAAAAACCTACCCCTATAAAATATTGTAATGATGAGTGGACTACTCTTAATCTCTATAGACAAGTGGCACATCTTATACAATATTGCAATCATATAAGTAGCCTACCTCTAGAAAATATTTTCATCAGAAATGTCCCACCCTACCACTTTGCAATTTCCTTCTGCCTTTGCCTTTGCAAATTTGGCAGTATATTCTCTAGAAAATATTGCAATCACAAGTAGCCTATCTTTGAAAATATTCTCATATATTGCAATTAAATTAATAATATGATGAAATTTTTTGTGTGAGCTTCTATATCTTCTATGGGATGTGTGACACCTTTTTCCCGAAAATAATTTAATAAAAAATTTGCGAAAAAATATGAGAGAACCTTCTTGAAATAAATTAAAATAATGTGATGATCTCGTACTACACATAATTGGAATTTTGAGGCAAAAAAACCACTCTACACCAAAAAAAAAAATTATTTACTCAAATAACCCACGTTTTAGATTAAATACCAAACTAACCCACTTTTTTTATTTGATGAACTCGCCCCCCCTAGTTCTCCACTAAAATTTTGCAATTTTTTTTAAAAGCCTTTGGTGAACTCTCGCCCCACCCCAAGTTCTCCACATGGTTTTTTAATTTTTGATTTTCTTGTATTTAATTTTATTAAAATGTAAATTAATTTAATTTAATTACAATAATTAATTTAAATAATTAGAATAATTATTTATAAAATAATTGGGGTAAAAATGAAGATATTAAAAATTATGGCAAAATCTAGGCCGTTAAATAGTGCTAAGCAAGATCTAGACCATTTATTAAAACCTTGAATTTAATAACTCATAAAAATACAACTTCTTAATTATGAAATACAACTTCTCAAACTAATAATAGATTAAAGTATTAACGAAGAAGATGAGACCCAGTTCCACACCGTCTAGGACGGGGATTACGTTGTGGACGTTGACGCCGTTGTGGTTGTTCGGGTTCTTCCTCAGTCGTGGCAGGGGGAGGTGGGTCTGGAAATAATTGGGTTGGGGCTCAGGGGCAGGTGGGTATGCATAATATTGGGGCACTGATGAAAAACTAGCAGTACGGGCTCGGGGAGGTGGGTATGCATAATATTGGGGCATCGATGAAAAACTAGCACAGTCGGGCTCGGGGAGGTGGGTATAGAAAATCTTGGGGCAATCGATGAAGAACTAGCACCATGCCCTCTCTTGAAGGCTACGAGCATAAATCGCAGATTGTGTGTCTGGCGTGGAAACCAAAGAGAGTGGAACATATCGTGGTCCCGAGATGTTGGTGTGTGTGAGATAGAGTGGCGGTGGGGCACATATTCTTCTCGTCTCACACACCGTTTGGTTTCGTCTCGATTTGTCTTGGACGTCGATAACGACACAGATTTACGCTCTCGACGTTCAGTTTGAGTTCTTGGGGGAGGTGGTGCTTGTTCTTCACACCAATCGACATCATGCTGTCCCTGCATGGTGATTTTGTGCATGGCAGTCAAATCCTGTGGTTGTGCTGGTATCTCTTGCAGAAGTTGGTATTTGCAATTTTACCCTATCTGCCTAGTGCCATTCGACCATATGGAAACACACCATATATGTTTTGTAGTCCATATGGCGGAGCCCTCATATGCGTCTGCTGGAAGTGTGAAGTCCTCATAAGGCAACCACTTAAAATCCTCAGCTGTCATGTGGTCGATCCTTGTCTGCATTTAAACAAGGTCTCTTGGACATCTGGTGTGATTAAGTGGTGGATTTGCCCATCTAGTAAATAAAAGGAACGGTTAACATAAAGATCAAATGTAATTGTTAGTATTTTTAAAAAAGTGTAAAATTTTTACCTCTTTGCTAGTGGCCAATCATATGAAAATGTGCAAGACGGTGCTAGGAAAGGCATGTGGTACCAGACCCAAGATTGTAACAAAAGAGTACATCCACCCATAGCCTTTAAGATGCGATGTAGATGTCGTACACAACATCCGGTATAAGTTTGTCAAACATGTCGACCCCCAACTAAATTTGGATATTTCGTCAAATTTTCTCGAGGGGAGTAGGTATTTCATCGTCGACTCTGTTTGATGTTTTGTGCGGGAGTATGTACCCTCCGATCAACAAAGAACAACCAAGCCCTACAATATTGTTTAAGAACCGTCATGGAAGCCCCCGTGGAACCTCCATAAATTCACGACGTAGCCACGCCAACGATGAAGCGATTGCCATCTTTTCCATTTGGTGGGACAACTTTACCCAATAATCGTTCGCATACTTCGTGCCAAGTTTTGAGGTATTTCGAGAATGACATCTCCGTCAACAGAAAGCCCCAACCGCAATCGGACGTCTTGGAGAGTTATTGTGCACTCCCTACAGAAAAATGAAGCGTGTGTGTTTCTGGTCTCCAGCGTTCGATCATTGCTGCCACCAAGGCTGGTTGGATTTTGAACGAGCCAATTGAAAGAATTTTACCAAACCTAGCTCTTTCTATCAAAGGTAGTATAGATTCATCTGGTGTGGGAAGTGTGAATTTGTGGTGAACATCCATGGGGTCATTTTGAGAGAGTTGGAAATGTGATTAGATTGGTTTAGTAGGGAAGACATTTTTGGATGGAGATGAAGAGAGTAATAAAGAAAGTAAAGTCGGTTGCGTGTTAGACCAAGAGATGAAAAGGCAAAGAAGAGAAGATGGTTCAGAAGGCAAGGGCTTGTGGAAGGTGAAGAGGCAGAGAAAAGAAGATGGTTTGATTTTGGTCTGAATGAAGGGAATGAATATATGGGTGAATATATAAAGTTAAGAAGTGATGCCTTACAATGGTATTGTAACACGGTTTCAGCCCATGGTTTTGTTTCAGCACTTAAGTGAGCTGAACTGTGTACTAATTGACCTGAACTGTTGGGAATCCAAGGAATTCTGGCTTGTTCAGTGGTTGGTGGGGACAAATGCGCAATAATGGGTCTTGGATTCCAAAATGCAATTATGTCACCTTCTGATAGTGGGAGACAAGGAGGCCACTGGGGTTTGTCCCGCAAAATTAATTTTTTTATCAATTACTGATATTTATATTATATTTGGTTTTTATGGATGGTTCAGATTGCACCGACAGTTTAAACGGTGTAGATTGCACCAAAGTTTAAAAGGCCCAGATTGCACCGACAGTTTAAACGGCCTAGATTGCACCGAAGTTTAAAACTGATATTTATATTATATTTGGTGGTTATGGATGGTCCAGATTGCACCGACAGTTTAAACGGTTTAGATTGTACTAGACTTTAAACGGTGTAGAAGAAAGGAATTGAAGATTCAATTTTTTTTTGACTAAGTATAAAAAACAGTTTTTTACCTAACTTTAGGAACATTTTTCCCACGAAATTAATTTGTATTTTAATTTTTTAAATATTATACCTTGTAGACAAAGTGTAATACTAAAGTGTTGTGTTGGAAAAAAAATTGTAAAAATGTTTTAATAAGTAATTTATTTACTATAAAGTGTGTTAAAAATCATTTTTTTCACCTAAACTTAAAATGGTTTTTTGCCTTAATTTTTTCCCATTATTTCCCCTAATTTTTTTTATAATTTTAAAAATATATAACCTATATTGCCACGACAAAAATGGGTGTAGGAGTGTAAATGATGATTTTTATTTTTGTGTTCAACCCTTATTAAAGTAGTTCACATGTCTTTGTCTATATACTTGTGTCTAGGTTATTCACATGACCCTAATAACTCTTTATGACAAGTATTCACATGCCTTTGTCAAGTAGCTTGTCTCTAGGTTGTTGATATGTCTTTCACATGGTTTATGACAAGTATTCACATGCATTTGTCCTTATGACAAGTATCAGATAGACACGAGTCTATCAAAAGCCCTGTTAGGCGTCTAAACGGCAACTGGAAACACGTCTTCTGTATTCGCCACATAGCACAGAACTTCATGAGACACTTCAAAAACACTCCTGCCAGGAAACATCTCATCAATACGGGTCAGTATCTTTGAAACTTTATTAATTTTTTATTATCTATTTTCCATTCCATAATTACCAACATCTTACTTTACTTGCTTCAGCATACTCAATGACGGAAAGATCAGCCATTCACTACAAAAATAAAATTGCTGACGGAGTAGGTCCTGATGGGGTGGCTTAGGTTGAAGACATTAACCCAGAACAATTGTTGATGTTGCGCGATGGAGGTTCCCGTTGGGGGCACATGACGACAAACCTTGCAGAGTGCATCAACAATGTCCTTAAGGGGGTGTGGAATCTCCCGATCCGTTCATCGATAGATGCAACATATTTCAGGATGAACGAGATATTTGTCAAACGGGGAACACAGGCACAGGCGATGATGACATCCGGAACAATGTTCTCTGAAAAATTGATGAAAAACATTCTTTGAAAACATTAAAGTCTCACAAACGCATGCCGCCGCAATTCACGATCGTGTTACCCAATTGTTCCGAAGTTGGGAACAAGTACGACCACAAAGTGGTAGACTGCGACCACATTTGTGGTGGACTTTATAGCAAAAACTCGTGAGTGTGGGGAATTCCGTGCACTTCATTACCCCCTGCTCACATGTCATCGCAAAGATGCGCAAAATGCAATGCGACCACTGAAGTTTGTCGATCCACCTACACATTGCATAATGTTTTCAATACTTACATTGTGGAGTTCCCACCCTTGCCAACCGAGACCTCCGGCCCGATTTCAATACTATTGAACTACAAAGATGATCCAACTAAACGAAGAGATAAAAAGGGCCGTCCACAGTCTATTCGTATTCGTACAGAGATGGATCAAAGAGAAACGGGAACCCGCACCAAAAGATGTGAAATTTGTAGAAATGAGGGTGACAACAAAAATAACTGCTCTAACCGCAATGTAAACTAGTCACATTTACTACTTCTGTACTTTTCGTATTAGTCTTTTAAATCAATTCATGTCTTTTATCAATTATTAAATTTAAGGTTTTAATGTTAAGTCACATTTAATTAAGTTGGATCACTTATTAAATATTTTATCTTCAATCTTTAATAATGCATTGTGCAGAGTGTACATTGTGCAGAGTGTGCATTGTGCAGTCTTTCGCGATTGTGCGAGTCTTTGCATTGTGCGAGTGTGCATAGTCAGAGTGTGCATGCTGCATTGTGCAGAGTGTGCATAGTGCTGAGGTATTTTTTTTATTGAACGGCCTAGATTTTGCCGACATTATTTAACGCCCTAGATTTTGCCGACATTATTAAACAGCCAAGATTTGCCGACACAATTTAACGGCCTAGATTTTGCCGACACTAAACCCTACAATCAACGGTTATGATCATCCTAAATCAACGGCTCACACACGATCACGTCTATTATAAATACATTCTCAAATTACACTAACATTAACACCACCAGTTTACCCTTAACCTACCCTTGGCTTCTTAGTCATCTTCTCTTCTCTGCTTCTTCCCCAAAAACAATCGCCCCACCCGCTAAAATTGAATGGCGATTTGTAGCAAATCCGAAGACTAAACGACAAATTCCTAACCGCCCTTTATCACAAAGTGGAGCAATCACCACCAAGCGAACATGGCGATGTGTTTCGTTGTCCTAACCATGTCTTCTGCAGGATGAATAAGGACATCACATTCGCCCAACTCAAGGAGAAGGCTGAGAGGAAGATTCGTCCAGAGGGAGCGTGGCGTAAAGACGTGGAGCGTATACGTTTCAAAAAGTTCAATTGTAGAGATGATGGGACTGTCCACTATTCAGTCATGGAGATCCAAAGCGACGACGACGTCCGTGCTATGATGGAACATCTAGCTAACGTTCCGATGGGGCGACAAATCTTAGAGTTGTACGTGGACACAATACGCACTCCAGAAGAAGTCATTCATCTTCTTCAACAAAGACCACCCGCACCACAACAACCCATACAGGAAACAGTCATTACGCACACCTGTAAAGTTGACTATCACATGATTATCGTACCCGTGCAACAAGTCGGTATGTTGTTTCATGGTCGTGACACTAAACATTTCAGGCTTAAGAACAACATCACCTTCGCCGAATTGAAAGAAAAACTAACAGAAAATGTTCACTTAGATGGTGTGGAGCAAGAAATCACTAGTATCGAATGTCGCTCCCCCTACATCTGCAAGATGACCCCACGTAATCGTATTCGGATGTGCCCGTGCCTATCAAGGAAGACAAAGACGCGTTCGAGAAATGTTTGAGAAACATGAGAGCTTCCAAGGTTTGATTGAACCTTATCTCGAATTGTGCGTCGAAACACAAGAATCGCTTTCAATCCATCGTCCGTAGCATTATCCTCCGGTCATCCGATGACCACTACCTAAGAATCCATGGTGGAAGTCAAGTAGTTTACATCATGTTTGCCTCTTCTTGTATTATGTTTTCCTGTCGTTTCGTTTTAAATTTTCTATCCTTGTATTTTTGCAATTTGCGATTTTCATTTCTCGTTTCTTATCGAATATTAAATTTTGTTCCACTTTTTAATATCTTCATTTTCTACCGTATTTTTTACCTTAATTATTTTATAAATAATTTTACTAATTATTCTAATAATTTAAATTAATTATTGTAATTAAATTAAATTAATTTACATTTTAATAAAATTAAATACAAGAAAACCAAAAAATTAAAAAACCACGTGGATAACTAGGGGGGGGGGAAAGAGTTCACCAAAGGGTTTTAAAAAAATTGCAAAATTTTAGTGGAGAACTAAGAGTGGGGGGGGGGGGGGCGAGTTCACCAAAGGAAAAAAAAGTTGGTTAGTTTGGTATTTAATCTAAAAAGTGAGTTATTTAGGAAAATAATTATTTTTTTGGTGTACAGTGGTTTTTTTGCCGAATTTCGACACAGTAGTCCTGCCAGCGGGTGAGTCCATATGTAAATTGATTGGCAACGGTTCACAGAGCTAAAGAAATAAGACGACACAACAATTTGACGTGTTCCAAATCACAAGTGATCAACAGCTATATGACCAAACCAAATGAACTGTGAAGATTCTGTGAGCCGCTATTAATCATGTATTTTTGCTTCCCCCAAATTAATATCTAGAATCAAATTCACGTTGTGCAGAATTTGATTAAGAGTATGTGCCTTCAACTACTAAATATTTAATTGATGTTAAATGACCAATGCAGCTCACGAGCAATCAAAATCGGATACGCATGGGAGTTTAAAATTGGCCATGCATGGCCATTCAAATTCATATTTAATTTGATTAAGACTAAATATTTTTTAAATCGCTTGCGCCCTTTAAATTATTCAATCAGAATAACTTAGTTCTTTAAGTTTTTTGCACTCACTTAGGTATTTTAAGTTATTTAATCAGAATACGTGTTAGGCATTTTTAAAGTTATATATTTTATTGTTACTTTTAAATCCCGAATAACTTACATTTAAATAACTTTAGGGACCTAAGTGGTACGAAAAAAATTAAAGAACCAATTTGTTACAATTACATAACTTAAGGAGCTACTAATTGGTACGAAAAAAACTTAAATGATCATCTTGTTACGATTAAATAACTTAAAAATTTAGCCTATATAATATTATTTTTTCTTTGACAAGATAATATTACACTTTTGCCGTTAAAAAGAATATTATGAAATCTTTTTCCTGATATCGTGGATTTGGTTAAAGTTGACCAATCACATGTCACATGGTCCTTATATTTTGAAATCATTATTTTCATTTTTCCTATGATTATTTTTATGTATGCATGGTTCACTCATTTGGACGTCCTTTAATACTCTATTTATATGATCAATTGTGGAATATACATCTACATTGTCAAACAAACAAAAAAGTGTAGTAATGCATATTCTTTGGTTCTTCTTTCTTTAACTATCATCCATCCTTTCTATTTTTCTGTTATCAAAATGACTTCATCATCATCTTCCTCTCTGATATTCACAGTAAGGAGAAGCCAACCAGAGCTGGTATCTCCAGCAGCACCAACTCCTCACGAAGTTAAACTTCTATCAGATATAGATGATCAACTAGGCATGCGTTACCATGTTCCTGGCATACATATTTATCGTCACAAACCATCAATGAAAGATAAAAATCCTGTTAATGTACTGAAAACATCACTAGCACAAGCACTTGTGTATTACTATCCACTTGCTGGAAGGCTTAGGGAGGGAGATGGGCGCAAGTTGATGGTGGATTGTACTGGTGAAGGTGTCATGTTCATTGAGGCTGAAGCTGATGTAACACTTGATCAATTTGGTGATGCTCTTCATCCTCCATTCCCATGCTTTAAGGAACTCCTATACTATGCTCCTGGCTCGGAACAAATCATTAACTCTCCAATTCTATATATACAGGTTCAATTATCCTCTCATTCTTGAATTTATAGTAAGTAATAGCATTAAATATGTTAGAAGTAATTAATATTTGCATATATATTTTAGAGCACAAAACATAGTACTACTAACTTCTTTTGATTTTACCTTCAAAAAAAGAAACCTTCTTTTGATCCAAGATCAGAGGGAGAAGTACGTACCTTTTCCAGAAACAAATTCATATAAACAATCACCCGAACTTTCAAAAAGACCAAATGGCACGTGGTAAATTGAATTAGTTACTACTTACATTCCTAATATTTTATACTTTTTACTTGGTACATATGAATTAAAGTCATATTTGATAATTGTCTTGGAGTAATTGAAATCAAAATAAAAGAGTCTTAGGAAAATTAATTCATAATTTGGGACTCTAAAAGACTCATTAAATATAAATGTATATTTGGAAAATTTTGGTGAACTCTACATTGGATTTTTAAAAGTACCATTATTTTGGAACCAAAACAAAAGGCCAAAAGTACCAAAGATTAAGAACAGAGGGAGTACACAAGACACATATTTCCACAAAACTATATGCAATAATTTTTTTAGGGAAAACTATATAGAATATACGTTCATAGTAGAATATTAAAACACATATTTACCATGATATTGAATTTTAAATGACAGGTGACACGTCTGAAATGCGGTGGTTTCATACTTGCCTACTATGTGAACCACACCATGAGTGATGCAGCTGGTGTAAAACAATTCTTGAATGCATGGACAGAGTTGGCTCGAGGTGCATGCCAACCATCCATTCTACCTGTGTGGCATAGGGAGCTTCTAATGGCAAGAGATCCCCCGCGCATTACATGCAACCATCGCGAATACGAGCAAGTTCCGAGTACCACTACAGAAGAGGCCACCCCTATCGATGAATCTTTCTTTTTGGACCCCGATATAGCCGCCTTCGTTGCTTGCTTCCCTTTCACCTCCGTGAACGCTCCTCCACATTTGACGTCATCGCTGCATGCTATTGGCGATGTCGCACAAAAGCATTGCAACTAAAGCCAGATGAAGAGGTACGAATAATGTGCGTTGTTAACGCACGCGCTAGATTTAACCCTCCCATCCCGCTTGGTTATTACGAAACACTTTTGCATTCCCATCACGGCTGGTCACCACCGTAGGGAAGCTTTGCGAAACCCATTAGGTTATCTTTGTGGAGTTGATAAAGAAAGCAAAAGCTGAGGTTACAGAGGAATATATGCGTTCTGTGGCAGATCTTATGGTTATTAAGGGTCGATGTCCGTTTACAGCTGTAAGATCCTGTGCTGTGTCAGATTTGACACGTGCTAGGCTTGGACAACTAAATTTCGGATGGGGTGATGCAGTGTATGGTGGAGTGCCGAAAGCTGGGGCTGGGTCCTTTTCTGCAATAACCTATGTTGTGCCACATAAGAACATAAAAGGAGAAGAAGGTATAGTTTTACCGATTTGCTTGGCCTCTCAAGATATGAAGAGGTTTGCCAAAGAGTTAGATGACATGCTTAGAAACCAAAACCAACCTACAACTGGGGGTCCTAATTTTGTCATGTCTACCTTGTAGTTTGAAGCAGTGTTATTAGAACCGAGCAGGCTGGTCCGACCGGGACCCGGTGCCATTCCCGGAACGGACAACATGTTGAAACAAATCTGCACCAAACCCGGATGACCCGGCCAGCCCGGGTTTGTAGTGGCTTTTTACTTGTTTTTTTGTGAGCCCATTGTGGCATTGTTTAGTCACTTTAGGTGTATTTGAGACTTATTTGCGTGCTTTTGTTATGAATTTGGATATGTTAAGACCTTTGTTATTTAGTTTAATTAGGTACTTATTTTATGGTTATGTTTATTTGAAGTACTTATGTTAAGACCGTTATTATTTTGATATTTAAATTTGAAGGCTTATGTTAATTTTGTGGTGAGATTTTTTTTGGAGATTTTTATGTTATAATATAAATTTTGATGGCTTTGTAATGTATAATACATATCATATCTATTTTTAGTATTTTTTAATAGTGTCCGACCCGACCAAAGACTCAATGACTCAGTACCTTGACCAGGTCGATGGCCGATCCGGTTATGATAATATTGGTTCGAAGCTATTGATGTCTGAATTAAAATAAATGAATAATCTCATGAGATTCACATGAAATAATTAATGTTGTGAATTTGTAACATACATGCCCCATGTTTTTTATTTATAAATGAATATTTAGTTTTGGAGTCCTTATGAGAAAATATTACTGTTATCGGTTCCTTGCCTTTAGGCTGTCTCGACAGAAAAATATTATATATTATTGATAGGATTATTTTTATGTTTTGTCTTTATATATATATGACTTTTTATATATAAAAAGACTTAGCAACTTTGCAAGACAAATGATGTTTATATATGACTTTGTTTAATACAAATTAAGTTTCAAAAATTTAATGAGCATATAATGTGATGCGACCTGTGCTTATGCACAGATATTTCGCTAGTTTTGTTCATAGATGGCTTTTAAGTTACTCAAATCATTAAATTTGTGAAAATAGGGTGATGGGACTCATCCCAACTTAGTGGAAGTCCTACCACAAACATTCAATCAGTCATGTATAATCAAATTTATCACAACCCATAAGTGCTTCATTTCCCACAAGTGTTTATCGGAAAAAGGGAGCAACACCCAAATAAAAAATCTGACGCGCTGACGTGTGTCAACTCTCTTCCTCGGTAGTTCCATCTTTCTCAATAACACCATTAACAATCACATACTCCTATAAGACCAATAAAAATTATTACCACTATGATGTAGCAAGTGATAAAAATTATAGACTAAAGTGTTGCTTTCAATTGTTTAGAACCTCCCGTTCCTAACTATACAAAACAAAAACCAATTGGAATCATTTTACCGGTCAATGATAACTCTATTTTATATAGAGTTATTTATGCATCTAAACCTAGATAATTGCTTGAAATCAAAGTATAATATGTGTTAAATATAGTAATATGAATAAAATAACAATATTATTGGTTTAAAGATGAATAACACTTATAACTTAGCATTTTGTATGTATATTGGTATGTTTGATGTATTTGCTTCTGCACTGCAGCTTGATTGATTCAAGACTAGAAATCAACAATTGCATCTGCGCTAGAAGCATTTACACAGTGCAACTGCACTTAGGTGCTTCTGCACCTTTTTGCACCAAGACAGATTGCCCAACATTGAAAGCACCTCAATTCATACCAAGGCATAAGCACCTCTATGATATCATGCTTAGTCACAATTCACATGGAGGCACATGCCCACTTGCAAATAGTAGGCGCCTACCATAGCCCACAATAGAAGACCACTTGGCCATCCATAATTGGACCTCCATAGTTTTTGAGTGTGGGATTCAAATTCCTTTATCAAGTTCTTAAAAGTAATTATATTTAACCTCTCTAGGTTTACTTAATCTCCAAGGAAACCCTCACTTGAAGGAAAGCTCCAAGGCTATATAAAGGCTTCCATTTCTCACTTGAAGATCATCCATATCTCTTCTCACTTCATATCATATCTTGTATTTTAATTCCATAGAATAGTTTAGGTTAGTTAGTTTTATTTTATCTTGTAAGGAGGCAAGGAAGAAATTGACGACTTCTTCCTTTACTTCAACAACAACCACATGAAGTTAGTGCACCGGCATCACTTGGCAATTCCATGCAAAGGGAACTCCAACCGTGTAACTTCTATATTGTTGTTTTATTTTGTTATTTCAATTATATGAATATGACTTGTTCTATTTATATAAGCCTTGTGATGTCTAGCATGAACTAAACTCTTTTGGTTGAGATGTTCTAACCTTATAATGATCTTTTAAGTAAGTTATTGTGTTCATATATGTGATGTTTAGTTCTTGCATGATAACTCTTTCATATTCATCTTTAGAATTGGCCAACTAAAAGTGAATGCAAATCATAAATACAGACATTGTTTATGATTAGAACTCAAGAACTAATATGGATAATTGTTTAATAATGGAAACTTTGTTAATTCCATGCTAAAACCTAGACATAGGATAGCAAAGTCCTTAGGATAATACAGTGGGTACTTAAAAATACAGGAGTGAACTTATTTAGCATCTTAGACAAGAATTGTAAGAAGGTGAGAAAGGAATTGACAACTTCTCTCTTTACTTCAAGACAAGGTTTTAAAAGCTTGTAATGAAACTCTGAAGACAGTGACTGAAAAACACAATTCTAATGTAGCTACATCCAGTGCATCTGCACCACATATAACACAAAACTCTTAAAAGTGACTCATTTGGTGAAGGCATCTCAACTATCACTCTCCACTTATTTTATACATCTTTTATTTGCTTGTTTATTTTCTGTTTGTTTACATTCTTGCACTCCTACCATATATTGTTTATTGGTTACCTGTCACTAGTGAACTATTTAATTTAAACTTGTAAATTAATCAAATCCCTATGGGAACGATACTCTACTTTCACTTTATTACTTGTTACGATTGTGTATACTTGCACATTTGTGTGTATATCAAGCGCACCAAGTTTTTGGCGCCGTTGCCGGGGATTGCCATTAATTTTATAGTTTAGATTAGTAGTTAATTAGTGAACATTTTACTTTGTTTCGTTTCTTGTGTTTAGCATTTTTTTACAGGTCCAGTTAGACCCTGAGATAGGAGACTTAGAAGGTTGAGGAGCATTCAAATACAACAAAGAAACAAGCAGTTGCAGATACACAATGTCTGAACATGTTACTGGCAGATGACCTATAACAGACTTTTCTAGATCATTGCAAAATTCAGAAAATAATTACAGCCAACAATTCATCAACATGGGAGCAACAGGTATGTTTAATAATAGAGATAGGCCAATAAGAAATTATACTATGTTTAATCCTCAAACCATGCAACCTTGCATAGTTAGGCCTAAAATCTCTACAAAACATTTTCAATGTAAACCCATAATTTTCCAAATGTTTCAAACAATTGGTCAATTTAGTGGTGTACTTACAGAGGACCCACATTTACATTTAAAACAATTTCTAGAGGTTTGTAGTAATTTTCTCATACCTGAAGATTCAGAAGATGTTTTTAAACTCAAACTTTTTCCATATTCTTTGAAGGATAGAGCTAAGGCTTGGCTTATTTCATTGGAGCCTAACTCTATTCACACTTGGAATGAAATGGCTGAGAAATTTTTGGCAAAATTTTTTCCACCTATTAAAAATTTCGGGATGAGAAATGAGAGACAAAAAAAATTGAGACATTGTTTGAAGCATGGGAAAGATGGAAAGAATTGTTGGATGAGTTACAATTTATCATTTAAAGTTTTGGGGCTGTTTTATTTTAATAAATTGAGACAACTAATAATTTATTTTAATTTAGATTATCCAAATAAGTAACTTCAAATGCAATGTAGGACACACATTAAATGGATTTGGATGAAATTTACATATGAGTGACACCTTGGATTTGGATGAAATTCATTTATTATATCATTGTAGACTCAATTTTTGCCCACTTCTGTTATTATAAGAAGGGTTGTCCCAGGAAGGTAGGCTCGGTTGGTGAAATAGGGACACACGGTATGAGTGCACCATATGAGTGCAAGAAGGAGGTCCCGGGTTCAAGTCCCGGAAACTAACATTTCTCCCACCCCCACTAACAATTGCCTATCTAAAAAAAATTATAAGAAGGGTTATATAAAATAAGGTTATTACATGTTTATTAAGTTGATTGGGTTTGCTACTGAATATTCTCCTATACCTCTATGTGAGTTATTGGCATCAAGAAAGACTTTTGGGCAATTTCAGATATAGTCTAAGAAAGAAATATCAACAACTGGAGTTTGAAGATGACAAACACAGAGCACCAAGATTTAAAAAATCAGTTTGAAAAGAAAAATGACTCAAATTGTAAAGTGCGTGACTTGGTATGTGATTAGCTCAATTTTATATTCTCTATCATTTTCTTCCCCTAACAGGAGGAAATATTGACTAGAGGATTTTAATACATTTTATTCTAGCAGGAGCAGTCTTTAACAATAACTGGCACTGCAACTATTAATCCTGGATGACCTAACTTTTATGTTTTTATTGGAAAAAGAATGTTTGATAGCATATCATGTTTTTATCTATGTGAAGGTTGGATTTTGATCCCCAACTCCTTCTTTCTAAAGGCATATTCTCCTATACCTCTATGTGAGTTATTGGCATCAAGTCTCCAAGCCCACCCATTATCGTGGTCGTGCGGTGTTCAGGTGATTGTCCCATACATAATTATTTGTCAACCTCAGTCTACTTTAGAATGTTGTTGGGATTTATTAAAGTTCTTAAGTTGTTATTAAGTGATCATCAATAGCTTTTCGTATAATAATCATTAAATTTAAGACTTGATGAGAACAAAATTAACTGTTTCACAAATTTTTGCAGATGACTTTTGTTCACGATTGTTTTGATTGTTGACAAACGCATATAAGCATAACATTCATTTTATAGTTATATCATTTAAAAGAAGACTCAGAGCATATTGCTTATCTACACAATCTTGAAATAGTTTTGTTCCTCGATAGACTCCATTTGATATCATCTAGAGGTTGTTGCATATAGTTGTTATGAACTACATGCGCTCCTAAGGATATGATTGTATACACAATAAATTGTGCTTATTGGGAAGGAAGTGGTATGCACCATATTATGTGCATTCAAGGGTCGTTATAAAGTGGATTGGTCGGAGAATATAATTGTCCATCATGCTATGCATTGAATATTGAAAAGTCATAGTATCATATAAAATTGGTACACTTGCCAACAATTTGTGTCCCTCGGGAAGGACCATGGGCAGGAAAATTTTCCCCATAGGGACTAGACGAAGGAGAAAATCCTTTGCGGTCATTTCGGATACGGAGAAGAGGACCATGTCCCCGTGCAGACAGGAGCAATGAAGAAAAACTTCTCATGACGGGGATTGCGGATGGAGAAAAGTTTAGGGGATGGGGACGCGACCTACCATGCCCCTCTAGGGATAGAGGCGGGGGAGGAAAATTTCCCACACTGGGAATCGTGATCGGGGACAAGGAAAATTTTGAGGAACAGGGATAAGGACCACACCCCCGTGGGGATAGATGTGGGGAGTAAAACTCTAGATGATAGAGATTTAGGGCGGGACGAGAACAAAGAAAAGTTTGGAGTGATGGGACGGGGAGGCGAGGAGTACTCCCGCCCATTGCCATCTTTATATTGTCGGTGTAATCAAACTGGGTGGTTACCATTTAATTTCAAACATGTGTTTCAAATTGCCTATGACTTTACTTCAATTTTATGCATACCTCAAAATGTGTGGCGTAATTTTTTTTTTCATAAATGCACCGTGTCTGTCTTTCAAAATGAGTGTCAATGCCATTGTTCATCGAAAAAATCTCATTTTTTTGAACATATTATAGTACATTCAGAAACTCCACCAAGATTATGGAATTGAACTCATGTGTGTATATATAATCATTTATTACATCATGCTTCAAGGGAAATTATATAATGTCAAATTTTTATCCATATTAGTCATGCACATGACATGCAATCATTGCCGTGCATTGCGCGCAATGGTCTAGTCGAAAGAATAAGCAAGTAGTGTTGGGCTCAAGCAAAAAAAGAATGCCACAATTCCCGCAACACCATTAGTAAACTAACAATAAGACAAAAACAAAGGTTAGTCAAAGAGTCACTGAATGGTAAATGAGACAAAGAATTCAAGAGTAAATAATTAATTCGCAATGGGAATTCAATCAGTAAATAATTAATGTGTGCGTTGGGACAGACAATGGTAAATAATTAATGCGTGCATTGGGATGGTAAATAATTAATGCATGCATTGGGACAACCAATTGTTATGAGAGCAATTCAAGTGTAAATAATTAATGTGCAATGGGAATTGAATCAGTAAATAATTAATGCGTGCATTGAGACAAACACTAGTAAATAATTAATGCGTGCATTGGGATGGTAAATAATTGATGCATGCATTGGGACAAACAGTTATTATGAGAAAATTAAAATGACTAAATAATTAATGCATGCATTGGCTCATACTTCTTACCCACCCCCAGCTACTGAATGCACACCCCCCGACCCTTAAATATTTTCAAAATAACCTTACGTTGAAAAACCCTTCACACTACATTTTAACTAGTATGTACTAAAGTACTGAACCGGTTCGGTAGTTTAGCACCGAACCTGTTCGGTAGTTTAGCACTGAACACTTGCTGTGAAGAAACGCTTAGTGTGAAGAACACTTACTCCCTCAGATTTATGAATATAAGTAAAAATTGGTCAACCAAAGTTGATGTATCTAGTCCAAAATTTGAACCAGAACATCAACTTTAGTATATCAATTTTTGCTTATATTTTGTAACAAATGGAGTACATTTGTCGTAGCTCGTGTCCCTCAATCAGTCACCAAGTGTTGCTGTGAAGAAACATTGTTTACTTATTTATAGGTATAAGAGAACACACATGATATACTTTTGTTTCTTTGTGTTAGTAAAACTCAACAGGGCTATAAATAAATAATAATGATATTTGGACAAAAGTTTTTAGCCAAATAACCGACCTACAATATCAATTAACTAAGTTTTTTAGACTATTAAATCAATTAACTAAGTTTTTAGTCAGTAACCTAGAAAACTGTGAAAATGCAGGTTGGTTAATGAACTAAAAAACTTTATTAATTGATGTTGTAGGTTGGTTTTTGGCTATTTTTGGCTGGAGATATTTGGTTGAAAAACATTACTCTATCAATAATGTTATATGGACAAAGAATTTTAGACAAATATAGACAAAAACCAATTCATAATACTAATTAACCAAGTTTTTTAGACTATTAACCAAGTAACCAATTAACCAAGTTTTTAGTTAATGACTTAAAAAACTCTGAAAAGACTGGCTGGTTAAAACCTAAAAAACTTGATTAATTGGTGTTGTGAATTGATTTTTGTCTATATTTGTCTAAAATTTTTGTCCAAATATCATTACTCTTTATTTATAGCACTTTAAGTACTTGTTGAGTATGGAACATTTATATAGCCAAACTTTTCAAGTCAAAAGTAGACAAAAATCATATTATAACACCAATTAATCAAGGTTTTTAAGCAAATAATCAACCTACTTTTTCACAATTTTTAGTCAATGGCCTAGAAAACTGTGAAAAAGTAAGTTGGTTATTTGCTTAAAAAACTTGGTGAATAAGCATTGTAATGTGATTTTTGGCTATTTTTGTCTAGAAAAGTTTGGTTATATAACAATACTCATAAATAAAAATGTTTCATATATTAAAATGCGCAATGCTATAATAAACATCAAGTACACTTATCAGTTATTTACCTGATATACATATGGAACATTTTCCATAGGGGTTTTTTATTTTGGACCCCCACCCCATCCCCTCCCACCCCCACCCAATAACAAAAACCCCAAAATGCCCTTTGAAACTTAATTTTTAAAAAAAATAAATAAATCGTATATACCCCTTGAGTATGTATATACGATGGCTATTTTTTGTCCAATCGTATATACGTACTCAAAGGGGTATATACGATGCAGTTTTTATTTTTTTTAATAATTTGTTTTAATTTTTATTACTAAAAGACTACTAAAAATTCGTTAAATAGTCAAAACTACTCCAAAAAATTATAAAAATACCACTAAAAATCTAACAAAACCAAAATAAGGCTATACAAATTTTTTCAGATTTTTTGGAGACTATGAAAAATTTAAAAAAATCGTAAGAAATAGTAAACGATGGAATTTGGGATTTTGAGGCCGTAGTCCCGTAAGAAGTCCCTTCTAAGGGAGTCTTGATTCTTGATTTTTTTCGGATTTAATAGTTGTGGTTTCATTACGATCGGAGTATGTTGCCCGGCAACCGATTTTTTAGCCTAAATTACGTTCGACGTATAACATCGTCACGTTTTAACGAACTACACACAAAACCTATTTTCAGGACTTATATAATTTTTATTTGACTTAAAAAATTTTAAAAAAATACAATGGGGGTCGTATATACACCTGAGGGGGGTATATATACGACCCTATTTTTTGCCCATCGTATATACACCCCCAAGGCGTATATACGATTATGGTGAAGTTTTCCAATCGTATATACGCCTTGGGGGGTGTATATACGATGCCCAAATGTAAGGGTCGTATATACACTGGTGTATATACGATTGGTCAAAAATTTTAAAAAAAAAATACGTTTTCAGAAGGGCATTTTGGGATTTTCAGTGTGGGTGGGGGTTTATGGGGATGGTGTGGGGGTACAAAAAAAAACCCTTTCCATAGTCATATTCACATCTTTCAACAAAGCCCAATCCTACAATGGTGTCATTTCTGCACATACTTCTAGTCCTTCCTTTTCCTATATTAATCCTCTTCATGAAATACAAAAAAACCATTAAAAACTCATCAAAACTTCCACCAGGTCCAAAAGGGCTTCCTATCATTGGCAATCTCCACCAACTTGACAGTCCAAATCTCCATTTACAATTCTGGAACTTCTCAAAGATCTATGGCCCCCTTTTCTCCCTACAATTTGGTTTAAAAAAAGCAATTGTTATTTCCTCACCTAAATTTGCACAAGAGGTTCTCAAAAACCATGATCTTGATCAACAAAAATTGTCTTACAATGGTTTAGACATAATATTTTCCCCTTACAGTGATTACTTTAGGTCCAAAAAGATCTCTAGCTTTTCTCATGTAAGGAAATCTGAGGTCAAAGAAATGATAAAAAAAATATCTGGGCATATGAATCTCAGTTCTTCCAAAGTTTCAAATTTGAGTGAGATTTTAGTATCATCACAAATTCTATAGTGTGTAGAATCGCTTTTGGGAAAAGTTATGAGGTTGAAGGAACTGAAAGAAGAAGGTTCCATGGTCTGATTAATGATATGGAGGTTGTTTTCTTCCATCTTTGTTTCTAATTATATTCCTTTAATGGGGTGGATAGATAAGCTTACTGGGTCACATGCTCGTGTTGATAACACTTTCAAGGGATTGGATGTGTTTTTTGAAGAAGTCCTTAAGGAACGCCGTAATTCGACAACAAGCGTAAAGTGTGATGAGGAGGAGAGTATAGTTGATGTGTTACTTGAGTTAAAGAAGCAGAATCGCCTCTCAATTGATCTCACTGAAGATCACATCAAATCTATCCTTATGGTATGTATTCATTTTTGAGTATTTTTTTACTCTTTGCAAAACCAAGTTTTTCCTGCTCTATATGCTTCCGTTCAAGATTCCAAATCATATTCTAGTTACGATCCTTAATATTTTAGTCGTGGTTATATTGTAGCGTGCTTGTAGTTTGTAGAGATATAACAACTTTAATTAGTCACGATCCAAACCTTTTGCATCCTTGTCCATATTGCGTGATTGCAAAGCAGTAACCTTTTTAAACTATGCTTCTATAGTACCAACACTTTGGATTAACAACGTGTGTGGTGTTCGACACTCGACAATCATTTTCATCATCTTAAATTATTATTCATGTCTATGTATCTTTGTCTGTTTTGTGTCCGGTGTTTGTACGAGTACTTCATGTAAGTGAATTTTTTTTTTTCAATATTTTGTTTTTGTTGTATTAGTTGATTGGCTTTGATGATCACAGGACCTACTTGTAGCAGCTACGAACACAAGTGCAGTAACATCAATATGGTTGATGAGTGGACTAATGAAGAACCCAAGAGCAATGAAGAGAGCTCAAGAAGAAGTTAGAAATCTGTGTGACAAGAAAGAGTTCATAGATGAAGATGATATTCAAAAGCTTGTTTATATCAATGCCGCAATAAAAGAGACATTTAGATTTTTTTCACCGATACCACTAATACCAAGAGAGGTCCGTAAAAAATTCAAGCTAAATGGGTATGAAATAAAGCCTAAATAGTGAGACATGGGATAACACAGAAGAATTTTATCCTGAGAGATTCTTAGATAGTGATGTGGATTTTAAGGGACTAAATTTTGAGTGATTCCATTTGGTCTTTGGGCGTAGAATTTGCCTGTGTCTTCCACTTGGAATTGCCACCGTGGAGCTCATAATTGCAAACCTTCTCAATTCTTTTGATTGGGAAATGCCTACTGAGGATGGTATGTGAAGACATTGACATTGATGGGTTGCCAGGAATTGCTACGCAAAAGAAGAATCATCTTTGCCTTGTTGCCAAAAATCCCATGTAAATGTCGCATGACCCATCAGCATGTTATTCTATGAATTAATATGGAATAAAGTTTTTTTTATATGAATAAAGGTGTGTGTTCATTTTAAAAATAGACAAATATTTATTTTATTTTTTAAAATTTAATTTAGTGTCTATTTGGATTGACGGTGGACCTCCCCAAACTCGCGAAAGCAAATTGTGGCAATGTAGAAGCTTAGAATTGTAGCTTCTCTTTTGGCTAAAAAAAATTGTAGCTTCTCAAAAACCAAAGTAAAATGCCAATGGACGCACGATGGTGGTGATCAACCGCTTGCCCAAACACACGCTTAACCATATCTCAAGGGAGGTGATTGTAATTTCTGCTTTATCGATAAAGGTGACAGATTAGCCTTAGGGTTTTCAAAACCGAACCAAACCAATAGAAAACCCCAAACCAAACTGAAAACCGCAAAAAACTACTTATTGGTTTTGTTCAGTTTTTATTATTAGGGAACCGCGCGGTTCGGTTCAGTTCGGTTTGTAGTTTTAATTACAGAAACCAAACCAAACCAAATCGCAAAATTATATCAATCAATTTTTTATATGAATTTGATATGTAACTTCAACTATGCTCTAATGTATTAGCACCTCTCGCGCAGGTCCAAATCATTTTTTCCTTTTACAAGAATGCTTTGGAACACATGTAAATATGAGGAAACCTCTTAAAGAATGTTTTTTTCCCGCTTATTTTTCTTTTTTGGAATGATATTTATTTTGTATGAAAGTATTTTGATGCTAATTAATAATTAATTATATGCAACAACACAATCTTTTTATTCTTTTGATAGATTTATAAATTGTGTTTTTTCTCGTAAAAAACCAAACCCAACCGAATCAATCCAAACCGCATTGATTTGATTTGTTTTTTAGATGTCAACCAAACCAAACCAAATCAATCTGCATCTATTTTAACCTTGCGGTTCGATTCATTTTTTTGCTCAAAACACAACCCAACTCTCAGTCACTAACTTATTAGCCTAAATCCAACTAAAACCCAACTCTCCCTCACTTACTAGCCCAAATCCAATTGATTCCTTGATTTACTTACAAACAACTCATATTGTTATGATATATTTAAAAATTACAATAAAACATTTAATTCAAATTTTTTTAAACATGACTGTAGTTATCTTAAAAGAGAGTAATTTATATACTTAATACATTTGAGGAGATTTTTTCTTAAAGATTTATGATAGCCGTTTTTTTATTTTAGTTAATTTTAACTCTGTTCTAAATTATGTTTTGTCTTGCAAAAAATGAACCAACCGAAGCAATCCAAACCACATTGGTTTAATTTGGTTTAGTTTTTTTCGAAAAATTTACCGAACCAAACCAAACCGTATATAATTTTACCTTACAATTTAATTTATCTTTTATCTCAGAATCGAATTAAATCGCACTGCGACACGGGCCTTCGAAATATTGTGTAAAACACCTAAGGCGGCTATTGCGTGTGTATAAAAACGGTGTGCATTAAACCCTAGGCCAAGCTGGCGGTTCATTCTATTTGAGTCGGAACAAACTTCAAAGCCGTAAGCTAGAAAGCGTAGCGCAGTAGTTAGTTATCGAAAAAATCCAATCAGTTAATTTCATCTCACCTATGGCTGGTCAAAGAAGTTCTTACGGGAAGCGTTCTCACTCCCACAACGACGAAGGTAACAAAAACAAACGGAGAAACCCCGGCGGCGACGATGCCAGGGACCAATTCCTCATCACTGCCGACGACACCGTTTACCGCTACCTCTGTCCCATTCGCAAGATCGGAAGCGTCATCGGCCGTGGCGGTGAGATCGTTAAGCAACTCCGTGCCGATACAAAAGCCAAGATCCGCATCGGCGAGACGCTTCCTGGATGCGACGAACGTGTCGTTACTATCTATAGCACCGCCGAAGAGACCAACGACTTCGAGGACTCCGGTGAATTAATCTCGCCGGCACAGGACGCGCTTATTAGAATTCATCAGAGAGTTATAGCTGAAGACTTACGCGGCGGTCGTGAGGATGGCGATGAAGATGAGGAGATGGAGGAAGGAGGGAACCAGGTGACGGCGAAGCTTTTGGTGCCGTCCGATCAGATCGGTTGCGTGATCGGAAAAGGTGGCCAGATTGTTCAGAATATTAGGAGCGAAACTGGAGCGCAGGTTCGGATACTTAAGGATGAGCGATTGCCTCCTTGCGCCTTGAACTCCGATGAACTTGTTCAGGTAATTTTTAATTTATACAGATTCAAAGCAATTCAATTTTTGTGAAAGCACAGTGATTATATACTCGATTAGTTAGAAACTCAAAATATATCCAAATAATAATATATCAAGTCAATTCTCGCTATCGAATTAATAATTTTTTTAATGTATTTCTGTTGGCTTTGTGTGTCTATACTATGCATATGCAACCATTGCTTTAAATTCATCGGTCATTATTAGATCTGAATGAAAATTTATTGAATGTCTTTGTTTACGGTAAGTTTTTGTTGGTGCTGAAACTGCAGATTTCTGGTGATGCGGCTGTTGTGAAGAAAGCTCTGGTTCAGATTGCATCCAGGCTCCATGACAACCCGTCGCGGACCCAGCACCTGCTTACATCTGCCGTTCCAGGGGGATATGCGGCTGGTGGTTCAATGATGGGTCCCGCTGCAGGGGCTCCTATTATGGGAATGGCTCCTCTTGTTGGTGGTTATGGGGGGCATAGAGGTGAAGCTGGAGATTGGCCACGGTCTGTGTATTCGGGTTCTAGGGATGAAGGTTCTGTGAAGGAGTTTTCGGTTCGATTCGTATGTCCAACAGGAAACATTGGAGGTGTGATAGGTAAGGGTGGTGGTATAATAAATCAAATTAGGCAGGATTCTGGAGCGACAATCAAGGTTGATAGTTCGGCAACCGAAGGAGATGACTGCTTGATAGTCATTTCCACAAGAGAGGTAAAACGTTGATTATCAAGTGTACCTTTTTATTATTTAATTAATTTGCTTGTGTTATTGACATGTGGTATGAATGTACGGCTTTTGAATTGTGTTTTATCATGCAGCTCTTTGAGGATTCATTCTCTCCAACAATAGAAGCAGCTGTGCGATTGCAACCCCGCTGCAGTGAGAAAGTTGAAAGAGATTCTGGGATTGTCTCTTTTACTAGCCGGTTACTGGTGCCATCCTCACGAATTGGTTGCCTTATTGGCAAAGGAGGAACCATCATAACTGAAATAAGGAGGCTTACGAGAGCTAACATCCGCATCCTATCTAAGGAAGGCCTTCCTAAAATTGCTTCTGAAGATGATGAAATGGTGCAGGTTGGGGCAGTCTCATAGATTGATTAAGTAACATCATTTTCAGGATTTTCAAAAGTTGCAATGCTCTATAATTTTGAACTATGGTTTTTCTTTTTTTGTTTAAATGCTGTATTAGATTTCGGGAGACCTAGATATCGCTAAGGATGCTCTTGTGCAAGTACTTACACGGTTAAGAGCTAATGTTTTTGATAAGGAGCGTGCTGTCTCAACATTCCTTCCACCAGTACTTCCATATGTTCCTGCTTCTCCAGATGGACCAGATGGTTTTAACTATGATGGTAGAGATGGTAGACGACATGGACGTGGACATTCTTATTCAGGTGGCTATGGAGGTTCAAGTGATTTGGCATCTGGTGACAATTATGGAAGCTATGGGAGTTCACAGGTTCTTCTTTACAGCCTTCAATTTTGAGATAATTTGAAGTTTGAATGAGTTCTACTTCAATTATTATATCTCAATTCATTGTTTTTAATATTGTTTCATGTGTGACTAGCATGGTGGCGGCGGCGGTGGCGGTCCTTATGGAGCTTATGGAAGCTATTCTCTTGGACGGAGTAGTGCTTCTGGGTAACCATTCAATTTATTTTTATATTTCAAGTATCATTACTAATTTATTTTTCAAGTTTCCATATTCTTCCCTGTACATGTTGTTAAGAGGCTACTCTTAATGATATTTTATTCCGTGCATAATCAACACTGATATTTGGTTTCTATTGCCAGATTGTCTAGTCAGAATGGTGTTTCTCGGAGGAGAAACCATGGTTACTAAAACATGATGAGTCATTGCAGGTAGATTGTGGTTTTTGCGATTTATTTTGTGCTTTATCTGGCAACTTTCTATATATATGCTATTAGGCTATTCATGTCAGCATAGATCAGATTGATATCTTAACCTGGCCATTACCATATAGAATTCTGATGCTCTTGTTTTCCCTTTGTTACCTTCCCTTCCCATCCAAACAGCTGAGTTCTGTGAAGCCCTGCAGCCTACTGCCTTAACCGGAAGACCAGATGAACCAGGGTTTGACAAACTCATGGCCCACCTTGACGCCTCTACCTAGTGGACTGACAAACTCATGGCCCACCTTGACGCCTACCTAGGGGACCAAACATGTGGAGACTATTGAAATTGGCCATGTCCATTTTACCTTATTTCCCAAGCTTTTATAACTCGTGCTCCCAAGAACCTATAAAATGGCTTGCCTTTGTAGCTGCTTTTTGATTCCTCTTCTGTTGTCTTTAGATCTAAAACACCATGTAGCCATGATCCTTTGGCAGTTATATACCTGTAGTATTATTACTGGGTTTTGTTTTCCAGATAGTTCATTGTTACTTGCAGTTTGAACTTCTTTATTTAATTAATTTAATGATCTCTGTAGTCTTTCTACGTCAAACTTGGTAGAGCTTCTATGTCGACTGTATTGCAGGGGTTATTATATTCCTATATATTAAGCAAAAGAGGGTGTGCTGCATCATTTGACTGAAAGTTTATATTATAAGTGTAGTTGAGTCCCCCGGATATGATGAATTGAAGGTATGAAAGCTGTTTTCATAAATGCAGTAGAATTAAAGGTGGTTCACACACCTCACATTCGATTCATATGACTCAAACTACCAAATGATTTGCCATAGATTGTCCAATGCGAAGCACCAATTTGGTGTTGCTTTTTTACCATAGTTTTTAATACAACTGTTTTATGTGCCCCATTTTCCTCTTTTAATGTATGTGATATTTCTATTGTGCTGTGCTACGTGGACCAGCACAATTAAGGAGGATGTATCAACCATGCAAGAATGTAGCTCAAATAACAGCTCAAGTATTACTCTGTTCAATATTGGTATTATTTAGATCTTATGTGCCTTAGTGGTCTGCCCAGGCATCTGTCATGTTTGCATGTGTTTGATTCCGTGAAGGTTGCTTCCTTATTCTTTCGTTGTCTTGTGTGTCACTGCTATAGGTTTTGAAACATTACTTTAGGATTAAAACTATTCTTCTGTAAAACCTGATATCAGCAGTGGTCTTCTGACACGGAAAATTTCCAATTAAAACTTCATACTGGTAGATGTGAAAATTGTAATAGACTATCCAGTGAAAAGTTAGTTATTTGATTGAATACTTGATTAACTATTTGGTGTCCTTTGGAAAGCAATTAAATTTTGCATCATTTGAATGACACGGGAGCAATTTATTTCTATGTGAATAGAAACAATTTCTTGTACAGGTCATTTGCTTGCTATTTTATTTTGCAGCTCATTGAAAATATGACCAATTTAGTCCATGCATGACCACAGTCTGGACAGTTTATGCCAATTTGGATTAACTTCTAGTTTATGGGAGTTTCTCAATTAAAATTATTGTATTGTCTTCAGTTACAATCTTTTTTAATTACATGTGTTTATGGAGAAGTTAAATGAGAGTCTGAAAGAAGCTTTTTTTTTAAACTTATATATACGAGAACTTAGTGATTGCAGAACTCAGTAACTATAAGACTTTTAGTAGTTTTTTTTTCTGTAAGTGATTATTCAAATGGATTTAAACAGTAATTCGCTTGACAAATGAAATTTCTGCTAAAAATTTTATCTACCACATCGTTGTGACATTTTTGTTTGGTTTGTGTGGCTATTTATGCTGTCCACATATCTGCCTTAAAGACCAATGCCGATGCTTAAATGGACAAAAGTAGTAAATCACACCATATTATTAATTGATTATTTGGGTGCTGTTACCTCTGAATCCATATGGGAAGCCAAGGTGTTATTTCTATAATATTACTTTAAAGGTCTGAAAATTTTTGGCTTAAAATGAACTATGAACAGGTGGCTTTGAGGAGCCCACTTTTGGATGTTGGTTTTGCATTTTGTTTAGGTTGTTGGATAAGCTTGAATCAAATGTCAACATGCTTCTTATCCAGGGGTTTCGGACATGCTACTTCAGTTGAGAAGTATTTGGAGATATGGTGGATAAATGAAATTCGGCCACTTGTGTTCTGTTACTTTGTTCCCCTCCTGATCAATAACATTAATTGGATGTTGTTGATGCAGTTGAATTTTTTCTTTATACTAATTTGCTAGGTCTCTTGAAGTATGGAACAGGTAAGCTCATTGAACTTTGGGCCTTTAAAGATTACGAGGTTCTGGTTTTTCAGCTGCAATGGCAAGTGTTAGGGCTGGAGAAACGATTGGATAGGTCGGATTTGGTCTTAAAATGGCATCAAATTTTGTTTGTTTCAGCAGCAGTTCTGGCGGGTTTGATGGGTTGACAGTTTTAGTGGGTGGGTTGTTTAGGTTTATAAACTCTTTCCATTGGCGTATCTTTTCCTTCTCCGGTTGTCTTTCTCCCTTTACCTATCGCCGGAAGTCGTAGTGAAAATGCAGCAAAGAAGATGATGGGGGTGGGTTACAAGTGAATAATACGTACTTGTTACTTTTTAGTTTTTTTAATACAAATGGGTTACTTTTTACTCTCATACCTCCATTTTCATGTATAAACAAATTGTTGTTAGACACGTGTTTTAAGGAAACCTAAAAAAAAGTAATATTGTTCTTAAATTGCCCTATTTATTCTTGTATTGATAAAAACAAAAGTAGTGTGATTAAAAGTTTTTTGCATTGGTAAATGTGAAAGTAGGGTAATCAATAGAGGTAAAGTTGAGATATTAAGTGAAAAAGAATTTGACTTGTTTATATTTAGTAACAAAAAAGTGAGAATTTTTGTTTATAAATAAAAACGAAGGGAGTAAGTAACAACAATACTTTTGCCTCACCCAACACACAAGTGGTGTGTTTCAATTAAGAGAAATCAGACACATGAAAGTGAGAGAAAAAATTGTTACTAGCATATGTATCTCGCTCGTCTTCAACAATCATGTTATGCATTATGATACACTAATACATTATTTGTTTTGTTGTATTCATGTGCCAAGAACCTGATGGACCATGTACAATTGCGCATCAAGATTGAAGCATTCCAAATGCTTGTTCCACGTCTTTTCTTACTGATTCTTGTCGTTTGGCAAATAACTTTTTCTTTTCACCTTGTGGCATTGTGATAGTCTTGACAAATGTAGCCCACTCGGGAAAATACCATTTGTTAGATAGTACCCCATATTATATGGGGTTTTATTCACCATGTATTGTATTGTGGATCTTCTCCTTCCAGTACTTTGTAAAACACATTGGATGTGTTTAATACATTACGTCATTGTTTGAACCTGGAGTGCCAAAAAAAGCATGCCAAATCCACAAGTCACTGCTTCAAGCATGATTGTTGGTTTCCCATGGTCTCCTCGACTATATTGACCTTTTCACGCAATTGGACAAATTTTCCATCCCCAATGCATACAATCAATAAAACCTAACATACCAGGGCCCAAATATTGTGCACACTCCTGTTACAAACCTCTCTAAGCATTCCACTGCAGTGCTTTCCCCAATTCGAACATAGTCATCTACACTGTCAACAGGCACTCCGTATGTCAATATGCGAAGAGCGACAGTGCACTTCTGCAATGGTGAAAGGCCTACTCTGCGGACTGCATCAACCTTCGTCTGGAAGTAATCATCATAATTGCCAAGGGCTTCTACAATTCAAATAAAAACATGCCTTCGCATACGGAACCTTCGTCGAAATTGAGCATCTGTTTATACAGAATTTGCAGAGAAGTAGTCATTGAATAATCGATTATGTCCTTCTTCACAACTGCGATTTATTACCGTTCTTCTTTTTCTAGCTTATCAAAAAAAATACCGTTCTTCTTTTTCTAGTCCTTGCGTTGTTTTCAGCTTGTTGAGCCTCTCATACTAACCTTATGACTTCAGCTGCAGGGTTGTCCTCAAAGCATTCAACTATTACTTGGTTAAAGACGGTATCAAAGTCAAGGTTTGGATCCATAATGCGAGAAATATAAGAGAAGGTGAAAGAAGATTGCAAATTTGGACAATTTGGTGAGAGATCAAAGATGAAAGATGATTGCACAACTTGAAAGTATTATCTTATGTTAAGTATATATAGGCTCGTTTCATAACGGCCAATTTTTTTATAATGGCTCGTTTCAAAAAGGATTAAAATTAAATTGATTGGAATCCATTTGAAAGAAAAATAACTATCAAAATTACAACTTGAAAACAACAACAAAATAAATTTAGGGGTAGAAAATTTGTGAAGAAGAAAATGTGAATAAAATCATATTTATAAAAAATAACATCTCAAACAGCTAATTTTTATGGGTGGAAGCCTTAAATAATTTTTTGGTGTTGCAGTTGGATTTAATGTGCAACGGTCATGTTTTAAAGGCATTTGAAACGTTGATAAAAAAAGACATTTGAAAGATATTTTATTATTTATATATATGCAGGTATTGTGGTCTGTGGACATGTGCAATTCACTCTATCCCATGTGACGTCACTTCTTAAAAGTTTCTACAATTTAAGCAATTTGCTAAGCAAATAACATTGGAGCTGCTTTAAGAAAGAAACACAAACTGTCAAAAAAAAAACACAAGGACACAACACAAATCTGAGCTCCTATAAAAAAAAAACACAAATCCAAGCCATAGAATTTGGATTTAGTGCATGTGTGCTAGTGAAGCAGATGGAAAATCAAAGTGACTTGGTCAAGATTGGACAACTTAGATTTTAAGTGTGGTTTTTGATTTTTGCTTAATATAAAATTTGCATTTAAACTCAAAGAGTGTTTAATTTTGATTGAACTTCTCTAAATTTCCTGAATGCAATTTGGATATCTTCTCTTCCAATAAACTAAACAACGTACTCAAAATAGGAAAACTGGCTTTATATTACAGTTAATAAATGTAATATTTAATTAATACATGGAATGTGTTTTCAATAAAATGATCAAGTTCTTTTCATATTTATTTTTTTAAAAAATTAATCCACGTGGTAGATTATAATATTGTAACTGGTAAATAACACAAACAACACTCGCAAAGTGGATTTTTTCAATGTTATTATAATGTGAACACTCTGATACTTATTGAGTTTTGTTAGACATGATACTTAACATCCAATCTTAGAATGACATGTCATTTTTTATATTTAAATATATTAAAATAAATTTAAATGTAGTACTAATTTTGCTTACAGAATATTATACGCAACAAAACTCAATAGGTATCATAGAATTCTCTGATAATAATTTAAACTAAAATTCTTGTTTAAGTTCCCACTAATTTTTTGGAGTTAGATACATGTAATTTACTTCACAGGTATTTAAAGAGTCAAAGGGTTTTCATTATCTTGGATAGATCATCATCTTCTCACCCTAAAAGTTTTTCCATAAAAAAGTTATATGATTTATATATGATACTTCTAACGTTGATGACAAGTATTATACCCTCAAAAGTAAAATAGCTAGATTTATTTGATACATAGCATGGTTATCAAATATCACACTATAAGAAAAACACGTTTTTTAGACGGAAAAATCCGCCAAAAATGTACCAAATCCGTCGGAAATCTGCCGGACCGGTAAAGCGCTCGTATCACATGTTTTTATTCCTCAATGACCTATCTTAGCTCTTTATGACTTTTTCCATGAAGTGCATCTCCAACAAGCTTGAACTAATGCACCTCATTATGACTTTTCCCAAACCTTAGCTTCATAAACTTTTTTGTTCTCACCAATTTTTTCCTCTTAAGTTATGTGATGCAAGGTACCAGCAATCACTTGTTGTTTTGCACTTATCACCCTTGCCATTATTTTTTGTCTTGCTGATAATTTGCTTTGAATAGTGACGTGTTTTTCTTCTTAAAGTGTTGACCTTGTTCAATTTTGTTTGCTTTGTTATAACATATTAACACAAAGTCTTAATCTCTATGTTATATGGTTAAGTCTCTCATATAATAATATACGTAAAACACTCATCATATGTAATTATGTGCTTTCCTTACATACGTAATATTGGTATATTTAATTATTTAAATATATATCGGTTCGAATGCAATTAGACACCCTACAAAAAAAACGGTCATTAGCGAGGGACTATTCGGTCACTAACATGACCAATTCCTTCGCTAATTGCCACTAGCGAGGGAATTAGCGAGGGACCAGTTCGGTCGCTAATTCCCTCCTCGCTAATGCAATTAGCGAGAGAAATTGTGTCAGTCGCTAATTAGCGAGGGACAGTCCCTCACTAATTCCGTCGCTAATACTGATAGCACGCTTCCCGAGTCTGACTGGCACGCTTCTCAATCTGAGTTTATTATTATTATTATTATTATTATTATTATTATTATTATTATTATTAGTATTATTATTATTAGTATTACTGTTGTTATTATTATTATTATTATTATTATTATTATTATTATTGTTGTTGTTGTTTTTATTATTGTTGTTATTATTATTATTATTATAACCAAAATTTTCAAAGAGAGAGAGAGAGAGAGAAAGGAGTGAGAGTGGTGGTGGTGTGATGGTGGTGGTGGTGGTGGTGTCGTAGAGAGAGAAGGAGAAGAGTAAGGGAGAAAGAGAGTGAGATGTATGTGGTGGTGGTGGTTGTGTGGTGGTGGTGGTGGTGGTGGAAGTAGTGGTGGTGGTGGTAGTGTTGGTGGTGGTGGAAGAGAAGAAAAGAGAGTGGTGGTGGTGGTGGTGGAAGTGAAGAAAAGAGAGTGGTGGTGGTGGTGGTGGAAGAGAAGAAAAGAGAGTGGTGGTGGTGGTGGAAGAGAATAAAAGAGAGTGGTGATGTGGTGGTGGTGGAAGAGAAGAAAAGAGAAGAAGAGAGTAAATGAGAGAGAGTGGAGTGAAAAGAGAATAAGAGAGTGGTGGTTGGTGGTGGTGGTGTGGTGGTGGAAGAGAAGAAAAGAAAAGAAGAGAGTGGAAGAGAAGAAGAGAGAAAAAAAGTGTAAATGAGAGAGAAGAAGAGGTGGTTCAGATTATTATTAAAAAAAATATGATAGTTTGCGAGGGAATTAGCGAGGGACCCAGCTAATGCTGCAGCTGCTAATCGTAAAGTGTCTTGTCCACCTGGCGTGCAGCGTGCATCGCAAAGTGTCTCTTGTCAAGGTCAGAAAAATTAGCGAGGGACCCAGCTAATTCCGTCGCTAACTGTCTTGAAATGCGTGCAGCGCAATTTGAAATTGGCGCCTTGCATTTAGCGACGGCCAGTCCGTCGCTACTGGCCTTATTTCCGTCGCTAATTACCTAACTTGCGAGGGCCCTGTTTCCCTCGCTACGTCCGTCACTAATTACTGAGTTAGCGAGGGACCTAATATTCTCTCGCAACGTCCCTCGCTAATCCCCTGTTTTTTTGTAGTGACACAAATCAAGGTTTAGATCCTCTCTAGTTATTGGACTGTTCCAGTATGAGAGAGAAAGACTCAACAAATAAAATAATATTTTATTCATTGTGTCTTTCTCTCTCCTATTGGAACTGTCCAGTAAATAGAGAGGGCTAATGAAACCCTTAAACCTTAAATCAATGGTTATATATTCGGTCCAGTTTTGATTATCTTGAATGATATAAAGAAAATACAAAGACAAATCTATCATGTCTTAAAAAAACATTATGTTAAAAAAAGCATAAAAGTGTCTCACAATTACATGTGAGAAGTCTATTTCATTAGAATTCTTCTTCATTTTAGAATAATCATATGTGGATGCATTGAAACAAATAGAACTAATACATGATTTGTTGCTTGACTTTCTGGATAAGTACATTGCCCTTTTAATCTTAAGGAAATAAAGAAAAAGTTTCCTATTATGGGAATTAGAATCCGAGTATGCCAAATCTTATTTTGTCCTTAACTCTCTTATCATAAGAATCTTAGTGGAGTTGGATGAAGATCATTAAAATATTTATTTTGAAATATAGAGCAAGTACGGCAGGTAAGTCTCTAAACCAAAGATAACATATATTAAAGCATGGTTTTTTAAAAAATATTATCCCATGATTGTGAAACAAAATAAATGTGAGAAAAACATAGCAAAATTTCAAATCAATGGATTTGTTTCTTTTGATTAGGTATAGACTCTCTGGATGTGGGTCTCTTAATTTACAAACTGCAACCATTAAGCATTGTCAATGTATGGATAAACATGAAGACAATGTCTATAAATAGTTATCATTCTCATTGAAAGTACATCACATTCTATCCCTTCAAACTCTTTACAAGAAGAATTAAGGTTCAAATAATTAATATTACCAAAATGAATGCAACTTCCTATGATCAGCTTGGTGAACCAAAGAGTTCAAACCAAAAGGGCAACATGAAGAGAGGAGTGTCTGTACTTGATTTCATTCTGAGGCTAATTGCAATTGTAGCCACCTTAGCAAGTGCAATTGCAATGGGAACCACAGATGAGACACTTCCTTTTTTCACCCAGTTCATTAGGTTCAGGGCCAAATATGATGATCTTCCAACATTGAGGTATCTAGCTATTTGTGTTCATTTTTATTATTTCACTTTATTTCAACCCGAAACTAGTTTCGTTATAAGGCAATCTCATCATTATTATTATTTTTTAGTATAAATCGAATATCCCTACATGCAGCTATAAAGATTAATCCATTTATCTAAATAAGATTGTATTAACCGTACAACTTCAAGAGTTAAACACTATTGCATTCTCATACTCATATTCGAATCCGAGACCCCGATTAAAATAAAAAAGACGTGTCATATCGTTTAAGTGAACTAAATATATATAACTACAAAGAGTATAGATACCTATGTGGAAAAGATGTGTTAATATATTAATTTAGATATATAAAGAAAAGTAGAAGTAATATGCTAACATCTTTGGTCATTGAAACAGGCTTTTTGTAGTTGCTAGTGCTATTGCAAGTGGCTACCTGATTTTTTCTCTCCCTATGTCCATCTTGCATATCATAAGGAGCAAGGCAGGAAAGACTAGGGTTATATTGATGATCTTGGATACGGTAATTAGTTTAGAAATCTATTTACAAATTCAAAAATATTTAAAGGAATTACAGAGTAATTAAACTTAGTTTGTATGAATTAGAATATGTTATAAGAAAGTTGTGATGATATGGTGAACTTTATATGTGCAGATAATCTTAGTTTCGTTGACAGCTGCATCATCTGCAGCAGCAGCTATTGTTTATTTGGCACATAAAGGGAATTCAAAAGCAAATTGGTTTGCCTTCTGCCAGCAGTACAATTCTTTCTGTGAGCGTATATCTGGATCAATGATTGGATCCTTCATTGGAATTGTAATGTTCATAATGCTAATCCTTTTGTCTGCTTTGGTTATTTCAAGACGTTAAACAACTCTTTTGTATTGTTGCTTGATATCTTAAAGTTAGGTACATGCATGCAGATGGTTGTAGCTGAAGAAAAATGTATGTGTGAGATCTGAGGTATCAATTGTGTTATGTTTTGTATCTTTTCTGTTTTTTTTCTTTGGTACGAGGAAAGTTTAGGTGAGTTGGACTCAGAAAGCCACATGGAGTCGGAGTATGAGCTTCAAGCTCTTTGAGCGCTTACATAGTTGTATCTTTTCCGTTTGATATTCAATGTTTGTTTGTAACATTATAATGGCTTTTAATTTTATATTCACAGGTTTCTATATTTCAGCTTGATTTTCTATGCTTTTTTCTAAGCTTTTACACAGATACATTAATTTCATTGAAGTGGAAATTAATATATAGCCATGCTCTTTCTATGCCCTTTCTTTCTCCATTTCTTCTCTTTCAGACTCTTCTGTTTTCTTTCTCTCTAGCAGATGTAACCCCCACCCCTCTTTCACATCACACACAGGACAATGTAGAATTGAAATGAGAAAGAAAATTGTAATTGTAATTTAAATTTGCAGTATACAAAGACAAAACTAAAAGCCAAAAAAACAGTTAGCCAAAGGAAATTCCCTTTATATATAGGTATAGATAATTTAAAAACCTTGGTTGCAATGGAACCATGCTTCTACAAAGCTAAAGCCGCGATTTTTCGTCACACCACTGTCATCCATTAACTTCCTTACCTTCTCAACCCCATCCCACTCACCTTGAGAAGCATACAAGTTTGACAGCAGTACATAGTCACCACTCTGGTCCTTTCTCATTCTAAGCAGTTGCTCATTTGCCTGTTTTGCCAACTCCACATTTCCATGAACCTTACAAGCTCCAAGCAGAGTTCTCCAAACAATTGCATTAGGTTCAATCTTCATGGAGTCTATGAACTCAAACGCTTCCTTTAGAAGTCCAGCACGTCCTAGCATGTCTACCATACACCCACAATGCCTAATGTTTGGTTCAATCTTATATTCATTTCTCATAAGGTCAAAATATTTATAACCCTCATCAACCTTCCCAGCATGACTGCAAGCTGCCAAAACACCAATAAAGGTAATCTCATTTAAACAAATGTTGGTCCTCCTCATTTCCTTAAACAGCTCAAGCGATTCCTCGGCATGTCCGTGAAAAGCCAACCCAACGATGACCGTGTTCCACGAGATCACATCCTTATCTCTTATTGACCAAAACACTTGAAGTGCTTTTTCAATGCTTCCACACTTGGCATACATATTCACAAGAGCATTCCTCAACAACGTGCTCAACCTTCCCAAGCTAATCTCAATGATCTTATCGTGTATCTTTTGACCATTTTCCAAATCACCCAAATCAGCACAAGCAGACAACAAACTCAACAATGTCACTTCATCCGGAAAAACACCAATTTTACTCATCTCATCAAACAACTCCAACGCCTGCTGGTTCAAGTGACAGGTCACATAACCCGCGATCATCGTGATTCCAACTAACAACATCCCTGAAAGGAGCCTGATCAAAAAGCATCCTTGCATTCACCATCTCCCCTTGTTTAACATACCCAGTAATCATCACATTCCAAGCCACCAAATCTTTATCTGGCATTTCATCAAACAGTTGACGAGCAACCTTCAAATCCCCTCGTTTTGCATACCCAGCAATGAGTGCAGACCAAGCAACAACATCACCCTTACACGAATCATCAAAAAGCTGAGTTGCAATCTTCAAGTCTCCACATTTAGCATGAAATACCAAAAGGGTATTCCTCACAGACACATTTGAACCAAACCCAAACCTCACAACTCGGCCATGAACCGCGGAACCAGTCTTAACCCAGAAAAGCCTGGTGCAGGCTTTAAGAACGAAAGGGAAAGTGAAGTTATCAGGCTTCACAGAACGGTGGTGCATGCGAGCGTAGAGTGAGAGCGCTCTCAGGGGATCGGGGCTCTGAGAAGAGCTTCGGATCATGGTGTTCCACATGAAGGTGTCTGGTTGTGGAATTTGATCGAACATTTGGTGTGCGTATTCTATGACAGCTGTGGTAGCGGTGGGACCCACTAGTGAATTGGCGGTAAATAGGACGAGTTGTCCGAGGAAGCCAACGTTTGAAGAAGCGAAACCGTTGATGATCATTAAAGCATGGATCTGTTTGAGGGTTCTGAGGTTGGTGACGGCGGTGCTTACTCTTTTTCTGATCATGTTGCCAATTGCTAAACATTATTTATTTTTCATCACAGACTGTGGAACTTAGAATGAAGATGCAGAAAAAAGATTTTCAAATGATGAAAATCAAAGTTAAGGTTTTTGAAGCTAGGCTTTATAAGTTGGTAATTTTTTTTAGATAGGTAAAATGGTTAGCAATTAGTTTGTTAGTTGTTAGAGGTGAAGGGGGGAGCGGAGTTCGAACCCCGTGATGCTTCCACGCTTTTTCACCAAAGAATGCCCCTTTCACTCAACCACGTGAAATTTCACCTCACGACTTTAGAAGTCAGTAATGATAGAGAGAGAGAGATGGTGAGAGAGATGGTCAATCACACATGAGTAAGCGTCTAAGAATGTTTCAAATCTCCGCAAAATCGTGAGCTACACATAGGAGAAGGAAGAACTTTTTTTTTTGCTTAAATATGTTTTAGGCCCCGCAAAATATGAAGTGTTTTGGTTTAAGCCCTTGCAAAAATTTTATTTATTTAAAAGCCCTTGCAAAATGACATGTTTTGTTTTAAGCCCTTCTATTAGTAAATTGTCGTGAGATGTTAAAAAATGTATAGCCTGTATTCAATTTTGCAAGGGCTTTTAAATATTTTTTTTTGCAGGTGCTTAAACCAAAAACACATATATATTTATGAGGCTAAAAAACATATTTAAGCCTATTTTTTAGGTGAACACTCTCATATGATACCCAACATCTAATCGCTTAGTGACACATCATTTTTATCATATATATATATATATATATATATATATATATATATATATATATATATATATATATATAATATTTCATTTTGTTTCACTTTTGATTAGTAAAATTTTAAATATTTAATATAATAGTGAGAAATTAACTTGAGTCATTATATTATATATTATGATTTCAGATAGGATGTGAGGTTTTGTCAAGGAAAAAATTTTGTTTCTTGTCTTATAATGTTTTGTAATAATTAATTTAAGAATAATTAATATGATAGGTTTGACATCATTTCCCTTGACCCTTGAGAGGATCAGGACGACCCCTATCTCTGATTGTAGATTATATCGTTGAATCTAATGTTGTTAGTTTCTCATTAAAGGATTTTGTACCCTTCTTTATTTTGTTTTATGAAAAACAAACAACCAAAGATTAAATACTTCCTCACACTACTTTGAAAGAGCGGCGCGAAATTCTAATGTATTTCTATCCCTACTATAATAAACTCTAATTTCGCATGATATCTAATAAACGGGTGTAACTATCCCTTATACTCGCTATAATACAACTTTGCTCATTAAAAAATCCATCAACCACAATACAATACCTCAAAGGGTTATACTATATTGTATATATGTCTTACAATCTATCAAAAAAGGATCCACCAAAAAATCTATCAAAAAATATGTGTGTTGCAATTTAAACGGGTTATCGTATATTTCTTTGCCATAATGACTCAAGTTGCATACTTTAGATTAAAAATGGTAGGACATAATACATTCATGTAGTCTCATTTCTCAATTATAGATAGAACCCAACAATATAAAACAATGTTTATATATAGTGATCTCTGCTATTCACTACAATTGCTTGCTGCTTCAAAAGAAAATACAATTGTTTGCTACATATGATTTAACTAAATATTTATAAGATTGTGTAATCTGGTTCGATCTTATCATGCATGAGATTTAATAACATAGGTGTCATTGACTTTGGCACATGACCATACCCCAAAGGAATAAGATTTATGCCTAAAGATGGAAAATTACCTTGGAGGAAAAAAAACAAATTCAAAAAAAGCATGGTTATGTTAGTAGCTTGAAGAGATTCAAAAGTAAAAATTCGGGAAGGGAACGAATGGAAAGAGAAGAGCGACTCTAAAGAATACAAAAACCAATTTTTTTGTGATATCACTATTTTAACATGTAAATAACAAAAGTAGCTTGTGAAGAAGAGAGTCTTTTCCTTTGTACCACTAAGTTCAAAATTCCAAATAGCAAGAGTACCAAGGTATATTATGAGAGGCCCATATGATCAATGTTTTTGCCATAATAGTACTCTAAAATTTAGTAGTGACATTACATTACATGACATTGTAACTAAAATTGAACTTCATAACAAAAACTAATATTGGTTTTATGGGTTTTTTTGAAGAGAATATTTATTTATTTAATTTCATGTTTTTTTTGTAAAAGAAGTTGGTTTTTTTGAAAGAATATAAATATGAAAAACGAAAAGAGGCTGCATTTGTAGAACAGGGGTGCAATTAGAGTAGAGGGTTGTATTATTAACAGGGTTTGCTAATAATAGAAGCCCAATTTACATTTTCTAGGTTTTAATAAGTGGTCTGCGAATTGGGCTTTCAAGGGGGCATGGTATAATTAAAAGAAGAGAGTGTAAAACTAAATCTGACATTTTTTAAAATAAATAAAATCATAATAAATAAATAATTAGTATTTATCGCTCATTAATTTTGGTGAGAGAGAGTGAGTGTTTTGTACTGATAAATGCAAAGTTGAAAACACAAATAAATGCAATTAAATTTGAATTCAATATATTGGTTCATGTTTTTTAGGGATTTGATTAGGAGCGATGTTATTAAAACCGACCCGGTGATTAACCCGAGCAGGACACTGGGTCAATGGTCGAAGCGAGGGGTGATTGACTCGCGTGACCCGGTATTAATCAATTTGATATTAAATTAATATGAGAATTAGACAAATGTAGGATATTATAAGTCAATATTTTTAATATCATTGAAAATTAGAAACAAATTTTAAAATGAATAAAATTACTCATATTTAATAACATTCTAGTTAATAAATATATAGAATCTAAAATCTATGGAATGTGATACAAAATATTAGATGTCAAATAAATATAATATATAATAACAAATATATAAGTATTAAAACACATAATAAATAGATATAAATAATAGGTAAAGGGTTTTGCAACCAAAGAAAGAATAGGGTAAATATATTGTAATACGCTTTAGTATCATCAAAATGTGGTGGCTCAAATGGTCAGCGTCAGGAGGCCTAGCATGTGGGAATGAGTTTGATTCTCTGCTTCCATTTTTTTTGGTGATATATTTCGAAATTAATTGTGGTAAAAGCTTGGGGATTAAAATGGTGATGTGGATTAAACTGAGGTGACGTGGATTAAAATAGAGGTGACATATTTAATGACGTGGACGGCTATGTGGATGCATAGGTGGAAGATTCATGGTTTAATATAATAAAGATATATATATATATATATATATATATATATATATATATATATATATATATATATATATATATATATATATATATAACATTGATTATTTCACACAAGTTAAAAACTAGTTAATTTTATAGAGTGTTCTAGGGTGAGAGAGCAAATCAAATCCCTCATCGATGAACCATTGAATATGATTGTAAGATGTAGTATAAAAATTCATCAAAGGTTGGGATTTCCACTCATAACATTTTACACAATATCCTATAGTAAATTTTAGTAGTTCACCGGTGGGAGATTTAATTTGCTCTCTCACCCTTAAAGCACCCAATCAAGGGCAGATCTACCTTATCCTTAGGGTGCTCAACCGCACATCTCGAAAAATTAATATTTGTACCAATACTCCTATTTTAAAAAGTATTTTGCACACTATGGGAATATGTTTTGACAGAAACTCCTAGTTTTGCATCAAGTTAATGAACTATACTCACATAATTACTCGCACTCTTACACATTTCTAATTTTCTCTTCAGCATTTTCTCACTCTGAAGCATGTTCTTCTTTTTTCTCTTCCTCCTTTAAATGACCAATTATGAATTGTATAATTTATTTATCTATTTAAATATATTAAAAGTTTTTATTTTTATTAAATTTATAGCGATGGTGTGTTTAAAAAATTTTACACCCGATTTTATATCGAAAAGACAAATTATAATCGGAACGTCTCATTTCTGTCTCTTTCTTCACCAATCACCACCTCTCTCTCCGCCCTCCGGTCCTCACATTTCTCTCGTTTACCCACCTTATTTTTCTCCCCACTCTCCCTCATCTTTCTACCCTTATTAGATTTTTAAAAATAATAAATGTATACAAAATTAACTATATAAATAAATAGATCTAAATGTTTATAATATATAAATATTACTATTAATTTTATAATGAATAAAGTATTAGTTAATTAAATATATAAAAAATAATACCTAATATTAAAATTATAATTAAATTTTAAAGAAATATCTTTGTTAGCAAAAATATATGAAGTGTTCAAGGAATATCTTTGTTAGCAAGAAAGAAATATATTTTTTGAAATTATAATTAAAATTAGGCTTAAATATATGTTACCCCTGTAAATGTTATCATTATCCATTTACCCCCTGCAAAAAAACGTTTAAAAAGCACAATGCAAAATATAACATTATCCAATTACCTCCCTGCAAATTATAAAATAATCCATTTACCCCTTGAAAAGAGGAGGACAACTAGATAATTTTATATTTTGCAATGTGTTTTTTTTTTTTTTTTTAGGAGGGGTTATTGGATAATAGCAACATTTGCAAGGGTAACATATTTTTAAACCTTAAAGTTATAATTAAATTTTAAAGAAATATCTCTCCCATCTATCCATTTGCGTTGAAATTTTCTACCGCGGTTTTAAGCATGTTGAAAGTACATTTCAATTTTGTTATTATTATTATTACTAGGACACATGCCCGTGCGATGCACGGGGAGGTGATTAACAGGCCTACAGATGTATGTCCGTATAAAAATATAGAGTGGGGGTATATTGGTAAACAGTGGCAGTATAAAAAAAAACCAAAATGATTTTGATAATAAAAAACAATGAGTGCTAGACAAAAAAAAAATTGTGGGACCTTAATTTTTGCTAGATTAATAATGGACATAAAGTTTGCATTATTTACAATTAATGTTATCAAAAAATGTCTCCCAAAATTGATTAATAAAGTAGTCAGTGTAAAGTGTATCATACTATAACACATACATGACTAAGTAACACACATAAAGAGACTTATAAAAAAATAAAAATTAAAGTAGCCAGTGTAAAGTGTACAATACTATAACACATACATGACTAAGTAACACACATAAGACGAAGAGGCAACAATAGCCCTTGGTGGGATGAGACAACAATGTCGGTCCAAAAATATAGAGTGGGGGTATATTGGTAAACAGTGGGGTAAAAAATGAGGGGTACATTTTGATAATAAAAAAAAGTGTTGGACAAAAAAAAATTTGTCAGGGGTATGTCGGTCCAAAAATATAGAGTGGGGGTAAATTGGTAAATAGTGAAGTACAAAATGAGGGGTATATTGGTAAATGGTGGGGTACCAAAAATAGAGTGGGGGTATGTCGGTCCAAAAATATAGAGTGGGGGTATATTGGTAAACAGTGGGGTACAAATGAGGGGTATATTGGTAAATGGTGGGAATAAAATTTTCCCACCAAAAGTGGATAAAAAAAAAGAGTGTTGGACAAAAAAAATTTGTCAAGGGTATGTCGGTCCAAAAATATAGAGTGGGAGTATATTGGAGTGTAGTACAAAATGAGAGGTATATTGGTAAATGGTAGGAGTAAAATTTTCCCACCAAAAGTGGATAAAAAAATAGTGTTGGACAAAAAAATTGTCGGGGTATGTCGGTCCAAAAATATATAGTGGGGTATATTGGTAAGCATGGCAGTACAAAATGAGGGTATATTGGTAAATGGTAGGGCACAAAATATAGAGTGGGGGTATGTCATCCAAAAATATAGAGTAGAGGTATATTTAAAAGCAATGTGGAGTCTAAAATGAGTGATATATTGATAAATGGTGGGAAAAATTTTTTCCCACCAAAATGTCAAAAGATGCTATTAAGATGCCACTATGTCTTAATAAAGAGGGGATTATTATTATTATTATTATTATTATTTACTCTGTCATTTCATTTCATGGTTTACACCCTTCAACTTTTAGCCTACACACATGCATGATAATATACAAGTTAATAGCATGCATGAAACATACAAACATCCCAATGTTGCCTCGCGAACCCCATTGGCTAGCTAGATTATCATGGTTCAACAATGAAACCATTAATTGAACAATGTAACCACATCATCATTTACATGTAGAATAACACGTGACCTGTGTGTGAGCTTCTAATCATACAACAAATAGTATGTTCATTTTCAACGTCATAAGAACCCCAAAACGCCATCAAGCCATGGGATGCTACTATTACTTTTTTGTTGTCATTTTATTTTCAATTTTCACCTTTCAACTTTTAGCATGCTAATACACAATTAAATGTGTAAGACATACTTCCTCTAGTCCCTATTATAAGAAAAGTACGTTTTAAATTAATTGAATAATTGATGTATCTGACATATCTATAACCTTATAATAGGGACTAGAGGGAGTATGAATTTTTCAAAGTTGCCTCATGAAGCTCGGTGGCATAATTATCATGGATTAACAATAAAATCATTGGACATTGAAGTATCAACGACATTTACTTGTAGGATAACACACAACCTCTAGGCGTTCCTAGTAATTGCATCATAATAATATCCATATACGAGGTAACACTAATCTACATAAACGAGAAAGTAATTAAACAATCATAAAAAGAAATGAATTTCAACAAAAATTGTTGATTGATAACCACTCAGAGTTACAATCACCTAAAAGATCAGTTTGGTAGGAACATGACAAATTTTATGGGGACTTAGTACTTATTTTTTGAATTCTATGGAAACTAGCTATTTGAAGCTTTAAAAGTATTTCCGTTCCAAACTTTGTCATATGGAGAAGTAAGTTTCTATCAAGCCATGTGCTTCTAATTACTAAACAAATAATTCATTTAGTCCAGCGGTTCAACGACCCATAACCCTAGTTGAACTGAAACAAGATAAATCTTTCTTCACTAAAAATGCATCAAAGCGTGGTATCTATCCATATGTGCTAAAGTTTTTTCCGCCGCAATTTTAAGCATATTTGAAGTGCTTTCAATTTTGTCGTTGTTTTGATTATTATTATTATTGTCTCATTTCGTTTCACACTTCTCACGTTCAACTTTTGGTATGATTATACACCTTAGTAAACACATAATACACACACCAGACAGCATGAAACACCGTATCCTTCCAAAGTTTCATCATAAGCCACAGTTGTGTGTACCTAAAAGATCATAATTTACGGAGTTCAGTTATTTTTTCATCACAACCTTTTCTTAACACCATCAGCATCTTCATCAATTTCCTCAAAAGATTTTGTCTCATACATCATTACCTCTCTTCACTTTTTCTGCCATTCTGTTACATATGCTGAAAAACTAGTAGCCCCCACTGAACCCACAACTTTCTTCACTTTAAAAGGTTGGTTCTCTAGATTTTTCCTTTCACTTCAATTTTGTTCAGGCAAACAACATGCTCAAGAATTCACATTGGTTTTTAGCACAACTTAGAAACTAAAATTGATATTTTTGTATTTTGTCTTTGTCGTTCTTGGTTTTTTTATACAACCGAGGGTTTTTGTTTTTCATGCAGGTTGGGATCAATGGCAGGCATTGTTTCCAATGATGAGAAGTCAAAATTGGAAGTCGGTTATCGATTTAATCCAACCGATGTAGAACTCATAAAACAATACCTCATCAAGAAGGTTGCTGATAGAAATTTCAATGCAGGTGCTGTTGCTGAAGTTGACATGAACAAGAATGAACCTTGGGATTTACCAGGTGAGTTTGATCCTTTTTTTTTTTATTATATCTTACTTTTTACTTTTGATGGTAAACGTCTTCTCTTAATTATGCTTCGTTCTTTTTTTTTATTTAAAGGGTTGGCTAAAACGGGTGAAACAGAATGGTACTTTTTTTGTATGAGGGACATGAAATACCCAACCGGTCTAAGGGCGAATAGGGCCACAGTTCTTGGCTATTGGAAAGCCACGGGAAAAGATAAACAAATAATTGAGGCACAAGCATTGATTGGGATGAAGAAAACTCTTGTTTTCTACATAGGAAGGGCTCCTAAAGGTGAAAAAACCAATTGGGTCATGCATGAATATAGGTTGGAGGATAACAAATACATTAATCTACCCCAAACTAGAAAGGTGTTATACTTTTTTCCTTTGTTTTTCTTCTTTTTTCTAAGAGTAAAATTCTTCTGACATGATGATGTTTGTTTATTTACTCTTCATTTTCATAGGGTGAATGGGTTATCTGCAGAGTCTACAAAAAGGCTAATCGTGGAAAGAAAGTGCAAATTCCAAAATTTGGACCATCAACTATGGAAACTTCTTCTCCATACAATAGTGAAATAATAAACACTGCTTCTGATTTGTCTCAAGTGACTTGCTGCTTCTCCAATCCAACACAGAATCATGAAACAATTGAAGACAATAACATTGTTGATAGCAAGGAAACCGCTATCTGGAACTTTTCATCTTTTGATGTTCCCCCTTTTGCTAATGCAACCCCTCATCCAGTCTTCAACCAATTCCCACCACAGGTTGCACAACAAATTGGGGATTCACATCATGGAGATTTTTTTCAGCCTCAGGAACAGTCTATGTTGATGGAGAACAATGGATCAAGTGTAATGGTGAATCAGAAAGTAGATTTTTCTCTTGGAAAAGACTCTGATACTGCTGCTTATATCTCCCCAATGATGAACAACGATGACATATTTCAAAGGTGGTCTGAGAATCAAGAACATTCATCAACAACTTCTGGAGGGCCTTTCAACTTTGATTGCTCGTGGAATTACTGATTTAGGCTTGAGAATATATCTAGTTTTATATGTCATTTGGATGATGGTTATCAATTTTCTACCTACAACTGCATGCAGTTATTAAAGGAAGTATTTAAAATTTAAGAATTAATTGCATTCATTTAAGAATATGATTCTACCATTAAGAAATGCATTTAAATCCCCATTTTCTTGATATTTTTGACCAAGAGATAATAAATGAGTGCATCAAATGATCAGTGCAAAGTCTTAGGTTCAAATTGCGAAAATTAACATTCTCCCACTCCACTAATATTGTTTATAAAAAAAAAACTTCTACTGAAGAGCAGCATATTGAATAGCTAATAGCTAGTATCTATTTTCCCCCGCCGCATTCTCCATTTCTTTTTTATGCCAACTCTTCCTTACTTTCTTTAGTTATTTAATTTACTTTTTAAAATTTTTAAATTTGTTTCTTTACTTTTTCTCTTCTATAACTAACACATTTTATTGTTTAAGGCCTCCACTGGGGTCATGAGCTTTACCCAATTTCTTTTACTACTTTTATCACATTAAAAAATTAATTTATATTTACATTCCTTTTCTTTATTTTTTTTACATCCGCATTTTTGTTAACCCCAAAATGTTTACTAAATCCATTTAAATAAATGTTAGTCGTTGAATAAACTTTTGATTCGGTATCACAAAGTCGATAATTACACCAAAAGCATTTTTGATTTAATCACTGCAAATACTTTTAATGAAATTTAAATACAAAATATCAGTATTCACTGTGTTAGATGCACTTTTTTAGTTTACATACTACACAAATGCAAAAAAATAACAAATAAATTAAGACTTAAGAAATACCAACAAACAAACACTACTACCTAAGAATTACAATGCTCCCTTTCTTTTTTTTTTTTCAATTTCTCTTTTATAAAAAAACTAATGTTTGTTTCTTTGTTTTTTTTTTCTTTTGTAATCAACACATTACTGTTAACATATTTTTCACATATGCCCCCACTTGAGCAATGAGTTTTAGTCCACCTCTTTTAGTGTTTAAACCACATTAAAAAAATCAATTTATATTTACAGTTTTTCTCTTTACTTAGTTTGGTTTGGATTTTGGAGAAAAAACATAAAATCTAAACCAACCCAAACAAGTAATTGTAATGCGTTCAGGTAGAGCTGTAAATTTTGGCTCATCTCTGCCGACCTGATGGCCCAATATTTTGGGTTAGGTTGATTTTAAAAGTAGAGGTCTAAAAAGAACTGGGTCATTCTGGCCCAGCCAATTGGCCCATGGGCCGAATTGGCCCTGTTTATTATACTTTTTTTTGAATACTTTTCATGTTTTCATTTGTTAAAATGCTGAGGGGTGGTGTGGAAAAAGTATGTGCAAGTATACACAGTCCCTAACAAGTAGTATAAAAGATCGAACCCACAGAGATTGTTGTAACTCCTTTTAAATTCAATATAATGTAATTAGTGGTGAGTAACCAAATAACAATTATAATAGGAGGTGGTGTATATCACAATCAAGTAATGTAAAGCAGTGTGCAAGTAGTGGTAATGCAATAGAGAAAAACTAGTTGGAACATGTTCCCCAAGTAATTCACTTTCAAGTGTTCAATGCAGTATATGATGCAGGTGCACTGAATATTGTTGCATTTGCTATGTGCCTTTCAGTCACTGTCTTCAGAGTTTCATTACAAGCTCTTATGTCTAAGATGCTAAATAAGTTTACTCTTTTCTTTTTAAAGTACCCACAGTGTCACCCTATGGACTATACTATCTTATGTCTAGGACTTAGCATGGTTTTAACAAAGTTTCCTTTATGTAAAACACTCACCCATATTAGTTTTTGAGTTCTTAATTGTAAACCATGTCTGCTTTTACAAATCTACTTATTCTAACTGATCAATCTCAAAATAAGTGTTGAAAGAATTATCAAGCAAGAACTAAAGTGCACACATCATATACATGCATCAAACTTACTTAAAAGCTATTCCAACTAAGAGAGATTTAGCTCATGATAGACATTGCAAGGCATATATAGACTGAATAGATCATGTTTATATAATTGAAATCACAAAAGAGAAACAACAAGATAGAGATTACACAAGTTGAAGCTCTTTGCATGAGTTCTCCTAGCAATGCAGTTGCATCAGCTACTCAACACTTAGTAAATACTACAAATCGAAGTAAGGAGGATTTGTCAGTTCCTTCCTTTCATTCTTACAAAATAGAAACTAACTATAACTATTGAAATTTTGATCTAACTTATGGATTGTGATATATCTTCAAGTGAAGGAGTGAGATCTTTATATAGTCTTCATGAGAGGTGCTTCTTTCCTTGTAGTTGAAGTAAACTAGAGGTGTAACTATGGTTACTTTTCAGAAGTTGTCTCACAAGTTGAAGCATACACTCAAGTGTATAGGGAGGTCCAATGAGAGATAAGCATGTGTCCCTATGTGAGTGAGTCTTTAAAGCTATGTTGCAATTGTGGGTGCCGAAATGTGCAAGTTGCACTTGCTTTAGTGACTAAGCATGAGGTCATCAATACAAGTGGATGTGCAAGTGGTTGGCTCAAGTCTGTCTGTGTAATGCAGATGCAGTGCAGGTGCATTGAGTTAATCCAGTGCAGTAGCATTGTAGTGCAAGAGCATTGTAATGCCGTAGCATCTGTAGACTGCACTGAACAAACTCATCAAACATACCACAATATATCCAAAATGACCTATTAACAACTTTAACCATGTCAAACACTCAAGTTATCATATATCACATAAAATACTATATAAACTCCTTATCTTTGCTTGAAAGAGAGCAATTTACTAAGTTTACACATATGAATAACTCTATATAAAATAGAGTTATAAAGGGGTTGGGCCGGCCAGTTGGCCGAATATTTTGGGTTGGACTACAAAAAATGTGCTCAGTAGATAACTGGTTAAGCTGGCCCAACCTAGCCCGCTTTGTCACTTTGACCCATTGGGCTGGGGTGGTCCAAGCCTAGTGATCCACTTTGACAGCTCTAGGTTTAGGCAATAAACTTGCGCAATTCCAACCCAAATCGATCTGTGTACACCCCTACTTTTTGTTTTGAGGACTAGCTGTAAATAAGGTCACCCCAACAAGGGTATTAGCAACCTTATTAGGATTCCTTCTAGTGAACTCTACATGAAAGTTGTTACTAAAAAAGGAAAAAGTGTCTAACAAGCGGATATTAAACAACCAAATTCAGAAACTACAACCTTATTTGAAATAAATGTGTCCAATACCATCTTGGCATACATCTTAAAGGCAACATCCTTATAGCTCATTATATTCTTATATGTTGACTTATACCATCACAATATCTCGTATCGTTTCTTACTAATTAAAGATCACACAAGATCTTGTAATTAATGGCATAATCTTAACCGTTAATTTTAATTTAACGACTATAATTAAGAGTTTTCATTTCTCACAATAAGCACTAGTTCTCAGTATGATAACTCCTTATTTATATATATATATATATATATATATATATATATATATATATATATATATATATATATATATATATATATATATATATATATATATATATGAACACAATTCATCATCATGACCATTTTTTCTCACAAAATCTCACTTTTCTCACTAAATCCAACCTATAGAGCTATTAGTTTTTCTTTGCAAGTCTTATTTTTGTCCAAATGAAATTTTTAGTTAACTTAGTGCTAACATTTTAAGTTCATATTTTGCACCAATAGATATTAGAAGTGTACTCAAATTGGTGATTGTATTTGTGTTTTAGTCTCACGTTTTTGTATTTGATTGTAAATACTATTTAATGAATAAGTAGAAGATGACAAACATTAATTTCTTTTGTTCTGTTGGTTAAAATTTCATAGTTCAAATCCAGTCTTACCACTTCATAAGTATAATAGTAAAAAAATTGGGGTTTCTCATTCATGATTTGATTAAAAATTTGATTAACACTAACCTGTGCAACGTACGAGAATGCAGACTAGTTTGCAATAGCCATCATTTAGTTAGTGATGATTTGCATCACGACGCGTCAGCTCTACCTCTCTCTCTATATATGAACATTTTTTTAATTCATCAAAGTACAAATTCCCTCATTGGTGGGCATGAATCATGTTTTTTTTGATAATCAGAAAAATCTACTATGGGGCGCACAAGGGGTGCTCCAGCCCATACAACAACTTGAGGGGAACCCGCGAGGGACCTCATTAAAACCTCACAGAGCCAAAACCTAATGGGAAAAAGACTTTGGAAGGAAAAAGAATACCCAATCTATACAGATAACATACAACCCATAGGGCAAATCATCCAATCACCAAAACAAAAGTTTGAACTCCTCCCTCTCCTAGAGATAAACCAACCCCAAGAGACAATTTTAATATTCATTACAATCCTCTCAATGTTATGAACTACCCCTTCAAATATGATCTTGTTTCTCATCTGCCACATAGACCAAACTGTAGCAACCCAAATAAGATGCTTCATTCTTTTCATCTTCCTTCCTTTCATTGCTTTCCCAAATATGAAGAAATGTTGAACCTGATCCTGTGCATCAATATTCTCTATCTGCATCCAGTCAGTAATTTTCCTCCACACCGCTTTTTGACATCCAACAAATAGGTGTTCAGCATTTTCATCCTCCCTGAAACAAAAAACACAACACGAGTCATAAATATTATTCACTACTCCTCGTACAGCAAGGGCATCTCTAGTCGGCAACCGATTTAATAGCAGCCTCCACGCCATCATCATGACCTTGGACGGTACATCACACCGCCATAATTTCGAGCACGCCGCCCTCCTTTCGTCTTCCATTTGAGGCACCGCTCCATTCCGATTCTCTGTTAACCATATATAACAAGACTTTATGGAAAACAACTTTGTTTTATCAGCCAACCAGATCCACCTGTCATCAGCTTCTGACATTACAGTTATATCAGCAAGAATTGTTTTCAATTCCTCCCTTTGTAGCGCTGCTGCCCCTTCAAGAAATATGCTCCATGACCAATCCCAATACCATCTGCCATCTACAACAGTCCCTGAATTCATTACCTTTGCATCTTTATCGGTCTTTGCATCAAAGCGACTCGAATACAGATCACAAAAGGCACTAGTGCCACACCAAGAGTCAATCCAAAATCTGGTTTTATCACCTTTGCCAAAGCTGCAATTTAACCAAGTCTTGAACCAATTTTCATTATCACAAAAATCTGCACCAATATGCATTATATCTCGCCACCATATAGATGCTTTACGTAAGGAATTTGATGTGTGCCTACAGACTTGAGTGCATATCTCATTACCATATCTACTGGACAGCACCCTTCACCATGTTATCGTCATTAGTGCACAAAACAACTAATATTTTGTGATTTAACACTGACTTTATGAAATGGCTCATGTCAAACACAAACACAATGATATTTTTGTAATAAAATGTAACATCTAGTAGTAGCGTGCTTCAAGCATCAAATACAACGTCAGATGTTAGTAATGCTCGGTGTGGATATGTTAAATATTTAAAACATTTAAAATGCTTACCTTTCCACACCGGGTATTAGTAAACAACTGACATGGACTATTTAAGCAAATTTAAAATATTTAAACACCAACAATTCCACACAAAATATTAAAGTAATAATCGATGTTAATACCTTCAAAAACTTAAAACAAAGACACTTCCAAGCAAATTTTATGTGAACAACTGGCATGGTATATAGTCTTTATGCCGATATTAACGACAGTCTAGAGTGACAGATCCAAGACTGGGTCCGAGGTGCAAATAAATTATTACCACAAATATTTGTTCATAGGATTGTTTAAATTTTCTTTTTCAAATATCCTAACTTAATTCACTAAAATTAAGGAAGCAAATTATTTAACTCCAAACTTATTTAATTTAAAAGCAAATCACCAATTTAGTTTTGAAGTTTACACGCTCTATCCTATTTAGGTCCTAAAATATATAAAAACAATAATTAGTTAATAAAACTTTATTAAAACTTTAGAGACTAATTTGAAATATTTTACAAACTTTTGAGACTAGTAATTATTTAATATACTTTGTGAATTAAGTAAAAGTGAGAGTGTAAGTTCAGAACTAATAAACTTAGAGAGCCACTTTGGATACTACCGTGAATGCATTGCTCGGGAAAAATTAGAGAGCCACTTTGGAACAATAAACTTTTCCTAAGTTTTTTTATCCCACGACTGAATGGAAAAGTATGCTTAGAGATCCAACGTTGTAGATTGGAAAAGTATGCTCCAAGATTTGGAATTGTAGTTCTAGTGCCCTTCGTTCTCAAGTTGTATGCCCTTCATTCTCAAGTGGGGAGTTTTTGAAATACTTGAAGAAGTTTTATTGAGTAAGACACAAATTTTAAGAGATTGGAGAAAGGATTGTTGGGGACTCCAGGGGAGTAACAATGAGCTAGCCAATGAACCAAATCACCAAGAGACTTGAATACCACATCTCCACCCAAAATCTTAAGGTATCAAGTATATCGGTCTCCTCTCTCGTATATCCTTCATATAGCGCATTCATAGTCGATGTGGGACTAACCACTCACACTTGAATTCCCAACTTTCTCCCCCCAAGTGTGAGTCACCCAATCACTAGCTTTGATCCAAACCAGGATCCCGCTTCCGCTCCCCCACCAAGCCAAACCATGGCTCTGATACCACTTGTTGGGGGAGTCCAGGGGAGCACCGGGAGAAACAACGAGCTAGCCAATGAACCGGACCACCAATAGACTTGGACACCACATCTCCACCCAAAACCTTAAGGTATATATCGGTCTCCTCTCTTATATATCCTTAATATAACTCATTCATAGTCGATGTGGAACTAACCACTCACACTTGAATTTCCAATAAGGATGCACAAGGTTCTTCATCAATATGGAAAGGTCTATCTCGAAACAAGCAGTAACCTTGCCTAAAAGGAACATTCCTGGGAATAGGCTTGTTTTTTAATATTGGGTTTTACTTTTTTATTACTTGCAATGTTATTGTTTTAATAATTTCTATGTGTGCTTTTGATTCTAAAATTGTTGTTGAATTGGGAAGCTAAAAAAAAACATTTTAACATCAATTTTTCACTAATAACCAACTTACAAACCATATTTTTGCGGGTTGTTAAGCATTTAAAAGGACTATTTTACGTTGGTTGTTAAGCGATTTATGATTTTGACATAAATACGGAATGAAGAAAATACATACCGGATTTATGTCAATAACATAAATCCGGAAAAATTCTATCAAATTTGGAAGTGTTATATAAAAAAATTGACTCATCACCTACGGTCAGTGACTGTCACTACAAACTGTTTCACATAATGCTTGCATTTTTTGTCAGCTTCTGTGCATAGGTAAAAGTCAATTATTTTAAAAATCTTCCAAAAATTAATTTTTTTATTCCGGAATTATGTTTTTGACGTAAATCTGTAATCTATTTTCTTAATTCCGGATTCATGTCAAAAAATAAATCCGGAATTTTTTTAAAAAGTATTATGGGAATACCTTTTTGAACATAAATCCAGAAATTCTAAAAAGTATTATGGGGTTAATTCGAAATACGGGGGTATAGGTTCCAAAGAGGGGGGGTATGAAAATTAAAATCCTTTTAAAATTCATGACTTTTACCTACGGACAAAAACTGTGGGTAAAAGTCTATTTTAAAAATCCTTTTACCTCTTGACCAAAAAAAATCATTTTACCTACGGACAGTAATCATAGGTAAAAGTCAATTTCTTAAAAAAGTTTCCGAACAACATTTTTCATTCCGGAAATACCATTTTTCATATAAATCCGGAAGCTATTATTTTTGGAATTCCGGAAATACAATTTTTCACATATTTCTGGAAAGTTTTTTTTTCTTTCAAATTCATGACTTTTACCTACGACAAAAACCATAGAGAAAGCCATTTTTTTTAAAAAAAAAACTTTTACCTACGGGCAGAAACAATAGGTAAAAGTCCTTTGTTTTATAGAAACCTTTTACCTATGGACAGGAACGGCAGGTAAAAGTTAATTTTTTGAAAAAGTTCCCAAACAACATTTTCCATTACGGAGATACCATTTTCCACATAAATCTGGAAGCCATTTTTTTGGGAATTCCGTCAATATTGTTTTTCACATACTTTTGGAAGCCACTTTTCACATTATTCTGGAAATCTTTCAAAAAACCAATATCCAGTTAAAGTTTGTTAAGATGGGTATTTTAGGGATAAAATGTGTTATGGGGGTACATGGTCTAAGAGGGGGGTACAAAAAAAGCCCAAAAGCCCAAATATGAGTGCTCGTTTAATCGACTTTTTATGGGCATGCCAAAAATGTTCCAGAATCAACAGAACAACAAGGCATATGGGTTTTAATTTTCATACCCCCTCTAATTTGGACCCTATAGCCCCATATTTCGAATTAACCCCAATATACCTCTCTGATTTTCACAAAAATTTACCAAGATTTCCAAAAAACTTAGAAGCTATGATTAAATAGATACTCCAGTCTATTCCTACAAATTTTATGAGCCTCTTTCTTTTACCTTCATCCCTTGGAGATAAAATTGAGAGTCATGAATTGTCTTGATTCGCTAGTAGCTAGATTATATAAAGCTAAGTATTATACTAGGGGTGAATTCATTCATGCGGAAAAGGGTAGCGATTCTAGTTTCATTTGGCAAATCATCCATGAGGGCCGGTTGGTGCTTAATGAAGGGTGTTAGTGTGTGATTGAGGATGACTCCCTTATTTGCGTTTTTGGTGAGAAGTGAAACTCGAATCGAGTCCCATAACGGAGGCTGATATACCTCCTCTTTTAATCATTTCCTCTATGTGTCAGACTTGCTGAATCATGATTCAAAACATGGAGAGGTGATGTTGTTAACCATTTATTTGTTTCGAATGTTGCATGTACCATTATTAGCACCCCCCTTTGATACAGATAGTTCTAATAGGCGTGTTGGTGGCCTGAAACGTGCGGGTTGCATAGTGTTCGTAGTTCCTACCGGCTACTTATGGAGGGAGTCTTTTTTTTGACCAATTATGGAAAGTGTCTTAGACTCCACCCATTTGCATGTTGCTGGTATTTGGCGAGCGGTTTGGCATATGAAGATCCCTCCAAAAGTGAAGCATTTCCTCTGGCGGCTGTATAGAGATGCTTTGCCTACTCGTACAAATTTGGTTTGGCATCATGTTGCTATTGAGGATGTGTGCCCGTGGTGCGCTAATTCTATTGAGATGCCACATCATATTTTTCTTATTTGTAGTAAGGTCTCGTCCTGCTGGAATATTTTGGGGTTGTCCATGGTTGTTAATAGTCGGGCCGCTATGCATGTTGCTATCAGCGCAACTTTTTCTCAGTTCTTGCTGCCATTGGTGAACATTACAAAATTTCTTGGTATATGACTTTGTGGAGCATTTGGAATAGCAGGAACAATCGTGTCTGGGAGAGTAAAAATACTAATGCTTTGTCGATTGTGTGGATGGGTAATAAGTTTTTTTCGGAATGGAATGCAGCATGTGTTTTGTCAAATCTAGTTCATCCTTCTGTTCCTCAAACTGACCCTCCTCATGATGTTGTTAAGTGGATGAAGCTACAACTTGGTTGGGTGAGGTGCAATGTTGATGCTTCTTTCTCCTAGAGTGATAATAAGGTTGGTGGTGGCATGTGCTTGTGAGATGAACTGGTAACTTTATTCGTGCTAAAACTCTCTGGTACACTCTTATAATTGATGTTCTTATTAGTGAATCTTTGGGTTTATTGGCGGCTATCAACTGAGTGTGTGAGCTGGGCTATAAAGATGTTATTTTTGAGTTAGATGTCAAGTGTGTGGTAGATGCTTTCAATTCCCATAATGTTGCAATTTCTGAGTTTGGTTTTTTGATTGATTCTTGTAAGAGACTTTTTACTTTTTTTAACTTCAATTCTCATATTGAGTTTACTATGTGGAATGCTAATAAGGTTCCTCATACCTTAGCAAGGGTGACTTTATTGACAGCTAGTCCTCAAGTTTACTTTGAAGCTCCTACATGTATTTCCAATTTAATTATTAATGAAATGCATTAAGTGCCTATTTTCAAAAAAAAAAAAATTCGCTTGAATTCTTCCTCCACTAGAATTATCTTAAGAACTCTTCCTTCACCTCCTTACATCGGTCTTCATTTAAATTTGAACAGACACTCATATTTTCTTGTATCAAAAACCCCCAATATCGTAAGTAAGCATAGTTTATATTTACTGCCTCTTTCACATCTTAACATTATAAATGTTTTCTTTCTTTATTGTCCTCATGTTTATGTTTTGATGTTATAAAAACGACGTTATTTTTTTTTACCAAAAAAATGATGTTATTTTTATTTTGTATTGTAAACAATTTTAAAGAATAAAAGATCAAAACCCAATTCAATATAAATAAAGAAGTGAAATTGAATTGAATCAAATCAAACCAAACCAAATCAAAATTTGATTTTATATAATCAAACTGATTGGATGACAAGACTACCAAACCACACGAGTTCTACAAAAAAAAACCAAACTACACGAGTTGGGTTGGATGGTTTTTTTTTTCTCAAAATTGATCCAACTCAATCCGCGAACACCCTATAGCTTTCTGAGATAATGTATTGACCATGTTGGACTTGTATCACTTGGACAAATGTGATGAACACTCATTTAATACGATCATTTAAGACTACATTGGACCCTACTACGATGCCAAAGCTGGCAGTGATCAAGGAAAATTTAAGGTCGTGTCCCCATTGTCCTTGTTTTAGCCAATACAAGTCTTAGATCCACGACACCTTTCCCTCACATATCATCACATTACCCACATTTAAATTTTTCCATTTCATCCCTACTTTCTTTTGTCTTTTCATACACCAACTCATTCAAGGTACCCTAACCAAACCCAATACCCCCCCCCCCCCCCCGGCACCACCCACCCCACCCAAATTACCAAAATGCCCTCCACCGCTCAATTTTTACTACAAAGTGTGCCCCCCTATAGTTTCTTATATGGGTTAAACACTATAAAGAGTCATAAGGTTCTAGTTGATGCCAACTTGGTTTAGCTAGGTCATGTGCTTGCTTTCCTTGTAATAATATGACAATAGTGTTAATTATTTATGGCAATAGTGTCAATTATAGCTCCATTATTTGCATTAAGAGTTCTCATAAAGCTATAAGCTTCACATGTTGTTCATTAAATTAAGACACTTTTAGATTGGGATCCTATTTATGTTTGCCGTGACAAATGACATAAATTAATGCGACAATAAAAGAGATTATGAAAATAAGTGTGCCTCCTCTTTTACATTTTCTTAAAAAAAAAATTGAGGGAATTAACTCACTTAACTCATTAACCAATGATAAATCAAATCAAGTTATATTTTTTGAGTTAATTTGACTTAATTTGGTTCTTGCACTAACTCGAGCAAGTTAACATGACACTAAATCGGATTTCTTCTTCTAAATGGATTGATAAATGGTGAGATGAGACTTGTCTGACGAATAGGGGTACTAACAATGACATATACAGATGCTTAAGTGAGTGATGGTATAATGAGCGTGGTGATTATGTCTCTAAGCATCTAATAACTGACACCATATTTGGTGAGCTTCTGCCCCAAATTCGGTATTTGCACCTTGCCTCCTTGTTGGAGTCTTATTAGGCCATCGTGGATATAAGTTCCTTAAGTAGGATTGACGATCTAAAACGCACGATGTAATCTTGTCATGTAGCCTGAACGCTTGGTATTCGTTATCGGGTCGCAGTGAGGTTCTCAGCGTGCCTTTCTACCTCATCTTGTTTCCAGATTGTATACATATATATGCCCCTCAACTCGAGTAATTGAACCCTAGCTTCAGAATATCAGGCTTTCTTTATGCCATTAAATTCGGGTGCCCTACCAAGCCTACGACTCATTGCGCCTCACATGTTCTAACTGATCACAATCATTTAAGAAATTTCAAATAAGATCTTGAAGATGCCAAGAACTCATCACAAACAAATCACCCCCATGTGAATATTCATGCATGTTCATGGTTGCAACATTTGGGAGCATAGGAAGAACCCTAACAATCAGGCCTTGAGTCCCATTCGCCACATAATGTAACTCTTGGGTCTCAAGGGCAATATAGGCAATTAATCTCATTGATCTCGAGTAGTATGATTACCATGTTCTACGAAGATGATCCAAAGTCTCTTGGAAGTCTTTCGCCAAACTCTCAACCAATCCCCAAGATGTAACTCGAGTGGTTGAGCTGAGACATATGAAGGAGAAAGAGGAGATCAATTCATAACTACTAACATAATCTCTAACAACAAACGGTAGCATAGAAAGAAAAAAAACTCTCAACCAAACCCTAAAATAATAAACCTAGCTAGAAAAATACATCATTAACTTTATGTGAAAACATCCACGAAAGAATTATATATATTGTAGCAAGGACCACCCAAAAAGTCTTCCCACCACCCAAATGAATAATTAGAAATCGGCCCTAGCAAACAACGCCATAAATTCTTAGTGACGTGTCCCTTGAATATTGTCGATAGGTTTAAAATTCTCCCCCAAGTAATATTGATATGAAAAAGACATTTTTCATTTCCAATCCAAATAATGTATAGTATATGTATATATGTATGTATTGGAAATTAATAATACAGCAGGAAACACTGAGTGTAGTGGAGGTAGTGTCCACATATACTCATTGTTGTCAATTATAGTATCTTATCCCATCTATGCCGCTGACCATTCTTCTCTACCCATCTCTCTTATTAATTTATTTTCACTAGCTTGTCCAACTTATATAACCTTCTTTCTCTTTCAATCTTCTTCTTCATCTTTGTGCTATATATAAAAAAAGTTATATATACTACAGTGTTTAGCATATTATTATATTTTCCAAATGGGTCGATCACCATGCTGTGAGAAAGTTGGTTTAAAGAAAGGACCATGGACTCCTGAAGAAGATCAGAAACTCTTGGCTTACATTGAAGAACATGGTCATGGAAGTTGGCGAGCTTTACCACAAAAAGCAGGTAATTTTATGTTCATAATATATATAAATAATAACATATTAATTAGTTCATGACTTTATATTAAACTCATTAAACTTTTTGGTTTATATGTTTACACATTTTTCAGGACTTGAGAGGTGTGGTAAGAGCTGCAGATTGAGATGGACAAATTATCTAAGACCTGATATTAAGAGAGGAAAGTTCAGTTTGCAAGAAGAACAAACCATCATTCAATTACATGCACTTCTAGGAAACAGGTTTGATACATATACATCATATATATAAATCTACATATATATGAAGTTTAGTTATCTTTCTAAAATGAAATGAAAAGAATTATATTATGCTACTATTTTGACATGTACACTTTAATATTTATTTTATTACTTCTCTCAAACAAAAACTTTGATTGATATGATATATGTGACTTTTGTATATATAATTTATTTGCTTTTCCAACTCCCTTGATGTTCAGAATATCTTAAATGCAATGACATCTCAATTTCTTGAACCGCATATATTATATCCAACACATTTCCAACACAAAAGCCATGTTCATAAATTTACTCCCTGACACCCAATTTTATTCAAAATGGTCCTTAAATTAAATGCAAAAGGATATATATATATATATATATATATATATATATATATATATATATATATTCTTCATCTTCCTCACCAAAGCCATATCAATGGTCCATGAAATCTGATAATTTCTACCATGACTCAGGTGGTCAGCAATAGCAACACATTTATCTAAGAGAACAGATAATGAGATAAAGAATTATTGGAACACACATCTTAAGAAAAGGTTAACAAAAATGGGAATTGATCCAGTAACACACAAGCCAAAAAATGATGCAATTCTCTCAAGTCAAGGAAATTCAAAGATTGCTGCAAATCTGAGTCACATGGCAGAATGGGAAAGTGCAAGACTAGAAGCTGAAGCAAGATTAGTTAGAGAATCAAAATTACGTTCTCAATATTCATTACTTGGAAGAATTGGAAATACTGCTACTACTAGTATTTTTCCTTCAACATCTCCATCTTCATCATCATCTACTTCAAAACCAGATGCTATTCCTTTACCTTCATCAGATCATGTGAAAGAAGAAGGTGATCAAGAATGGAAATTAGGTTATGAAAATTTAGAGATAGAGAATTTAATGCCTTTTACTTCTACACTGCAACATCATCATGAACTGACAATGTTCACGTGGCCTTCTTCTTCTTCTACTTCTTCTCAACATCATCAAGAGTCTCTTAGGACCACTGTGGCTGAGGAGGAGGGATTCACTAATCTCTTGCTTAATAGTAACTCCGGTGACCGGAGTTTGTCGCCCAAGGACGGTAGTGGAAGTGGAAGTGGAAGTGATTTCTATGAAGATAATAAGAACTATTGGAATAGTATTCTTAATTTAGTGAACTCTTCTCCTTCTGATTCACCCATGTTCTAGTGTTTCCTCAAATTAAATGTTCATATAATCACTCTGAATATCCTACAGAGAGTTGTTTTTTTTTCATCCATACAATAAGAGAATTTTTGTTTTCATCTTTATTATTTTGTTTTAATTTCTTTAATATTTATTTTGTTCTATTATTTTGTTTTAATTTTTGTAATATTTTTTATATTTAGTCTAGTCCTTAAAATTAGAAATAATTGATTTTAGCCTCTGAAATACAGACAATGTATAAATTAGGCTTAAATATCATTTATCCCCCTGCAAATATCACCATAATCTATTTACCCCCTGTAAAATAAAAAGTTTTAAAATGCCCCTTGCAAATATAAACTGTTTACGGTTACCCCCTGTTGTTAGATTATAATGGGTATAAATCGTTTCTGTTACACATCCGCAAAATATAAATATTTTATTTGTTTACTTCTGCAGGGAGAAGCAAAAAGCTTGATTATATTTGCAAGAAGGCATCTTAAAACTTTTTATTTTACAGGAGGTAAATGGATTATGTGATATATTTGCGGGGGTAAAAGATATTTAAGCCTATAAATTAATTGCAAATATAAGTATTTATTATAAAAAGTAAAAAGAAAAAAAAAATGAAGAAACCTTAGACAATTAGAGTGATGAAAAACAAAAATGTTTTTACTATGTTGAGGCCCACGGTATACAATGACACATAAGATATAGCTAGAATATGTTAGTGATTAGTAATTAATTAGAGAAGGAGAAAATATTAATAATTTTTTATAATTTGAACATCAAGCTTCATTTTTCAAACTATTTCATGTCTCTTAACTCACTGAACTATCTTCTTGCGACAAATTAGATATAGCTTTGAGTTTGTTTTGAATTTGACTTAATTTCTTTGTTTAAGTGAGAAGATGATATATGTTTCAATAGGCATAATAAGTTGAAACTGTATACGGGCATGTGTAATAATAGAAGTATTTAGTATGAACTTTTATTGCTGTTGGTTTCATGTCGCATTCAGCCTTTTCAACGTTTTTGTATTTTCATTAATTGAGTGTTTATATTTGGGGTTTCTTTCTCTTTTCTGCTCATTTTGCTTGGTTGTCATCTACTATATATGGAAACAGCAATGTACACTTCAAAAATTTTGAAGCTTAAATTAGATTATTTGACTTCTTCCTGCAGAAAGAAACCAAAATCTATATGGGAAATTAAATGTAAATGTACCAATCAAAAACATCTATATCATCTAATAATTTAGTGGATTAGCTTATTATTTTTTTGAAACAAGGTTTAGTTACTTTTGTTATTATTAGGCATTAGCCAAGACCTAAGCATTAGCTATTAGGAGGGAATCCAGCTGAAGACATGCGCATGTCTCCCAATTCTGGATGAAAATCACCTGTCTCCAATTTTCTGTCCCACCAATGAAATGGTGCCACGTCATAAATGATGCAATGTCATATTAGTAAGTGAAAGAAACACTGTGCATCTGAGACTCGCCTTCGCTGCTAGCATTTGGGCCGGATCCAACGTTGGATTGGGCCTCTCGGAACAGTTGCCCCCCAAGTCGAGTCGGTCACATGAGTGCAGTCTCGCCTTGAGATTCCAGAAGTTGCTTTGAGTAGCATTCGTTGTAACGTCGGCCTCAGACTTTTTGTGAAGTGACACGTGCCAAATAGTGGCATTGATGTAACGTTTGATTGAACCGAGGGGCCGTGTCATAATGGCTGCCTAGTTTTGAGTGCCCGAGCATTGATGGGTCGCGTCGATTCGCCATCTGAGCCTAAGGTCCTTAAAAAGGGAAGGATGATGGCATTCTAATACCTTACATTCCACGAGAGCGTGGTTTTCTCCCGAGCTTGTGCCCGCAACGAACCGACGTAAACGCACTGCCGGTGTTACTCAAATGATCCGACATTGAGATTCTTACAAGTGTTTTCTGGATTGATCTTTTTCCCGACGTTGACGTTCATCACCTGACGTTGACATTCATCTGACGATGTTGAGATCATCATCATCGAGGTTAGTTACTTTCTTGTCCTTGAGAAGTTCATTTGTGGCTTTTGAATGTATGAGTGAGGGTTTGGGAAGCTTCTTCCTTCTCCCTTTTCTCTCTTCTTTCCCTCCTTCTCTTTGTGTTCTCTCTCTCAATTCATTCTCTCTGTTTTTGTGTTTTTAAAACTGAAATTGTGAGTGTATGGGTGTTGTGTGGAGGTGAGGAAGTGTTTTTAATGAAGTGGTAAGCTTACCTTTAACTGGGTATTGATTTAGGTCACCTAAAAATAAATGGGCTGTGTTGGAAAAATTTAACTCGCACCCCTAAGGCTACTAGGCGCATCCCCCTTCCCACTAATTATTCCTAATTGAATAATATGAACACTCATGCATACAATAATACGTTTGAGCAAATAATTCATGAAATATCGATTCAAACATAATCTTCAACTCAATTGGCAATAACTAATTAAAATCATTAGCTAAACATTTTGGGAGATATTTACACAATAAGATATTTACACGTGGCAGTAACACTCATTAGTGATGTCATACTGATGTCATCTATGTTTGCCACGTCATTTTATTTAGACGGAAAGTTAACTGAATGACCAAACTTAAAGTGTTTTGTTTTTGCAGGCACCTTTTTTAAAACTTTTTTTTTTTGCAAGAACTAAATTGGATAATGGTGATATATATATTTGTAGACAGTATATATATGCCTTTGAATAAACTATGTTGACAGTTTATCGTTCTTTTCTTCTTGTTTTATCTTCCATCAATGACTCCTCAACGCTCATAAAACTTGCCCAATAGTTTATTCTAGCTGTAAATAATGTGCAGTTTGGTGTTTTGTTCTATCTTCCACTTTGGACAGCTCGGATTTTTTTACGCTAAAAAACCAATTTAGTTGGTCTGTGATTAAAAAATAAAAACGTGTTCAAATTCAAATAATTGAACAATAAATTAATTGGCTACAACATGTAATTAAAAAATGGTCATTGTTATACAACTATTATATCAATTAAAAAATTAAAAAATGATCACATGTGTTTAATTATTTTGTCACAAAATTATTTATTTTTCATCAAACCTGGCTATCGGTGAACAAACAAACTGACGTATTGGAGCAATTTAAAAAAATTCTATCTCTAAAGTACACCAAAATTACTATATTTTTTCACCAAATTTGATATTGCGTATTTTGCATTTCACTTTACGTATTTAGCATCACTTTGCGTATTTAGCATTTCACTTTACGTATTTTGTGTCAAAATTACTATATTTTTTTACCAAATCTGTTATTGCGGAACAAACTTCATATATTTGAATAGTTAAAAAATTACGAGCGCTAAAAAATCTCCTAAAGCACATTGAGCATCACATTTTACGTATTTTGTGACAATTTTTTCACCAAACTGCTCATTGAGGAACAAACTTTACATTTTAAACAGTTAAAAAAATTTGTGAACTCTAAAGTTCACCAAAACATATTGCTCAACATCTCGATCACTTTACGTATTTTCTTACAAAATAATTTTTTCACCAAACTAGTTATTGAGGAATGAACTTCGTGATATTTGAACATCTAAGTTTTTGAGACTCTATAATGTCCTAAAAAATATAAATAAATAAAAACACAAAAAATGTGGAAGTTTGGCATACATTAAAACGTGGGTGGATGCCTCCCAACTTTGACCAACAATATACTTTTTATTACAGTACGTATGTTGGTTATAAAACTCAGCAAAGCTCTATCTATATATAAATACGTTCATCTCTAATAAGAACACATCAAATACTTCTATCCCTTTCCTTAGTCACATTATTCTGCAAAGCCATTAATTCCACAATGGTGTCATTTCTGCACATACTTCTATTTCTATCCCTTCCTTTGTTTGTCTTAATCCTCTTCATGAAATACAAAAACACTATTAAGAACACATCAAAATCTCCTCCAGGTCCAAAAGGACTTCCCATCATTGGCAATCTCCATCAACTTGACAATTCAAATCTCCATTTACAACTATGGAAGCTCTCAAAGATTTATGGCCCTCTTTTCTCCCTCCAAATTGGTTTTAAGAAAGCAATTGTTATTTCCTCACCAAAAGTTGCACAACAAGTTCTCAAAGACCATGATCTTGATGTATGCAGCAGACACGTTTCACTTGGTCAAAAAACAGTGTCTTACAATGGATTAGACATACTTTTTGCCCCTTATAGTGATTACTGGAGAGAGATTAGAAAATTCGGTGTAATCAATTTCTTTAGCGCAAAAAAGATTTCTAGCTTTTCTCATGTGAGAAGAACCGAGGTCAAAAAAATGATTGAAAAGATATCCGCCAAGTTCGCTCCTCCCAAGTTTCAAATTTGAGTGAGATTTCAATATCTCATCGTAAGCTCTATATAGTATGCGAGAATAACATTTGGAAGAAGTTATGAGGTTGAAGGAGCTGAAAAAAGCAAGTTCCTTGGTATTCTTAATGATATGCAAGCTAATTTATATTACTTCTTTGTCTCTGATTATATTCCTTTCCTTGGGTGGATTGACTCGAGTTAAAGAACGAGAGTCGCTTCTCAATTGATTTCACTGATGATCACATCAAAGCTGTGCTTCTGGTATGTGTTCACATTTATCATTTTTTTTATACTTCTTTGCAAAACCAAGTTTTTCATGTTCTATGTACTGCAATCCAAGATGAGTCAAAAAAGTACTTCAATTCATGCAAGATTTCAAATCTTAGTTGTATTGCGACTCTTAATATTTTAAGGTCCAAGTAACCAGTAATGGATCCAGAAACTTTTGCTAGTAGGGACAAAAAACGGGTCCATAATATTTTTATATAAAAAAAAGTAGTATAAATTTTACCAAAATACTTAGTTTCATGATAGATAAATGTAATTCCGAAATCTAATGTGTTTGGTGTCGATTTGTGTGTTTAATATTAGAAAATAAGGCAAAATTACAAGAATAAAAAAGGGTAAATGTATAGAAATGTATGCTCTCTTTTACCTCTTATAACATTTTACATGTGTTTTTTTATGGCTTAAATATGTTTTTACCCCCTGCAAATATGGGGTGTTTTCCTTTTACCCCCTGCAAATTATTTTTTTTAAAAACCCCTTGCAAAATCAACTTTTTTGATTTTAGTTCTTCTGTTAGATGGACGTTACAAAAAACGTCTATGTGGCATTTTTAAATACGTTTTTACCCCCTGCAAATAGAAAGGTGTTTTGCTTTTACCCATGCAAAATTTTCCATTATCCTCTCCCCACCTCACGCTTCATTCATCTCTTCCACAAATTCCTCCATTATCCTCTCCCCCCCCCACCTCATCTCATCTCTATCTCTCACTTCTTATCACTATATTCTTCTCCATTCAACTCTTACTTCCACAATCAAATCCCTAATATTCAATGAGAACAAAATGGTCAAAACCTCAAACTTCATCTCTCTCTCTCTCTCTCTCTCTCTCTCTCTCTCTCGTTCTTCACCACCATTATTTCTTCCCATTCCAAATCTCAAACTAGAACTCATCTTCTCTTTCTCACAGAACTAGCACACAGTTTAATTAAACCACACACATTTATTAAACCCATAAAACCTTGATTTTGAGATGAAGAACAATCCATAAAACTTGAAACAAACCCTAAAATCAGAATCGCAATAAAAGTTAATTACATGTTGTGCTCATGGTTTGCTGGTTCTGTGTGTGTTTGTGTGTGAGAGAGAGAGAGAGACGAAGAAGATGAGAAGATGGGTTCTGGTTTGATATGGAAGTGTTGGTTTGTGTTGGAGATGGAAAAGTTTATTTGAGGTTGGGTGGGTGCTGAGGAAGAAGAAGGGGATTTAGATTTTTTTTACAGGGGGTAAAAGCAAAACACCCCCTATTTTGCGGGGTTAAAAACGTATTTAAAAATGCTACATAGACGCGTTTTTAACGCCCATCTAATGAATGACTAAAATCAAAAAGTTGATTTTGCAAGGGTTTTTTTAAAAAAATTTGCATGGGGTAAAAGCAAAACACTCCTATTCAGTGGGGTAAAAACGATTTAAGCCTTTTTATTTATAAAAGCTACTTGATGTGGACGACATCTATTTTTTATGAGAGCAAAACTATTTTATTAAGCATATTTAAACTAAAAAAATGAATTTAGTGGAGGCAAATGCCCCCAATTAGCATTCCTTGTATCCTGAATTTAGTGGAGGCAAATGCCCCCAATTAGCATTTCTTGCAACTAACTAAAGTAAAAGTTTTAGGCCTCAAGTTTTTTTTGTTTGAAAGAGAGCCTTAAATTATTATTATTATTTAACACAAAGAAACTACTTCATTTTATTCATAAAATAGTCTAAAAATTTTACCTACTAGCATGAGGAGTAGGTACAAATTATGAGCCTACAAGTTAAATTTGTACCTACAATTTATGAGCCTTAAATTATTCTTTATTTAATATAAAGAATCTACTTCATTTCATTTAGAATTTTTTGCTAGTAGGGACAAAAATTTGTTTTTGTAGCATATTATTAGTAAAAAAATTTACTTACTAAAAATTAAATCTAACATAGGTTTGATTCTTCCAATTGTAGTTTGTTTTGATTTTTTATTTTCTTATTTGTGAGTACAAAAGTGGGTCCTATGTGAGTTGACCTGTACTTGGATGTTTTTTTTTACCCTTACCAACATATCACATACCTCCACTAAGTTTTTTATTCCCAAATTAACCCTTTGTAAATATACGAAACAGATTTATCTCATAAAAAGATAAATCTGTTGTTATTGATCTCGTTGCCGATCTCATTGTAAGTCTCTCGTTGTCGCTCCGTTGTCACATGTTTACTCTTTTTTTCTAAATGATTTATTATTAATTTAATCATACTCAACTAAACAAATTCCTAAAAAATAGTTTTAACTAAACAAAAGAACTAAGAAACAAAATTCTTCTGATATACAAGTTCTTAATTGCTTGGCTTTCACAGGACCTACTTGTAGGAGCAACGGACACAAGTGCAGCTTCATCAGTTTGGATGATGACTGGACTAATGAAAAACCCAAGAGTAATGAGGAAAGCTCAAGAAGAAATTAGAAATGTGTGTGGGAAGAAAGAGTTCATAGATGAAGATGATATTGAAAAGCTTGTTTATTTCAAGGCTATGATAAAAGAGACACTCAGACTTTATGCACCAGCACCAATAATTCCAAGAGAGACCTTAAAAGGTTTCACACTAAATGGGTATGAAATAGAACCCAATACATTAGTTTATGTGAATAGTTGGGCCATTCAGAGGGACACTGAGACATGGAAAGACCCAGAGGAGTTTTATCCTGAGAGATTCCTAAATAATGATGTGGATTTTAAGGGACAACATTTTGAGCTGCTTCCATTTGGTGCTGGGCGTAGAGTTTGTCCAGCTATACCACTTGGAATTGCCACAGTGGAGCTCATAACCGCAAACCTTCTCAATTCATTTGATTGGGAAATGCCTACAGGGATGGTACATGAAGACATCAACACTGATGGGACGCCGGGACAAACTACCCACAAGAAGGATCATCTTTGCCTTGTTGCCAAATATCCTGTGAATGTCGTATAAGTAAAGATTTGGATCAATAAAGTTTTTTTGTTATGCCAAGGGTTTTGGTCTAGCCCCACCTTGTGTTCTTCTCTGTCTTCTTTCTCCTTTTTTTTTAAATAAATTCTGTCTGGATGCCTATTTTCCCAAAAAAAAAAATAAGGATATGCTATTTAGTCATGCATGCATTTGAGAAACTATGTCTTTAAAAAATTGAAAATTGTTGGATTATTTACGAACACACTGACGAACATTAACAAAATAGGCTGAGTTGCAGACTAAGTCGCTCTCTTTAAGACATTTCGCGGCTCTGCCCAAGGTGAGCAAGCAGTCTCTCTTAGGTTCGTCGTCCCTAGGATAAAACAGTCTTCTCAGAAAAATATGATCCCTACCCCTAGGAAAATCACCAAACTCACACCCCATTTATCTTTATTTTACTGCTCGGTAAACTTATTCTTTTCTCAAAAATGAGAGGATCTTTCTTTTATTTTGAAGCTAAAAAATTTGTATTCACTATACATGTGTTCTCACATATGTTCTTTTTGTACCGTAAATTTGGTGTATATATATAGGGCCAGGCCCACATTTGTAGGGGGCCCAAAAAAATTTATATTAAGCCTAAATTATACTAGTGTTATTATAATAAAAAATCAAGTAAAAAGACCAAAAACCCTACAATGACCATTTCTCTTCCCAAAAATAAACTCACAAGGAAAACACCTATGCAAATCCCTTGCCGCTTCATTGTCCTTCTCATCAAAACCCAGTTATAATCTAGAAAAAAAACCCACAACCCAAAAATTCTAGTAGTTTTGCCTTTCTAAGGAACGAGGATCGATCACAACAATACTAATGATGACATATTGTTGTTTTCCTTAGTATACTTTACCACTTTTTATGAAGACAAAATAGACAAACAATAATTTCTTGTGGTTTTGATTCTTCTATTGAAGTTGTGTTTTTGTTGAGGGGGAGTTAACGAAATATCAGTTTGGATGATGACAGACGATTAGGATTAAGTTGTGCAGTTATGCAATTCGACATCTTAGATGCTATTGTTCTATGCTTTTGTTTAGTTTCTATCTCTGCGTATTTTATTTCTTTTAAGATGTTGCCTAAAAAATATTTATCCGGTAGTGAAAAGACGAAGAAAAAAAAGGAAAACCAAATAAAGAGATAATAAAATCCCAACAATGAGCTCTTGATAAATGTGTTTTTAAAAATTAAGCAATTGTGAGATTAGTGTTCAAAAATGGTTAGTTTATTGTAAATATATTGACCAAGTATATTGTTTTTATTGTCAATTGTTTAAATTTTCTAGTAACTTGAGTTTGCTAGCAAATAAGAGTTTAAGTGATTGGAAACATATTAGCCAAAGACTCAAACAACACGAAAATAGTGTCGAGCATATGCCTAATATGAGTACTTGGAATGAATTGATAATAAGATCGGGTAAAAATCAGACAATTGATAAACACTTACAAGAAAAAATTATGAAAGAGAAAAGGCATTGGAGAAAACTTTTACATAATCTTGCCTTTCGAGGATCCAATGAAAAATTATCTTTGAGATAGTTAATCACAATTTTCTTGGATTGATTATGGAATTTGATTTGATAATGCAATTATTATGTATTAAGACATATTATGTTAAATGAAATAGGTTACTTTTTTTGTCTTTTATTGAAATACTTTTAAATTAAAAAATAGTTATGTGAGGGGCCCTTTTCTCACAATTTGCCTAGGGCCCAGAAAATATCAAGAACGGGACTAAAATTACCTTGGGTTATACAAATATGTGTGACGAATTTAAAACCAAACAATGAACTAAAATTTCTCTAGTTTGTACGTATATAGAATATAGAATTTTCTGATATCACTTTTGGTGGGAAATTGTGGTCTAAAAGTATTGTTCAAATTTTCAAATATTGAATTTAATTAGCCGTTGAAGTTCGAATTTTGAATTTGAATTTCCAGCGAAATTGAAAATTTGAATTTCAGTTTTCAAAACCAAAAATTAAATTTCAAACCGTTGTTGTAAAGTTTAATTTTTTTTGTGTGTAAGGAATTTTAAATTTTAAATTTGCATGTCTGTAAGTTGGTGTATTTGTCAAATAACATTAACTGGTCAAAAATTTCTACCTATAACATATTGATAACAAATAATGGTACAATATCAATGACATTATTAATGATAATAATTAGAGGTGAGAGGAAAAACATAGTATTTATTTAATTAGTAATTGAATTTGTAATGGTATAGGAAATTAAATGGGTAGTACACGTATGGTTATATTTCAAATGATTTGGCCGATGGAATTTGCCATGGTGGCAGATTTTTTATTAGGTGGACCAATTGGAATGATGTTTTTGCAAAGTGGGGTCAAGGAGTTTATTCGTGAATGTATTATATATAGATATAGATATAGATATAGATTAGATTAGGATCGTCATCCTCTAGGTGTCTTATATTGTTATTAAGACGTTTGGTTTGTTTGCACTCTCGGTAACATTTTTTACAACTCATGTGATAACTATACATATAATCATCCTATCATCAAGCACTTCAAACTAGTTGAATTAGAATCTAGACAATCACAATTTGTAGTACCTATGATAGGAATTGGGTTAGGGTTGTGAAACACTGCATTGAAGGGGTAAAATTAAAGAAAATAGTTGGGTGACAGAAGGAAACACTACCAGGGGGTGTTTTAAAACATGCCTGTGTTTTTTCTACCGCAACTAAAAGTCATAATTTTAATGCCTTGTTTTTCAGCTTTTCTGCTTGTTTTTTCAATCACATTGTACTCAATCCTTCCCCAAATCGAATCAAAACATGAAAAAAGATATAAACCACAATCCAATACAAACTTAGTAGTAAATTTTAGTACTCAAAACCTCAATTCAAGCACATCAATAATCTCATATTGACATCATCAACATGTAAGCACATTTAGCAAATCAATCTCAAGACATAGATTTCCAAAGCATTCCATTTCAGTTCGACATGCAAGAACCCACGTGCAATAACCTCATTTCTCATAAAACCAACCAACTTGACTTCAAACAACCCTAAGGGAAGAATAACTCACCTTAATTTGAAATCAACACAAAAGCAAGCAAGATGTGATGTCAAATTCACTCCAAGAGCTACCCCGAGCTTCAAATTGAAACTCATCTATCAATCCCCGCCTTGATGCTTCTACCCACAATGTGACTCTTAAATGATGCAATCCCGCACTCCAAGACTAACGTGAAACCATTTTTGACTTCAATCCCAACTCCCATCCAACATGCAAGTTTGAAAGTGGGGAAGAAAAAGAGTGGATGAATCTGAGTTTTTGTGCTTCAAGTGGGGTTCTAGAGATAGATTGAACTCAAATAATGCAGCTTATGAAGAAGAGAAGTTCAGTTGTGGCTTTTGTGACACCGGGGCTGACGAGGGCGGGGAGTGATCGCCGGTGCCCAAAAAGGTGGCATGGCAAAGAGCGGCTCCTAGCATCTTCAAGGCGAATGGGCGCGTGAATGAACCGAATATGCACTGGAATGAGAGGGATCCTGAGGTTGTGCAGGTATGGGACTGTACAGTTGAAGGAAGACTTAAAAGAATTGATTTGGACTACCTATACCAACAAGATGCATCTTCTTTTCGGGAGTTCATCCCATAAGAACTCCATAGTTAAGCGTGTTTGGCTTGGAGTAGTAGTGGGATGGGTGACCTTCTGGGAAGTTTCCCGGAAAGCATGCAAGTGAGGACAAAGCATGTTGAAAAGACTCGTGTTGGTTCGTGGGGGCAGTCAACAGTTCTTGAAGCAGTCTGGGATGTTACAGCTTTTGAATGAATGAGTGAGGGTTTAGGAAGCTTCTCCCTTCTCTCTCTCTCTCTCCCTCCCTCCCTCTCTCTCTCCCTCCCTCCTTCTCTATCTTTTTGTGCTTTTAAAACTGAAATTGTGAGTGTGTGGGTGTTGAGAGGAAGTGTTTTTAATGAAGTGGTAAGCTTACCATTATTAGCTGGGTATTGATTTAAGTCATTTAAAAATAAATGAGATGTGTTGGAAAATTTTAACTTGCACCCCTCCTAAGGCTATTAGGCGCATCCCCCTTCCCACTGCTTATTCCTAATTGAATAAAATGAACACTCATTCATAAAATAATACATTTGAGCAAACAATTCATGAATTATCAATTCAAACATAATTAATATTCAACTCAATTAGCAATAATTAATTAAAATCATTAGTGTCGACTTGGTTGTTAACCATGTAAAGTCTATATCATGGACTTGGTTCATAAGCATAGAAGGTCGAAATTCCAATTATAAGATTTCTGACTGGTGGGGTAATCCTTTCAATTGTATGAACTCAGTGTAGTTGACTTTTAATCTCATTCTTCCTGGGGTACTATTTCCTCCTTAGGTCTTTTTCCCATGGGGTTTTGGCCCAGGGAGGTTTTAATGAGGCTCGTTGTATTTGTAACGGTTGGGGTGCCCGTTTGCACTCCTCTTTAATATTATTTTTTGCTTATAAAAAATAATTAAAATCATTACCTAATCAAAACAATTAGGACAAACAATTTGGGGGATGTTAAACAATAAGATGTTTACACGTGCCAGTAACACTCATTAACGATGTCATGCTGACGTCATCTCTGTTTGCCACGTCACTTTGTTTGGACGGAAAGTTAACTGAAGGGCCAAACTGAAAATGTTTTGTTTTTGTAGGTACTTTTTTAAAACTTCTTTTACAGGGACTAAATTGGATAATGATGATATTTGGAGACGCTATATATTTGCATCTAAATAAACTATGTTGACAGTTTATCGTTCTTTTCTTCTTGTTTTATCTTCCATCAATGACTACTCAACGCTCATAAAACTTGCCCAATAGTTTATTCTAGCTGTAAATTATGCAGTTTGGTGTTTTGTTCTATCTTCCACGTTGGACAGCTCGGATTTTTTTACGCTAAAAAACCAAATTTAGTCGGTCTGTGATTAAAAAATAAAAACGTGTTCAAATTCAAATAATTGAACAATAAATTATTTGGCTACAACATGTAATTAAAAAATGGTCATTGTTATACAACTATTATATCAATTAAAAAATTAAAAAATGATCACATGTGTTTAATTATTTTGTCACAAAATTATTTATTTGTCATCAAACTGGTCATTGAGGAACAAACTTTGCGTATTGAAACAGTTAAAAAAAATTCTATCTCTAAAGTACACCAAAATATACTGCTAATTAGCATTTCACTTTACGTATTTGTCCCAAAATTACTATATTTTTTCACCAAATCTGTTATTGCGGAACAAACTTCATATATTTGAATAGTTAAAAAAATTCTGAACGCTAAAGTACCCTAAAGTACATTGCTTAGCATCACATTTTACGTATTTTGAGACAATTTTTCACCAAACTGCTCATTGAGGAACAAACTTTACATTTTGAACAGTTAAAAAAATTTGTGAACTCTAAAGTTCACCAAAACATATTGCTCAACATCTCGATCACTTTACGTATTTTCTTACGAAATAATTTTTTCACCAAACCAGTTATTGAGGAATGAACTTCGCATATTTGAACATCTAAGTTTTTGAGACTCTAAAATGTCCTAAAAAATATAAATAAATAAAAACACAAAAAATGTGGAAGTTTGGCATACATTAAAACGTGGGTGGATGCCTCCCAACTTTGACCAACAATATACTTTTTATTACAGTGTTGGTTATAAAACTCAGCAAAGCTCTATCTATATATAAATACGTTCATCTCTAATAACACATATATCTCACACTTTCCTTAGTCACATTTTTCTGCAAAGCCATTAATTCCACAATGGTGTCATTTCTGCACATACTTCTATTTCTATCCCTTCCTTTGTTTGTCTTAAACCTCTTCATGAAATACAAAAACACTATTAAGAACACATCAAAATCTCCTCCAGGTCCAAAAGGACTTCCCATCATTGGCAATCTCCATCAACTTGACAATTCAAATCTCCATTTACAACTATGGAAGCTCTCAAAGATTTATGGCCCTCTTTTCTCCCTCCAAATTGGTTTTAAGAAAGCAATTGTTATTTCCTCACCAAAAGTTGCACAACAAGTTCTCAAAGACCATGATCTTGATGTATGCAGCAGACACGTTTCACTTGGTCAAAAAACAGTGTCTTACAATGGATTAGACATACTTTTTGCCCCTTATAGTGATTACTGGAGAGAGATTAGAAAATTCGGTGTAATCAATTTCTTTAGCGCAAAAAAGATTTCTAGCTTTTCTCATGTGAGAAAAACTGAGGTCAAAAAAATGATCGAAAAGATATCTGGCCAAGTTCGTTCCTCCCATGTTTCAAATTTGAGTGAGATTTCAATGTCTGTCGTAAGCTCTATAGTATGCAGAATAACGTTTGGAAGAAGTTATGAGGTTGAAGGAGCTGAAAAAAGCAAGTTCCTTGGTATTCTTAATGATATGCAAGCTAATTTATATTACTTCTTTGTCTCTGATTATATTCCTTTCCTTGGGTGGATTGACAAGCTCAATGGGTCACTTGCTTATCTTGATAACACTTTCAAGAAATTGGATGGATTTTTTCAAGAAGCCATTAAAGAACACCGTGATTTCAATAATAAGGAGAAAGTAACCAAAGGGGAGAGTATAATTGATATGTTACTCGAGTTAAAGAACAAGAGTCGCTTCTCAATTGATTTCACTGATGATCACATCAAAGCTGTCCTTCTGGTATGTGTTCACATTTATCATTTTTTTTATACTTCTTTGCAAAACCAAGTTTTTCATGTTCTATGTACTGCAATCCAAGATGAGTCAAAAAAAGTACTTCAATCCATGCAAGATTTCAAATCTTAGTTGTATTGTGACTCTTAATATTTTAAGGTCCAAGTAAACCAGTAATGGATCCAAAAACTTTTGCTAGTAGGGACAAAAAACTGGTCCATAATATTTTTATATAAACAAAAGTAGTATAAATTTTACCAAAATACTTAGTTTCATGATAGAAAAATGTAATTCCAAAATCTAATGTGTTTGGTGTCGATTTGTGTGTTTAATATTAGAAAAGAAGTCAAAATTACAAGAATAAAAAAGGTTAAATGTATAGAAATGTATGCTCTCTTTTATCTCTTATAACTTTTTACATGTGTTTATTAAGCATATCTACTTCATTTCATTTAGAAATTTTTTGCTAGTAGGGACAAAAATTTGTTTTTGTATCATATTAGTAAAAAAAAATTACTTACTGTAAATTAAATCTAACATAGGTTTGATTCTTCCAATTGTAGTTTGTTTTGATTTTTTATTTGCTTATTTGTGAGTATAAAAGTGGGTCCTATGTGAGTTGACCTGTACTTGAATGTTTTTTTTACCCCTACCAACATATCACATACCTCCACTAAGTTTTTTATTCCCAAATTACCCCTTTGTAAATATACGAAACAGATTTATCTCATAAAAAGATAAATCTATTGTTATCGAAATCGTTTTCGATCTCATTGTAAGTCTCTCATTGTCACTCCTGTTGCCACGTGTTTACTATTTTTTTCTAAATGATTTATTATTAATTTAATCATACTCAACTAAACAAATTCCTAAAAAATAGTTTTAACTAAACAAAAGAACTAAGAAACAAAATTCTTCTGATATACAAGTTCTTAATTGCTTGGCTTTCACAGGACCTACTTGTAGGAGCAACGGACACAAGTGCAGCTTCATCAGTTTGGATGATGACTGGACTAATGAAAAACCCAAGAGTAATGAGGAAAGCTCAAGAAGAAATTAGAAACTTGTGTGGGAAGAAAGAGTTCATAGATGAAGATGATATTGAAAAGCTTGTTTATTTCAAGGCTATGATAAAAGAGACACTTAGACTTTATGCACCAGCACCAATAATACCAAGAGAGACCATAAAATGTTTCACACTAAATGGGTATGAAATAGAACCCAATACATTAGTTTATGTGAATAGTTGGGCCATTCAGAGGGACACGGAGACATGGAAAGACCCAGAGGAGTTTTATCCTGAGAGATTCCTAAATAATGATGTGGATTTTAAGGGACAACATTTTGAGCTGCTTCCATTTGGTGCTGGGCGTAGAGTTTGTCCAGCTATACCACTTGGAATTGCCACAGTGGAGCTCATAACCGCAAACCTTCTCAATTCATTTGATTGGGAAATGCCTACAGGGATGGTACATGAAGACATCAACGATGGATGGGACGCGGGACAAACTACCCACAAGAAGGATCATCTTTGCCTTGTTGCCAAATATCCCATGTGAATGTCGTATGAGCAAGTAAGTAAAGATTTGGATCAATAAAGTTTTTTTGTTATGCCAAGGGTTTTGGTCTAGTCCCCCCTTGTGTTCTTCTCTGTCTTCTTTCTCCTTTTTTGTTAATAAACTCTATCTGGATGCCTATTTTCCAAAAAAAAAATAAGGATATGCTATTTAGTCGTGCATGCATTTGAGAAACTATGTCTTTAAAAAATTGAAAATTGTTGGATTATTTACAAACACACTGACGAACATGAACAAAATAGGCTGAGTTGCAGACTAAGTCGCTCTCTTTAAGACATTTCGCGGCTCTGCCCAAGGTGTGCAAGCACTCTCTCTTAGCCTCGTCGTCCCTAGGATAAAACAGTCTTCTCAGAAAAATATGAGCCCTACCCCTAGGAAAATCACCAAACTCACACCCCTTTATCTTTATTTTTATCGCTTTCTAGTATACTTATTCTTTTCTCAAAAATGAGAGGATCTTTCTTTTATTTTGAAGCTAAAAATTTGTATTCACTGTACATGTGTTCTCACATATGTTCTTTTTGTACAGAAAATTTGGTGTATATATATATATAGGGCCAGGCCCACATTTGTAGGGGGCCCAAAAAAATTTTATACTAAGCCTAAATTATACTAGTGTTATTATAATAAAAAAAAAATTAAGTAAAAAGACCAAAAAACCCTACATTGACTATTTCTCTTCCCAAAAATAAACTCACACAGAAAACACCTATGCAAATCCCTTGCCGCTTCATTGTCCTTCTCATCAAAACCCGCTTATAATCTAGAAAAATAACCCCACAACCCAAAAATTGAAGAGTTACGCTTTCTAAAAGCGAGACTGATCACAACAATATTAATGATGACATTGTTGCTTTCCTTAGTATACTTTACCACTTTTTATGAAGACAAAATAGACAAACAATAATTTCTTGTGGTTTTGATCCTTCTATTGAAGGTGTGTTTTTGTTGAGGGGGAGTTAACGGAATATCGGTTTGGATGATGATGACAGACGATTAGGATTAAGTAAATGCGATTGTGACAATTCGACATATTAGATGCTATTGTTCTATGCTTTTGTTTTTAGTTTCTATCTGCGTATTTTATTTCTTTTTAAGATGTTGCGTAAAAATATTTATCCGGTAGTGAAAAGACGAAGAAAAAAAAAAGAAAACCAAATAAAGAAATAATAAAATCCCAACAATGAGCTATTGATAAATGTGTTTTTAAAAATTAAGCAATTGTGAGATTAGTGTTCGAAAATGGTTAGTTTATTGTAAATATATTGACCAAGTATATTGTTTTTATTGTCAGTTGTTTAAATTTTCTAGTAACTTGAGTTTGCTAGCAAATAAGAGTTTAAGTGATTGGAAACATATTAGCCAAATACTCAAACAACAAGAAAATAGTGTCAAGCATATGCCTAATATGAGTACTTGGAATGAATTGATAATAAGATCGAGTAAAAATCAGACAATTGATAAACACTTACAAGAAAAAATTATGAAAGAGAAAGGGCATTGGAGAAAACTTTTACATAATCTTGCCTTTCGAGGATCCTATGAAAAATTATACTGAGATAGTTAATCACATTTTTCTTGGATTGATTACGGAATTTGATTTGATAATGCAATTATTATGTATTAAGACGTATTATGTTAAATGAAATAAGTTACTTTTTTTGTCTTTTATTGAAATACTTTTAAATTAAAAAATAGTTATGTAAGGGGGCATTTTCTCACAATTTGCCTAGGGCGCATAAAATATCAAGAACGGGACTAAAATTACCTTGGGTTATACAAATATGTGTGACGAATTTAAAACCAAACAATGAACCAAAATTTCTCTAGTTTGTACGTATATAGAATATAGAATTTTCTGATATTACTTTTGGTGGGAAATTGTGGTCTAAAAGTATTGTTCAAAATTTCAAATATTGAATTTAGCTGTTGAAGTTCGAATTTTGAATTTGAATTTCTAACGAAATTGAAAATTTGAATTTCAGTTTTCAAAACCAAAAATCAATTTTCAAACTGTAGTTGTAAAGTTTAATTTTTTTTGTGTGTAAGGAATTTTAAATTTGCATGTCTGTAAGTTGGTGTATTTGTCAAATAACATTAACTGGTCAAAGATTTCTACCTATAACCTTGATAACAAATAATGGTACAATATCAATGACATTATTAATGATAATAATTAGAGGTGTGAGGAAAAACATAGTATTTATTTAATTAGTAATTGAATTTGTAATGGTATAGGAAATTAAATGGGCAATACACGTATGGTTATATTTCAAATGATTTGGCCGATGGAATTTGCCATGGTGGCAGATTTTTTATTAGGTGGACCAATTGGAATGATGTTTTTGCAAAGTGGGGTCAAGAAGTTTATTCATGAATGTATTATATATAGATAGATTAGATTAGGATTGTCATCCTCTAGGTGTCTTATATTGTTATTAAGACGTTTGGTTTGTTTGCACTCTCGGTAACATTTCATACAACTCATGTGATAACTATACATATAATCATCCTATCATCAAGCACTTCAAACTAGTTGAATTTGAATCTAGACAATCACAATTTGTAGTACCTATGATAGGAATTGGGTTAGGGTTGTGAAACAATGCATTTGAAGGGGTAAAATTAAAGAAAATAGTTGGGTGACTGAAGGAAACACTACTGGGGTGTTTTAAAACATGCCCGTGTTTTTCTACCGCAACTAAAAGTCATAAATTTAATGCCCTGCTTTTTTGCTTTTTCTCATTTGTTTCTTCAATCACATTGTACTCAATCCTTCCCCAAATCGAATCAAAACATGAAAAAAGATATAAACCACAATCCAATACATACTTAGTAGTAAATTCACTACGAGAAAAGCTTGTTTTAGCCACCAGCAATTTCCACGCAGCTTATTCCGTCAGTAATTTGCCACGGATTTGCGACGGCATGCGTAAAAAATAGGAGTGTGAAATTTCCCGCTGGTGTTTGCCACGGGTTTGCCACGGACATGTGAAAGGACAGAAATTTGCGACGGAGATACCGTGGCAAGTCCGTGGCAACGCATTGATAAAATTAAAACGAGCCCGATCCCTAAATTAGAACGTCTCTCTCCCTAAAATCAGAACGCTCTCAATGCTCTCTCCTCTCCATCGCGCCTCACCTCAAACTCCTCCTCCGACCTCCACCCTCCACCCTCGTCCGGCCTCCTCCGCCCTCCTCCATCGCTAATCGAGCTCTACGGCCACCGACAGACGTACGTTCTCCCTCTTCCATTCTCCCTCTCCGTCGCGCCTCACTGGAACTGTTTCTCCATCATTTCTCCTCCGAACTCCACCATTTCGCCGCCGCTGCTCCTCCTCTTCCCCACTTGTAGGTAATTTTTATTATCTTTTTTAATTTATCCCTAAATTTCACTGATTAAAAAAACCCTAAACCCTAATTTGTGTTTGAAACCTTGTTATGAAATTTGAACTGAAATTAGAGTTGTACTTGATGTTGAGTTGCTGAAATTTGGTAAAAGGAGTTGTATTCTTTGATTTGAACGACTTGCATGTTGTTTGATCTTAATGTGGTTTGATTGAGTGATTAAATGCTTGAAATTGGTTGTTTTGAATGGTTTGATATGTAGAATGGCTTGTGTTTGATTTAATGGATTATTATGAAATGATTAGTAGTGCATTTTTAAATGCATGTGGATTTGAGTTAGGATTATATATCAGTGATTCGGGGAATGAGAAGTAGAAATGATTATCGGATAATGTGATCTTTATGCAAATCTAATTCAACTCCGAATTGTTTGGTTATTTTTAATATAGTACAGTGCAATTTTCATATAGTGCTTAATGCTTTGATGTTTTGAGTTAGGATATGAATTTTGGTCCATATAAATATAAATGTTGCTGCTTGGTGGTACAGTTTGTTTTGCCTTTTGTTGTTAATTTGGCGGAAAAAATTCTATTTGGAAGGCAAAGATGGGACGAATGAGGTGGTAATGTATCCTCCTAAAGCATCACAGCACTGGGTGAAATAGAAACATTAAAATTGTGAAATGGATATGATGTTGCTCATTCTTTTGGTAAACCTTTATAGTGCTTTTCATTTTATGTGTTACTGGGCCTACATCGCCCCTTGTGAATGAGGGTAGTGGTTGTTGCAGAAGAAAATAATGGGATGATGCTTTCCCAATGAATATTTCACGATGATATGAGTCCTGAACTTTGCACCCTTACGTGCAGGGTTCCTCTAATTTTTTTTTTTTTGTGAATTCATTGTCATGTATCCAGAATTACAAGAGACTTTTTCCTTTCGAATTTTCTGATTTGACAATCAGGTGGATGCTGGTAGTGTGTTGATGCATGTGAAGGATTATCTAATTTACTATCTTTGTTAACTTATTTTCAAATTCCCCTCAAATTATAGCACTTCTATGGTTTTCATGAAAATGGAGAAACACACTAGTTGCTGTCTGTGAGCATTATCGCTAGCTTTCAGCGTTTCATTGGTTTTCGTTGAAGTTGTTGACAAAATACTTAGTAATCCTGAATATGTGGGGTTCATAGCTTGATTGATCATTGTTGTGATTTTAGTGTCATATACAATACAATTTACTGTCTGCCTGTCGAATGGTTTATTATTTTTTATAAATTTTCTCAGCTCGGAGGCAAGTGAGAGTTCTCTTGTAGGGCACCTTGTAAGGCATAAGGGACCAGTGAGTTCTTCTTTCCTTTAATAAGCCAACCTGTTGAGTTTTACTCGTTCTTTGTTCTCTTGCATATGCTATCTTTGCTAGTAAATCCTATCTCTGACATACTTATATTTCAGGTTCGTGGTCTTGAGTTTAATACCATCGCACCTAATCTTCTTGCATTTGGGGCTGAGGATGGTGAAATTTGCATATGGGATTTGGCCAATCCTTCAGAGCCTACACATTTTCCACCACTCAAGGTCGGAGATTTTTTTCCTTTAGAATGAGCCTATTTAATACAGGCCCTCTTTCGATGGATTAAGATGATCTTAATCTTCAAACATCTGGCTCTATAATTTGATAAATTTTACACATTTAGTGTATATGATCATTGTGCAGGGTAGCGGCTCTGCATCCCAGGGGGAAATTTCATTCTTATCTTGGAATAGTAAAGTGCAGCACATATTAGCGTCTACTTCATATAATGGGACCACTGGTAAGGAAGGGGTTAAAACTAACTTTTATAGTTTGTTCTCAATGTTGCATTGATTGGTAGAATGCTGGATTTTTGTTCAATTTTTTATTTTGGTTTTTATTTTCTAGTGGTCTGGGACCTAAAGAAGCAAAAGCCAGTGATAAGGTAACTTGATCATCTTTTGCCTTTTGGTTTTGAAGAAATCGATATTATATTGCAAAAAGTAAACTCATTATAATCTTATATGTCCAAACTTTGCGATTCGGTTAGAAGGTGGTGCTCGGTTTTATAGATGGAATCATGATGTTGCTACACAACTCGTCGTTGCCTCAGATGAAGACGGTTCCCCTTCTATACGGGTATAGTCACTGCAAATTGAATGTTTTTTTTAGGATAATGTGTATTGACTTTATATGAGTCTATTGATGCAGCTTTGGGAAATGAGGAATATAATGACGCCAATAAAGGAGTTTGTGGGACACACTAGAGGTAATTACACCCATTAATTTGTTTATTGTTCTTATGGTAATCCCATTTGTCTGCCTAGTTGTCTTTGTAAGTGCTACCTGTAACGCCCCAAAATAATTTAATTATTTATTTAATTAAGTTAGTTGAGGAGTACAACATTTTATTAAGTCAATTAATTAATTTGGAGTTTTATTTTATTTAGGAGGTGTTATAGTGATTAGTTATATTAAAAGAATAATAGAGTGTTTAATATAACTAGGAGGTGTTGAGTAGTAAATAAGGGAGTGGGGAATTAATTATGTCAAGGAGTGGTTGAAGTAACTAGGGGGTGCAAATAAAGGGCCCAAAGCCCACTAATAGGCCCAAACTTAAGGGAATAACCTTAGGGGTAGGGTTTTCCTTTCCCATTTGAAACAAGAAAAGAAAATAAGGAGAGGGAGAGAGCTTGGGAGGCCGACGGCCTGAACTTGTAGGGAGGGGAGGAGCATTTCTTCAATCTTTGCTTGGGTAAGTTGATTTTGGTACCAATCTTCCCCATTTTTCATACTCCTTCTTTTAGTATAAGTTTCCCACACTAATTCCTTCTCATTTCCACTTTGCCATGAATGGGGTTTTGAAGCTCAAAGTAGGAGAGCATACATTTTTGGTGATTCTTGTGTTGTTGAAGGAGAGGCTACTTGGGTCCTTCAATTTTGAGGTAAGGGGGCTCTCTTTCATACATAATAGACTATAGGATGAGTGGTTATGTGTGGGTTAGGTGTTTAGGGTAATTAATTGTTGTTTGTGTGTTGTTTGAATTAATTGATTGTTTATGTGTTGTTTGAATTAATTGGTGTTATGTTTGAATTAAAAATTGATGAACCCATGCTAATTGTTGTTAAGATGAACATGATATGAACTATGCATGCAAGATTTCAAATCTTAGTTGTATTGCGACTCTTAATATTTTAAGGTCCAAGTAACCAGTAATGGATCCAGAAACTTTTGCTAGTAGGGACAAAAAACTGGTCCATAATATTTTTATATAAAAAAAGTAGTATAAATTTTACCAAAATACTTAGTTTCATGATAGAAAAATGTAATTCCGAAATCTAATGTGTTTGGTGTCGATTTGTGTGTTTAATATTAAAAGAAGTCAAAATTACAAGAATAAAAAAGGGTAAATGTATAGAAATGTATGCTCTCTTTTATCTCTTATAACTTTTTACATGTGTTTTTTTATTTATAAAAGCTACTTGATGGGGACGACATCTATTTTTTATGAGAGCAAAATTATTTTATTAAGCATATTAAGACAAAAAAAAATGAATTTAGTGGAGGCAAATGCCCCCAAATAGCATTCCTTGTATCCGTTCTTGCAACTAACTAAAGTAAAAGTTTTAGGCCTCAAGTTTTTTTTTGTTTGAAAGAGAGCCTTAAATTATTATTATTATTATTATTATTATTATTATTATTATTATTTACCAAAAAGAAACTACTCATTTTATTCATAAAATAGTCTAAAAATTTTACCTACTAGCATGAGGAGTAGGTACAAATTATTAGCCTACAAGTTAAATTTCTACCTAAAATTATTCTTTATTTAATACAAAGAATCTACTTCATTTCATTTAGAACTTTTTTGCTAGTAGGGACAAAAATTTGTTTTTGTATCATAAAATTTGTTTACTTATTATAAATTAAATCTAACATAGGTTTGATTCTTCCAGTTGTAGTTTGTTTTGATTTTTTATTTGCTTATTTGTGAGTATAAAAGTGGGTCCTATGTGAGTTGACCTGTACTTGGATGGTTTTTTTACCCCTACCAACATATCACATACCTCCACTAAGTTTTTATTCCCAAATTACCCTTTGTAAATATCTAAAGCAGATGTATCTCATAAAAAGATAAATCTATTGTTATCGATCGATTGCCGATCTCATTGTAAGTCTCTCGTTGTCACTCCCGTCGCCACGTGTTTTTACTTTTTTTTCTAAATGATTTATTATTAATTTAATCATACTTAACTAAACAAAAGAACTAAGAAACATTCTTTTGATATACAAGTTCTTAATTGTTTGGCTTTCACAGGACCTACTTGTAGGAGCAACGGACACAAGTGTAGCTTCATCAATTTGGATGATGAGTGGACTAATGAAAAACCCAAGAGTAATGAGGAAAGCTCAAGAAGAAATTAGAAATTTGTGTGGGAAGAAAGAGTTCATAGATGAAGATGATATTGAAAAGCTTGTTTATTTCAAAGCTATGATAAAAGAGACACTTAGACTTTATGCACCAGCACCAATAATACCAAGAGAGTCCATAAAAGGTTTCACACTAAATGGGTATGAAATAGAACCCAATACATTAGTTTATGTGAATAGTTGGGTCATTCAGAGGGACACCGAGACATGGAAAGACCTGGAGGAGTTTTATCTCGAGAAATTCCTAAATAATGATGTGGATTTTAAGGGACAACATTTTGAGCTACTTCCATTTGGTGTTGGGCGTAGAGTTTGTCCAGCTATACCACTTGGAATTGCCACAGTGGAGCTCATAACCGCAAACCTTCTCAATTCATTTGATTGGGAAATGCCTACAGGGATGGTACATGAAGACATCAACACTGATGGGACGCCGGGACAAACTACCCACAAGAAGGATCATTTTTCCCTTGTTGCCAAATATCCCATGTGAATGTCGTATGAGCAAGTAAGTAAAGATTTGGATCAATAAAGTTTTTTTGTTATGCCAAGGGTTTTGGTCTAGTCCCCACTTGTGTTCTTCTCTGTCTTCTTTCTCCTTTTTTTTTAAATAAATTCTGTCTGGATGCCTATTTTCCCAAAAAAAAATAAGGATATGCTATTTAGTCGTGCATGCATTTGAGAAACTATGTCTTTAAAAAATTGAAAATTGTTGGATTATTTACGAACACACTGACGAACATGAACAAAATAGGCTGAGTTGTAGACTAAGTCGCTCTCTTTAAGACATTTCGCGGCTCTGCCCAAGGTGTGCAAGCAGTCTCTCTTAGCCTCGTCGTCCCTAGGATAAAACAGTCTTCTCAGAAAAATATGATCCCTACCCCTAGGAAAATCACCAAACTCACACCCCTTTATCTTTATTTTACTGCTCGGTATACTTATTCTTTTCTCAAAAATGAGAGGATCTTTCTTTTATTTTGAAGCTAAAAAATTTGTATTCACTGTACATGTGTTCTCACATATGTTCTTTTTGTACCGAAAATTTGGTGTATATATATATATATATATAGGGCCAGGCCCACATTTGTAGGGGGCCCAAAAAAAATTTATACTAAGCCTAAATTATACTAGTGTTACTATAATAAAAAAAATTAAGTAAAAAGACCAAAAAACCCTACAATGACTATTTCTCTTCCCAAAAATAAACTCACACAGAAAACACCTATGCAAATCCCTTGCCGCTTCATTGTCCTTCTCATCAAAACCCAGTTATAATCTAGAAAAATAACCCCACAACCCAAAAATTCAGTAGTTTTGCCTTTCTAAAAAGCGAGACTGATCACAACAATATTAATGATGACATTGTTGCTTTCCTTAGTATACTTTACCACTTTTTATGAAGACAAAATAGACAAACAATAATTTCTTGTGGTTTTGATCCTTCTATTGAAGGTGTGTTTTTGTTGAGGGGGAGTTAATGGAATATCAGTTTGGATGATGACAGACGATTAGGATTAAGTTGTGCAGTTGTGACAATTCGACATCTTAGATGCTATTGTACTATGCTTTTGTTTTTAGTTTCTATCTGCGTTTTTTATTTCTTTTAAAATGTTGCCTAAAAATATTTATACAGTAGTGAAAAGACGAAAAAAAAACCAAATAAAGAGATAATAAAATCCCAACAATGAGCTCTTGATAAATGTGTTTTTAAAAATTAAGCAATTGTGAGATTAGTGTTCGAAAATGGTTAGTTTATTGTAAATATATTGACCAAGTATATTGTTTTTATTGTCAATTGTTTAAATTTTCTAGTAACTTGAGTTTGCTAGCAAATAAGAGTTTAAGTGATTGGAAACATATTAGCCAAAGACTCAAACAACAAGAAAATAGTGTCGAGCATATGCCTAATATGAGTACTTGGAATGAATTGATAATAAGATCGAGTAAAAATCAGACAATTGATAAACACTTACAAGAAAAAATTATGAAAGAGAAAGGGCATCGGAGAAAACTTTTACATAATCTTGCCTTTCGAGGATCCTATGAAAAATTATACTGAGATAGTTAATCACATTTTTCTTGGATTGATTACGGAATTTGATTTGATAATGCAATTAGTATGTATTAAGACGTATTATGTTAAATGAAATAAGTTACTTTTTTTGTCTTTTATTGAAATACTTTTAAATTAAAAAATAGTTATGTAAGGGGGTCTGTTTCTCACAATTTGCCTAGGGCCCATAAAATATCAAGAACGGGACTAAAATTATCTTGGGTTATACAAATATGTGTGACGAATTTAAAACCAAACAATGAACTAAAATTTCTCTAGTTTGTACGTATATAGAATATAGAATTTTCTGATATCGCTTTTGGTGGGAAATTGTGGTCTAAACGTATTGTTCAAAATTTCAAATATTGAATTTAGCTGTTGAAGTTCGAATTTTGAATTTGAATTTCCAGTGAAATTGAAAATTTAAATTTCAGTTTCAAAACCAAAAATTAATTTTCAAACCGTAGTTGTAAAGTTTAATTTTTTTTGTGTGTAAGGAATTTTAAATTTTAAATTTGTATGTCTGTAAGTTGGTGTTTTTGTCAAATAACATTAACAGGTCAAAGATTTCTACCTATAACCTTGATAACAAATAATGGTACAATATCAATGACATTATTAATGATAATAATTAAAGGTGAGAGGAAAAACATAGTATTTATTTAATTAGTAATTGAATTTGTAATGGTATAGGAAATTAAATGGGTAATACACGTATGGTTATATTTCAAATGATTTGGCTGATGGAATTTGCCATGGTGGCAGATTTTTTATTAGGTGGACATTTTGGAATGATGTTTTTGCAAAGTGGGGTCAAGGAGTTTATTCATGAATGTATTATATATAGATAGATTAGATTAGGATCGTCATCCTCTAGGTGTCTTATATTGTTATTAAGACGTTTGGTTTGTTTGCACACTCTCGGTTACATTTTATACAACTCATGTGATAACTATACATATAATCATCCTATCATCGAGCACTTCAAACTAGTTGAATTAGAATCTAGACAATCACAATTTGTAGTACCTATGATAGGAATTGGGTTAGGGTTGTGAAACAATGTATTTGAAGGGGTAAAATTAAAGAAAATAGTTGGGTGACAGAAGGAAACACTACCAGTGGGTGTTTTAAAACATGTCTGTGTTTTTTCTACCGCAACTAAAAGTCATAATTTTAATGCCTTGTTTTTCAGTTTTTCTGCTTGTTTCTTCAATTACATTGTACTCAATCCTTCCCCAACTCGAATCAAAACATGAAAAAAGATATAAGCCACAATCCAATACATACTTAGGAGTAAATTTTAGTACTCAAAACCTCAATTCAAGCACATCAATAATCTCATATTGACATCATCAACATGCAAGCACATTTAGCAAATCAATTTCAGCACATAGATTTCCAAAGCATTCCATTTCCGTTCAACATGCAATAACCTCATTTCTCATAAAACCAACCAACTTGACTTCAAACAACCCTAAGGGAAGAATAACTCACCTTAATTTCAAAATCAACACAAAAGCAAGCAAGATGTGATGTCAAATGCACTCCAAGAGCTACCCCAAGCTTTCAAATTCGAAACTCAGCTATCAATCCCCCGTCCTAAATGGGTATGAAATAGAACCCAATACATTAGTTTATGTGAATAGTTGGGCCATTCAGAGGGACACTGAGACATGGAAAGACCCAGAGGAGTTTTATCCTGAGAGATTCCTAAATAATGATGTGGATTTTAAGGGACAACATTTTGAGCTGCTTCCATTTGGTGCTGGGCGTAGAGTTTGTCCAGCTATACCACTTGGAATTGCCACAGTGGAGCTCATAACCGCAAACCTTCTCAATTCATTTGATTGGGAAATGCCTACAGGGATGGTACATGAAGACATCAACACTGATGGGACGCCGGGACAAACTACCCACAAGAAGGATCATCTTTGCCTTGTTGCCAAATATCCTATGTGAATGTCGTATAAGTAAAGATTTGGATCAATAAAGTTTTTTTGTTATGCCAAGGGTTTTGGTCTAGTCCCCCCTTGTGTTCTTCTCTGTCTTCTTTCTCCTTTTTTTTTAATAAATTCTGTCTGGATGCCTATTTTCCCAAAAAAAAAAATAAGGGTGCATGCATTTGAGAAACTATGTCTTTAAAAAATTGAAAATTGTTGGATTATTTACGAACACACTGACGAACATTAACAAAATAGGCTGAGTTGCAGACTAAGTCGCTCTCTTTAAGACATTTCGCTGCTCTGCCCAAGGTGAGCAAGCAGTCTCTCTTAGCCTCGTCGTCCCTAGGATAAAACAGTCTTCTCAGAAAAATATGATCCCTACCCCTAGGAAAATCACCAAACTCACACCCCATTTATCTTTATTTTACTGCTCGGTATACTTATTCTTTTCTCAAAAATGAGAGGATCTTTCTTTTATTTTGAAGCTAAAAAATTTGTATTCACTATACATGTGTTCTCACATATGTTCTTTTTGTACCGTAAATTTGGTGTATATATATATAGGGCCAGGCCCACATTTGTAGGGGGCCCAAAAAAATTTATACTAAGCCTAAATTATACTAGTGTTATTATAATAAAAAAATCAAGTAAAAAGACCAAAAAACCCTACAATGACCATTTCTCTTCCCAAAAATAAACTCACAAGGAAAACACCTATGCAAATCCCTTGCCGCTTCATTGTCCTTCTCATCAAAACCCAGTTATAATCTAGAAAAAAAACCCACAACCCAAAAATTTAGTAGTTTTGCCTTTCTAAGGAACGAGACTGATCACAACAATACTAATGATGACATTGTTGTTTTCCTTAGTATACTTTATCACTTTTTATGAAGACAAAATAGACAAACAATAATTTCTTGTGGTTTTGATTCTTCTATTGAAGTTGTGTTTTTGTTGAGGGGGAGTTAACGAAATATCAGTTTGGATGATGACAGACGATTAGGATTAAGTTGTGCAGTTATGCAATTCGACATCTTAGATGCTATTGTTCTATGCTTTTGTTTAGTTTCTATCTGCGTATTTTATTTCTTTTAAGATGTTGCCTAAAAAATATTTATCCGGTAGTGAAAAGACGAAGAAAAAAAAAAGAAAACCAAATAAAGAGATAATAAAATCCCAACAATGAGCTCTTGATAAATGTGTTTTTAAAAATTAAGCAATATATTGTGAGATTAGTGTTCAAAAATGGTTAGTTTATTGTAAATATATTGACCAAGTATATTGTTTTTATTGTCAGTTGTTTAAATTTTCTAGTAACTTGAGTTTGCTAGCAAATAAGAGTTTAAGTGATTGGAAACATATTAGCCAAAGACTCAAACAACACGAAAATAGTGTCGAGCATATGCCTAATATGAGTACTTGGAATGAATTGATAATAAGATCGGGTAAAAATCAGACAATTGATAAACACTTACAAGAAAAAATTATGAAAGAGAAAGGGCATTGGAGAAAACTTTTACATAATCTTGCCTTTCGAGGATCAATGAAAAATTATACTGAGATAGTTAATCACAATTTTCTTGGATTGATTGCGGAATTTGATTTGATAATGCAATTATTATGTATTAAGACGTATTATGTTAAATGAAATAGGTAGGTTTTTTTTTGTCTTTTATTGAAATACTTTTAAATTAAAAAATAGTTATGTGAGGGGCCCTTTTCTCACAATTTGCCTAGGGCCCAGAAAATATCAAGAACGGGACTAAAATTACCTTGGGTTATACAAATATGTGTGACGAATTTAAAACCAAACAATGAACTAAAATTTCTCTAGTTTGTACGTATATAGAATATAGAATTTTCTGATATCACTTTTGGTGGGAAATTGTGGTCTAAAAGTATTGTTCAAATTTTCAAATATTGAATTTAATTAGCTGTTGAAGTTCAAATTTTGAATTTGAATTTCCAGCGAAATTGAAAATTTGAATTTCAGTTTTCAAAACCAAATATTAAATTTCAAACCGTAGTTGTAAAGTTTAATTTTTTTTTGTGTGTAAGGAATTTTAAATTTTAAATTTGCATGTCTGTAAGTTGGTGTATTTGTCAAATAACATTAACTGGTCAAAAATTTCTACCTATAACATATTGATAACAAATAATGGTACAATATCAATGACATTATTAATGATAATAATTAGAGGTGAGAGGAAAAACATAGTATTTATTTAATTAGTAATTGAATTTGTAATGGTATAGGAAATTAAATGGGTAATACACGTATGGTTATATTTCAAATGATTTGGCCGATGGAATTTGCCATGGTGGCAGATTTTTTATTAGGTGGACCAATTGGAATGATGTCTTTGCAAAGTGGGGTCAATGAGTTTATTCATGAATGTATTATATATAGATTAGATTAGAATCGTCATCCTCTAGGTGTCTTATATTGTTATTAAGACGTTTGGTTTGTTTGCACTCTCGGTTACATTTTATACAACTCATGTGATAACTATACATATAATCATCCTATCATCGAGCACTTCAAACTAGTTGAATTAGAATCTAGACAATCACAATTTGTAGTACCTATGATAGGAATTGGGTTAGGGTTGTGAAACAATGTATTTGAAGGGGTAAAATTAAAGAAAATAGTTGGGTGACAGAAGGAAACACTACCAGTGGGTATTTTAAAACATGTCTGTGTTTTTTCTACCGCAACTAAAAGTCATAATTTTAATGCCTTGTTTTTCAGTTTTTCTGCTTGTTTCTTCAATTACATTGTACTCAATCCTTCCCCAACTCGAATCAAAACATGAAAAAAGATATAAACCACAATCCAATACATACTTAGGAGTAAATTTTAGTACTCAAAACCTCAATTCAAGCACATCAATAATCTCATATTGACATCATCAACATGCAAGCACATTTAGCAAATCAATTTCAGCACATAGATTTCCAAAGCATTCCATTTCCGTTCAACATGCAATAACCTCATTTCTCATAAAACCAACCAACTTGACTTCAAACAACCCTAAGGGAAGAATAACTCACCTTAATTTCAAAATCAACACAAAAGCAAGCAAGATGTGATGTCAAATGCACTCCAAGAGCTACCCCAAGCTTTCAAATTCGAAACTCAGCTATCAATCCCCCGTCCTTGATGCTTCTACCCACAATGTGACTCCTAAATGATGCAATCCCACACCCAAGACTAACGTGAAACCATTTTTGACTTCAATCCCAACTCTCATCCAACATGCAAGGTTCTAGAGATAGATTGAACTCAAATAATGTAACTTATGAAGAAGATCTAGAGAAGTTCAGTTGTGGCTTTTGCACGAATGAGATAGGGTTTAGGAAGCTTCTCCCTTTTCTCTCTTCTTTCCCTCCTTCTCTTCGTGTTCTCTCTCTCTCTCTCAATTCCTTCTCTCTCTTTTTGTGTTTTAAAAACTGAAATTGTGAGTGTGTGGGAGTTGTGTGGAAATGAGGAAGTGTTTTTAATGAAGTGGTAAGCTAACCTTTAGCTGGGTATTGATTTATGTCACTTAAAAATAAATGGGATGTGTTGGAAAATTTTAACTCGCACCCCTAAGGCTACTAGGTGCATTCCCCTTCCCACTAATTATTCCTATTTGTCGTGTATACAATAATACGTTTGAGCGACAATTCATGAATTATCAATTCAAACATAATCTTCAACTCAATTAGCAATAATTAATTAAAATCATTAGCTAATCAAAATAACCAGGACAAACACTTTGGGGATGTTACACAATAAGATGTTGACACGTGGCAGTAACACTCATTAATGATATCATATTAACCTCATCTCTGCATTTTTCACACGTCACTTTTTGTATGGCGAAAATTATTTGAAAGGCCAAACTGAAAGTGTTTTGTTTTTACTTGGGACATTTTTAAAACCTTTTTTTAGGGACTAAACTGAATAAACTATGTTTGACAGTTTATCGTTCTTTTCTTCTTGTTTTATCTTCCATCATATAAAAGTTGCCCAATAGTTTTTTTATTCTATCTTTACATAATGCAGTTTGGCGTTTTGTTCTATTTTCCACTTTGGACAGCTCGCAATTTATCTTCTTACCCAATAGTTGATTCAAACTTTGTGGATTGGCCTTGTCTCTTGTGGATTGGTTTATGATTAAAAATAAAACGTGTTTAAATAATTGAACAATAAATTATTTGGCTACAACATGTAATTAAAAATGGCCATTGTTATCCAACTATTATATATATATATATATATATATATATATATATATATATATATATATATATATATATATCAATTAAAAATGATCACAAGTGTTTAATTATTGAAACAGCAAATTATTTCGTTGCAACTAGTAATTAAAAATTATCATTGTTATAAAACTATTATATCGATTAAAAATGATCATTGTTAAAATAACTAAATCGTTAAGTCACCGCCATCTTCCCCTTTTTTTGCAACCCACCATCATTTTCTTGAAACCCTATCCCCCCTTCCCTTTGGACATGATAAAGAGCTTAATTGGAATTATTTAGTTATAGTATTTTAATTAGTTGGGTTTTTAGAATATTCTTGTGATAATATTTTACTTTTATTATTAGGCAATCAAATCAATGGAAATATTTTTTTATTTCATTGATTTGATTGCCCTAAAATGTCTCTATGAGAATACATATATAGTAACTATTAGTGGGCTAATAAAGTAAGGCTCATGCTTCATCTAAACCCCTTCTACTCACTAGACACCCTTTTATGGGGTGAAAAATAAAAGTTCTTCTCTGAAAATTAGATTTTTATATTTTTAAAAAATTACATACTACGGTTCGGCCACGGTTGATCGAACATGATCGAATCAGTAGCGGCCGAACCGTGTATTTGTCAATGTCGATGAAGGTCTAGTCTAATCGGTTCGATTAACCGTGCACTAACGACGGTGCATTTTGTCTGTCTACCTAATTTTCACGTTAGGGTAATTTGGGATTAAACTAAATTTGAGGTGGTTGGTGAGTAGCTGGGAGTTGGCTGAAGCATGGACCTAAAGTAAAAGGCCTAAGGGCTAAAAGCCGAACTAAAATAACATCATATAAAAGTCTTACTAACCAAAATATTACCACTAGAATATTCTAATAAAACCCAACTAATTAAAATACTATAACTAAATAATTCTAATTAAGCTCTCTATCACAAATATGTTACAAAAGCGTTTGAAAACAAAGGAAAACCACGAGGTCGTGAAACATTAATTGGTTTTAAAAAAGAAATACTTTGTTTCAAAAAAAATAAAAGACTTAAAAACAAGTCAATCTAGTGACTCATTGTTTAGCTAGAGCCTTGTGATCTTTTGTTACCTCCAAAATATTTAACTATATTCTCAGTTGAATTATGTCTCATGAATTATATTGGGAGTTTGTTTGTAAAAATATAACATTGTTTTTTTCTTCTTGTTTTATCTTCGATCAAATGACTCTTCAATCTTCATATAAAACTTGCAACTTGCCAACTTGCAAGGCCATGGCCCAATCTTTCTATTGTGTGGATTAGTTACACCTACTAATGTTTTGTACTGTAGCTTTTGTCATCATTGAGGGAATATTATACTCTTTTGATAAAAAGAATAAAAAAAGAGTAGATATCTATGCGAGTTTAAAAACGGGTCAGCATCAGGCTTAACCTCAAATATTCCAATTTTCAAAACACGTGTCAATTGTCATTGTTTTATTTGAACAACAACAAGTGACTTGGTCAATAAAAAAACTGTCAAGTGACAACACTCTACAGTATCAACAAAAAAAAGTATCTACTGAGTACTGACAAGTGAAATCCATATAAGTCCACTTTGGACAGCTGTGAATTCAATTTTTTATCCATCATGATTCAAACTCTGATGCTCGACCTTTGTCTCCACTAGGCCCTGTCGCTTTATTTTTTTTATTAACATATTATTGGTGTGCAGTCATATTTGTTGATAACTAATCTATATCGGTAAATTTGGCTGACCATAACTAACTAGTTTTGTTAGTCTGTGTGGTTCTCATTTTCGAATAGAGTTTTTGTTGCACGCAAAGTTCAAATTCGAGACTTTGAGGTGGGATTTTAGTTCAGTACCACTCGGATCAACCTTTGTTGGTAGAGGATTAGTCCAAATGGTAACTAGAATAAACTTCGTGTATTTGGTAGTGGGTTCTGTACGAAATAATTTTTTAACTAAATCAGTTTTTGAAGAAGAAATTTCACGTATTTCAATATCTAATCAGACTCTGAAATGTCATAAAATGTATAAAAAATAAAAAAACATAAAAAATGTGGAAGTTTGCGGCACACTAAAACGTGGGTAGATGCCTCCCAAATTTGACCAACAATATACTTTTTATTACAGTACGTGTGTTGGTTGTAAAACTCAGCAAAGCTCTATCTATATATAAATACGTTCATCTCTAATAACACATATATCTCACACTTTCCTTAGTCACATTTTTCTGCAAACCCAATTAATTCCACAATGGTGTCATTTCTGCACATACTTCTATTTCTATCCCTTCCTTTGTTTGTCTTAATCCTCTTCATGAAATACAAAAACACTATTAAGAACACATCAAAATCTCCTCCAGGTCCAAAAGGACTTCCCATCATTGGCAATCTCCATCAACTTGACAATTCAAATCTCCATTTACAACTATGGAAGCTCTCAAAGATTTATGGCCCTCTTTTCTCCCTCCAAATTGGTTTTAAGAAAGCAATTGTTATTTCCTCACCAAAAGTTGCACAACAAGTTCTCAAAGACCATGATCTTGATGTATGCAGCAGACACGTTTCACTTGGTCAAAAAACAGTGTCTTACAATGGATTAGACATACTTTTTGCCCCTTATAGTGATTACTGGAGAGAGATTAGAAAATTCGGTGTAATCAATTTCTTTAGCGCAAAAAAGATTGCTAGCTTTTCTCATGTGAGAAAAAGCGAGGTCAAAAAATGATCGAAAGATATCTGGCCAAATTCGTTCCTCCCAAGTTTCAAATTTAAGTGAGATTTGAATGCCTCGTAATTTCTACATAGTATGCAGAATAACGTTTGGAAGAAGTTATGAGGTTGAAGGAGCTGAAAAAAGCAAGTTCCTTGGTATTCTTAATGATATGCAAGCTAATTTATATTACTTCTTTGTCTCTGATTATATTCCTTTCCTTGGGTGGATTGACAAGCTCAATGGGTCACTTGCTTATCTTGATAACACTTTCAAGAAATTGGATGGATTTTTTCAAGAAGCCATTAAAGAACACCGTGATTTCAATAATAAGGAGAAAGTAACCAAAGAGGAGAGTATAATTGATATGTTACTCGAGTTAAAGAACGAGAGTCGCTTCTCAATTGATTTCACTGATGATCACATCAAAGCTGTCCTTCTGGTATGTGTTCACATTTATCATTTTTTTTATACTTCTTTGCAAAACCAAGTTTTTCATGTTCTATGTACTGCAATCCAAGATGAGTCAAAAAAGTACTTCAATCCATGCAAGATTTCAAATCTTAGTTGTATTGCGACTCTTAATATTTTAAGGTCCAAGTAACCAGTAATGGATCCAGAAACTTTTGCTAGTAAGGTCAAAAACCGGGTCCATAATATTTTTATATAAGAAAAAGTAGTATAAATTTTACCAAAATACTTAGTTTCATGATAGAAAAATGTAATTCCGAAATCTAATGTGTTTGGTGTCGATTTGTGTGTTTAATATTAGAAAAGAAGTCAAAATTACAAAAATAAAAAAGGGTAAATGTATAGAAATGTATGCTCTCTTGTCAAAAAAAATAAAATGTATGCTCTCTTTACCTCTTATAACATTTTACATGTGATTTTTTATTTATAAAAGCTACTTGATGGGGACGACATCTATTTTTTATGAGAGCAAAACTATTTTATTAAGCAAATGCCCCCAATTAGAATTCCTTGTATCCGTTCTTGCAACTAACTAAAGTAAAAGTTTTAGGCCTCAAGTTTTTTTTTTGTTTGAAAGAGAGCCTTAAATTGTTGTTGTTATTATTATTACTAGCGGGATGTATTTGTGTGTTATTGGGTGGTTATCATTATTAGAAATAGAAATGTGTTAGTGTATTAGTGGGTGGTTATCATTATTACAACTTGTACTTATAGTAAGGGCATTTTTGTCAGAAAAATTTGACACCAAAATGGACAGTTATTTTTGAATCCCCTTTATTATTAGTTATAGATTATTATTATTATTATTATTATTATTATTATTATTATTATTATTTAACACAAAGAAACTACTTCATTTTATTCATAAAATAGTCTAAAAATTTTACCTACTAGCATGAGGAGTAGGTACAAATTATGAGCCTACAAGTTAAATTTGTACCTACAATTTATGAGCCTTAAATTATTCTTTATTTAATATAAAGAATCTACTTCATTTCATTTAGAAATTTTTTGCTAGTAGGGACAAAAATTTGTTTTTGTATCATATTAGTAAAAAAAAATTTACTTACTAAAAATTAAATCTAACATAGGTTTGATTCTTCCAATTGTAGTTTGTTTTGATTTTTTATTTGCTTATTTGTGAGTACAAACGTGGGTCCTATGTGAGTTGACCTGTACTTGGATGTTTTTTTTACCCCTACCAACATATTACATACCTCCACTAAGTTTTTTATTCCCAAATTACCCCTTTGTAAATATACGAAACAGATTTATCTAATAAAAAGATAAATTTGTTGTTATCGATCTCGTTGCCGATCTCATTGTAAGTCTCTCATTGTCGCTTCTGTTGCCTTGTGTTTACTCTTTTTTTCTAAATGATTTATTATTAATTTAATCATACTCAATTAAACAAGTTCCTAAAAAATAGTTTTAACTAAACAAAAGAACTAAGAAACAAAATCCTTCTGATATACAAGTTCTTAATTGCATGGCTTTCACAGGACCTACTTGTAGGAGCAACGGACACAAGTGCAGCTTCATCAGTTTGGATGATGACTGGACTAATGAAAAACCCAAGAGTAATGAGGAAAGCTCAAGAAGAAATTAGAAATGTGTGTGGGAAGAAAGAGTTCATAGATGAAGATGATATTGAAAAGCTTGTTTATTTCAAGGCTATGATAAAAGAGACACTTAGACTTTATGCACCAGCACCAATAATACCAAGAGAGGCCATAAAAGGTTTCACACTAAATGGGTATGAAATAGAACCCAATACATTAGTTTATGTGAATAGTTGGGCCATTCAGAGGGACACTGAGACATGGAAAGACCCAGAGGAGTTTTATCCTGAGAGATTCCTAAATAATGATGTGGATTTTAAGGGACAACATTATGAACTGCTTCCATTTGGTGCTGGGCGTAGAGTTTGTCCAGCTATACCACTTGGAATTGCCACAGTGGAGCTCATAACCTCAAACCTTCTCAATTCATTTGATTGGGAAATGCCTAAAGGGATGGTACATGAAGACATCAACACCGATGGGGACGCAGGACAAACTACCCACAAGAAGGATCATCTTTGCCTTGTTGCCAAATATCCCATGTGAATGTCGTATGAGCAAGTAATTAAATCTTTGAATCAATAAAGTTTTTTTTGTTATGCCAAGGGTTTTGGTCTAGTCCCCCCTTGTTCTATTCTGTGTCTTCTTTCTCCTTTTTTTTAATAAATTCTGGCAGGATGTCTGTTTGCCCAAAAAAAATAAGGATATATGTTATTCTGGCAGGATGTCTCCTTTTTTTTGTTATGTCGGTATACTTATTCTTTTCTCAAAAATGAGAAGGATCTTTCTTTTATTTTGAAGCTAAAAACCGCAGGCCAAACCAAACCGCACGGTTGATTGGAAACAAAAAACAAATAAATTTTGCGGTTTTCGGTTTGGATTGGTTCAGTTTGGGTTGGTTCGGTTTGCGATTTTCTATTGGGTTGGTTCGGTTTGCGGTTTTCTATTGGTTTTCGGTTTTCTCGTTGTCACTCCTGTTGCCGCTCTCATTGTCGATCTCATTGTCGATCTCGTTATCGTTTTACATTTGCCATGTGTTTACTTCATTTTTTTCTATATGATTATTATTAATTTAATCATATTCAACTAAACAAATTCCTAAAGAAAAGTTTCAACTAATCAAAAGAACAAACAAACAAAATTCTTTTGATATACAAGCTCTTAATTGCTTGGCTTTGACGATCACAAGACCTACTTATAGCAACAACAGACACAAGTGCAGCGACATCAGTTTAGATGATGACTGGACTAATGAAAAACTCAAGAGTAATGAGGAAAGCTCAAGAAGTTAGAAACATGTGTGGGAAGAAAGAATTCATAGATGAAGATGATATTCAAAAGCTAGTTTATTTCAAAGCTATAATAAAAGAGACGCTTAGACTTTAGGCACCAGCACCACTAATACTAAGAGAGACCAATAAAGGCTTCACACTAAATGGGTATGAAATAGAGCCCAAAACATTAGTCTATGTGAATAGTTGGACCGTTCAGAGAGACATTGAGACATGGAAAGTCCTAGAGGAGATTTATCCCAAGAGATTCCTAAATAATGATGTGGATTTTAAGGGACAAGATTTTGAGCTGCTTCCATTTGGTGTTGGGCATAGAATTTGTGCAGCTATACCACTTGCAATTGCCACAATAGAACTCATAACCGTAAACCTTCTCAATTCATTTGATTGGGAAATGTCTGAGGATGGTACATGAAGACATCAACACGGATGGGTTTAGGGACTTGCTAGCCACAAGAAGAATCATCTTTGCCTTGTTGCCTAATATCCTATGTGGATGCCGTATGGGAAAGTAAAGATGTAAATCAATTCAGAATAAAGTTTTTTTGTTATGAATATTTGAATATCCTTTCAAATATTTTAGGATGTTTTTGTAATTTCTATAGTAAAATATTTTCACCTACTGTTGCTACTCTTAATTTCATATGTTAATTGATAAGTTAATGACACATTATGCCGAGTCTTAATACAAAGACAATGTGGTTTAGATTGTCAATTCGAAGTGAATGGAATGAACAATAAATCCAAGCTTAATACAATCTTAGCTAGGCATTATTTTATCCCATTATAATGTCATTTTATCTTTACATGAAAGCTATAAAGTTAACTATATTATGTGGCAAGCTTATGTTATTGCTCAATTTCTAGCAAATGCGTTAAGATTTTATGCTAGCTCTCAAATTCATTATTTCAATCCAACATGTATTGCAAACATTATTCTATTCCAGAACATTCTTGTTTGTCCAAAAAATAAAACACTCTTACAAATCCTACACATCGATTACTATATCGTTTGGGTAGAAAGATCATTATACACTTGTTACCACTTTGATCATTCTTACGAATCCTACAACTGATTAAAGAAATATAAAGTTTAAGTTTTAATCAAATAAAAAGAGCTCAGAATTAATGGGTATGAGAAAATTATCAACATTGAATAATCAGAGTGGTGCATGACTATCTCTAAGATTCATCATGACTCATGAAATTTAAGCTGTAACATGTAATAATTGATGAAATAAAGCAAGCACCTTAATATAAAGTTTCAAACTTAGCCAAACACACAATAAATCTAATTAAAAGACAATATTTTTGGTTAATATATGGGTTATACTGGCAGCTAAAACATGATAAGTTAGATCTGCAAAGCGGTACCCAAAATTCTTTTTAGCACATTTATATATATTTAGACAATGATCACATTAACTTGTTACTGATTGCCTCAGTACAAGTGCAGTGCAAATCTCAAATTGAAAACATTCAAAGTCACATAAACAAAAACAAAAATAAGCAAACAAATGAGGCAAATTTGAAACTATATATTTCGCGTGTTCAAAACAGAATCTCCAAAACTCGGATAGTTTGATGTGTTAGAAAAATCAGAGAAAAATTGTCAGATTTTGAATTTGATACAACAAGAGGAAACCGTTCAAACAGCCCTAATAATGGAAAACGATAACCAAATCAAAATGCAGAAATGCAGAAAACAGAAGAAATTCTATTACGTCGTGTGTGAAAGAAGATGAAAAATTGATGCGAACAATTACGGAACAGATCTGACTGCGGAACGGTGAAGAGGGCTGGGATTTATAAGAAAGAGAACTGGGAAATTAGGGCGTCATATCATAGGGTTTTGTTTTTTTTGTAACCCCACCTTTTCCCCCATACCCCCCACCATGTGAAAAGACCAAAATACCCCTGTGTTTTTACAAAATTCCAATTTATTCACATTATTGGTCATATCTACGATTGACCACCTTTCACTCGCATATACCTATCTGAAACGTATATTCGAGTGAGCCAATTTCACCCCACTCGCATATACTTCACCAGCGCCCTATATACGACCCGTGTTTTTTAACCCATCGTATATACGTTATTCAGGCGTATATACGATTAGACCAGAAATCAGTCACTCGCATTTACGTTCTGCACAACATATATACGACGCCTTTGGGGAAAAGGAGGAGGAGGGTATTCAGGAACTAACCTTGGAGTTGGAGATGTAGAAACATCAGGTGTTGCTGCATCTTGAGAATTTTTTTCATTTTTATTTTTTTCTCCCTTCTCTGTACCTTCAAGCTCATATGGTTCTGTTAAATCCTTGCCACTTCTTAAAGAGATGACTTTGACATGTTCCTTACCTTGCCTTTGTGAGGGTGAAGCTTATGTGTTTGATGGCAAAGTACTTGTTGGTCTTTGATACAAAGCAGTTGCTAATTGCCCTACTTGGTTCTCTAGGTTCTTAATTGATGCATCTTGGGCTTGCCTAACAGTTCTAGTTTCACTAATATAATGAAGAATCTAAGCAATCCTTCTAGAGAATTATCATTGGAATGTGGGTTTGATCTTTGTTGGTTTTGAGGTTGAAATCCAAAAGGAGTACTTGGTGCAGGTGCACTTTGTGCAAGTGCATTGGAATTGTTCCACCTAAAATTTGGGTGGTTCTTCCATCCTGGATTATAGGTATTAGAGTAAGGATTGTTATTCCTATTGTAACCTACATAATTGACAGAGACAGGGTTGCTAAGACACTCTTCATATAGATGGCCTCCCCCACAATAGACACAACACTACGCCAGCGTATTAGGATGGCTAGCGTTTTTTTTGGGCATTGGTAGCGTTTTAAAACGCTAGAGAAGCTGCGCTACTAATGCGTACACCCCATTAGTAGCGTTTTAAAAAACGCTAGCCATTGACCCAGCGTGTTTTAGACATACGTAGTGTTTTATATAAAACGCTAGCCATTGACCCAGCGCCTTTTTACAATTCCTAGCGTTTTGTCAGAAACGCTAGGGATCCCATAGCTCTTTTTACTACCATTCCTAGCGTTTTAAATAAAAGCGCTAGGGATCCCATAGCTCTTTTTACTACCATTCCTAGCGTTTTAAATTAAAACGCTAGGGATATAGCCCTTTTACTACCATACCTAGCGTTTTATGTAAAGCGCTAGGGATGCTATAGCACCTTTTATTAGCATTCCTAGCGTTTTCAGAAACGCTAGGGATCCTCTAGCTCCTCTTTACAATTCCTAGCGTTTTATTTTTAAAACGCTAGGTATTGAATGAATTTTTAACTTCATTTCTAGCGTTTTCACTCTAAAACGCTACCTATTGACTCGATTTTTTTAAATATTTTTTTATTTTGGTTTGTTCTCCATTTTAATTACAACCTATAAATTCATTCCCTTCCAAACAAATTCAGAAAATACATTCCAATCCAATATCATTCAAACAAAATTCATCAACAAAATTCATCAAATAATATTTCCAATCCAATATATATCATTCTAAGAAGTACTTACAACATAATATAAATCCAATATATACAACATATATAATAACTAAACTATTATGAATCTCAAAACTTGCTACAAAAAGCTAGAAACAAAAGCGCACTGCACCACTACTATCATTGTAAGTTGTTCAAACAGAGTAATTCTGGATATTTTTAAAAATTTGGGAAAATCTTGAAAAATAAAATGAAATAAAATTAGAATTAAAATGTTTATTAAATGTGAGTAAGTATTATAATATCAATATAAAAAGAAATCTAAGTAGTTACCTTGGTTGGGATTGTTACTTTGTCATGAGTGATAATCTCTTTCATAAACCTCATAACGTAGTACCCACAATCATTGTTATTTGGTTGTTTAGGACACTACAAAGCAAAAGATTATAACTTAATTGTCACATTTTATGACCAAAAATTCAATTAAACTTATAAGAATGATTCTTAAAAAGCTTACGATTATGGGTAGCCATCTTGTTTTACTCGTAGATAATCCCAAGTATTCTTTCAAAGCTTAATGTAACGTCATACATATATATATATATATAACGTTAAGTTGAACAAAATACATATATTAAATTATACAAATTAAAATGAGAGGGTTACACATACACACCTCTCAACCATCTCTACGAAGTCTCACGTAGAGCGTTGTAATGGCCTTGAAGTGAATCCGGATAGTAGACAACATTTTGCTTAGGGTTTATTGCAAAGAGTACCCAATGTTGCTGCAAGTAAATGAATCACGAATGAGTACACATTAATTTACACTATAATATAATCCTCAAAATAATTAAACAAGTGATTGAAGACTAAATTTCTCACCCATTATTGAGTGGTGCCAAAAATAAAGAGTCGCCTCTTCAAATGCTTGGCATCCATGAAGCGTGAATGGATATAACTTTGTATTTCACTCTTAATAGCCATAATGCGTTCCTCTGTATTACCTTGCTTAAACACAACGATACACGCTGGACACAAGAAGAAATACTTACGTGTCCGTTCTTGAAAGGACCGTAAGACGATTGTACAAAAACCTATAAATAATATATATACAACTTTCGGATCCTCATATATATACTCTAATATATACTCTAATATAAACAACTATTGTGTACAAATAATTTAATACATACCTCTGGTATACTCTAATATCGATGGCAAGTGGCCCAATCCATTTCAACTATAGCTTTCGGATCCTCCATGTTGAGAATTACCAAACTGCTCCGGAGCCCACAATGTTATCGGTAGGTAAAAAAAATTTGGTCGTCCGGGTTCATTTTTTGAGTGATGTGGACCTTTAGAGAATCGATGTACTACGGAATTCATCAATGGGAAATTGACCAACATGTTGGGACTGTTTGTATAGAAATAGATGGTCGGGAGAGTTTGGTAGTGGAAGGGAAGGTCGGGACACTTTTATGGAAGGGAAGGTCGGGACACTTGGGGTACCTAGTATATATTAAAAAATGATTAATTAGTTTGTTAACACACATTATAGTCATCAACTTATTAACAAAAATATTGTCACTTACAACGACAAGTTGTTCGAGCCATGCCACAAAAGTACTAAGTGCTTGATCCACGAGTAAATATATCCGCATTAGCAATTGGAGCAGAGCAATGGTGCAGACCCTCTATTGAATAGTCTACCCTAACTCTCAAATGGTTTTGGGCATGGGTAAATTGTGCGGTGTGGCACTCAATTGGTTACATATCAAACCCACTTTGCAACCTTTCGATGTGGGTTTGCAATATATAGCTCACATTCACACAGTTATCCTAAATCAATTATAAAGAAAAATAAATATACATGATAATTTTATCAAATACATATGTACAAAAAGCAGTCGAGTTTTGTTAAATACGTGTTGAAGGGATGGTGCACTATCTCGGGCGCTATGGGGAAGTGCGGCGGGTGATATAGGTTCAAAGCGGGGTGGTGGTGCGGGGATGGTGCACCAATCCTTTGTGCCAAGAGTCGCTTAAACATCTGTCTCTCTTCCATTAACACAAAGAACATTCTTGGATAGCTCGTCATACTTTGCCGCCATGACTTTACAATCCCGCACCCTTGCTTTGGCTCTTTGGCCCAAACACGGTTGTAGGAGGAATCCCATATCCATAACCTCTAATCCGACCACTGTCTCTCTTCCCTTCCCAAGGCACGAGCAAGGACATCTTGTTGACCATCACAATCTGTTAAATCTCCTTGTGATCTGATTGTGATATGCTTTAGCGATGCACAAACATAAATAACGGATAAAATTAATAAACAAGTGTCAAGAGAAATTTAATCGACAATAAAAAATATGTCCACGTGTCAAAAAAATCGAGTAACGGATAAAAATAATAAACAAGTGTCAAAGAAATTTAATCGACAATAAAAAAATATGTTCACGTGTCAAAAAAATTGAGTAACGGATTAAAAAATATAGTCGGACACAAATTCCAACTTGCTAGGAATCATAAAATTAAAATTACAATACATGAATTTTGGAATACTTACAATTTTGTCCTTGACCTCCTTAGTTTTGGATCCACAATCTCCCATCCTTGTTTTGTCGGGCCTCTAACTGCATAAATTACAACGATCAAGGATTCTTGAGTTGGATCTTTCCCCTCTTGCATGATAACTATTTAAGTTTAATAATTGTTAATCAACTGTAAATTAAAAGATTCATTAAATCATAATAAATTAAACTAATTGTGTCTTACCAATCTTTCTTCAAGAATTTGATATCCACTTGAACCTCCTCTATAAGGGTACTCGGGATTAGAAGCTCTCACTTTATTGGCTTTGCTTTTTTTCTATTTAAAAACATAAGTATACATTAATGAATGATATCTTGTTGTGAAAATATATATATATATATATATATATATATATATATATATATATATATATATATAACTTAAATAATTAATATACTAACAGAAATCCGGATCTCAGAGTGCGTACATCTACAAATTTGGTCCAATCCTCCTTAGTTATAATTTAGGCATCTGATCTTTGGAGGCTCTGTCGATGGTCCCATCAGCCGCTTTTTATACTTTTTCCCCACATCGATTCTATATGCCCGATGCAACCTTCCCGCTTCCTTGAGTATCCAATCTCTTGGGCATCATCGACATCAAAGTGTTTCTACTTATACATAAAAATGGATTAAATAAATACAACTAAAAATTCACTAAATAAGATTATTAAAGAGGTCTAAAATTATATACTGTATTAAGGACCAAAAATCATCTTTCAGTTTAGGCAAAAGCGTATTATCTTTCTCATTCCAACTTTTTATTGAAATTGGAAAGATTTGTTTCACATTAGTACCAATAAAGCTAATTAAATTTGTGCCGTTGTCTCCAATTGGCAAACCTTTAACACTCCATCGGACCTTAAATAATTAAATCATTAAATAATTAGATAACTTGGAAAGGTAGAGAACAACATTAATAATTAGTAATTAACTTACCTTATATTTCTCGTGTCCTTTACTTATCCGATGAACGATATTCTTTTTCGATGTAATTCCTCGGGAGTGAACTTCTTTGTGTTTCTATCACCCCATCACCACCCCGACTACTCTCGTGATCACTATGTGATGTCATCCGACTTGCAATGACCCAAATGAAATAGACTCGGTGAGTTTTAGCTTTCTAATTGTTTAGAACCAACAAACACTTAACAAAATATAGAAGAAGCCATGCACTAAGTAATGATGAAAGCCATGCACTAAGTAACCTAGAGTAAACATACATAGGAAAGACATGCACTAAGTATATAACCTAGAGTAAGCATATATATGAAAGCCATGCACTAAACAGAGAAAGCCATGCACTAAGTAACCTAGAGTAAACATACATAGGAAAGCCATGCACTAAGTATATAACCTAGAGTAAACATATATAGGAAAGCCATGCACTAAGAACCTAGAGTAAACAGAGAAAGCCATGCACTAGGAAAGCCATGCACTAGTCAAGTTAATAATGCTATCTAAGCTAGACTAATCTAACAACTAATTAGATACAACATTGAGCTAAGTAACAGAGAAAGCCATACAAAAGATACATAACAAACCATAAAAAAACCATAACAAATAGTCATTGCAGTGAGAGAGGTGGAGAGTACGTGAGTGCGAAATACATTTTGAAAGGAGAGAGAAGCGAGTAAAAAGGAAACAAATGGGAGGAGCTGCGTGGTAAGATAGCACCAAGAGAGAGAGGATGAGCGAAGAGGATGGGTTTCTACGTTTACGTTTTCTGGGTCGCGTTTATGGGTTTTCGGGTCGTAGCACCAAGGAGATGAACGAAGATGAACGAAGAGGGTTTCTGGGTCGTGGAGGTTCGCAAAGCGCACGATGAACGAAGTCACGTGAGTTACGGGTTGTGCGGGTTACGGGTTGTTCGTGGAGGGTTTCTGGGTCGTGGAGAGAAGTTAGGTAGATGAAGAGACGTCTACGTGAGTGTGTGAGGGAGATGAGAGAGAGCGCGCCTTGTAAAAATTTTAATAGCATCCTAGCGTTTTTACATAAAGCGCTAGGGATCATCTAGCAGCGTGTTTACCATTCCTAGCGTTTTAAGTTAAAACGCTAGGGATGCTATAGCGCTTCTTTTACAATTCCTAGCGTTTTTCGAAAGCGCTAGGGATGCTATAACACCTTTTTACTACCATTCCTAGCGTTTTATGTAAAAGCGCTAGGGATGCTATAGCACCTTTTACTATCATTCCTAGCGTTTTATGTAAAAACGCTAGGGATGCTATAGCACCTTTTACTATCATTCCTAGCGTTTTATGTAAAAACGCTAGGGATGCTATAGCACCTTTTTACTACCATTCCTAGCGTTTTCACGAAAGCGCTAGGAATTGAATGATTTTTTAATTTTATTTCTAGCGTTTTTCTCTTTAAAACGCTATGTATTGATTGATTTTTTTAAATATTTTTTTATTTTTGTTTATTCTCCTTTTAATTACAACCTATTAATTCATTCCCTTCCAAAGAAAATTCATCAAATATCATTCCAACAAAAATTCACCAATATCATTACAATCCAATATATAGATACACACAAAATTCAACCTATTAATAGATATTTTTGTTTACAAATCATACAACATAATAAGTAACTTACATTATGAAACTCAAAAGTAGCTACAAATTAAAGCTATAACATATTGTTCGCTGGTGTTTTTAGCAAACAATCACTAGTTTTCAATATTAAGACTGTGAGATCAAACTAGAAAATCTCTTTGACAATTGCCTTTAAGTTTTGTGTCTTTTAGCGTGCGTAAGAACAAGAAAATAGTAGGAAGAGATAGTTTGAAAGCAGAATAAAAGCAAGAAGTGCAACAAACGTAAAAACAAGTAAAAATTGCATTAAAATGATAGAAAGAAGAAGGTGGTCCACCGACACGTACAATATGATCCGATTCACTCTTGTTTCGCTTTGACTTGGAAGTTGAGTTTCTCGAGTTTTTGTAAAGATGTGGTGACCCCGTTTTCCTATTACAAGGAGTATTTATACTCTCGGATACAATCGTGGGCAAGCACGATAACTACTTCCTAAAAACTGTGGGAAATAACCGCCCACTAGCTGCGCTGCTCCTTGCGCTCGACGACTTGTTGTCGAAGGGTTTGGCGAAATATTGGACCCGATTTTGTCGAACATTTGGCCCTCTCACCGTCGAAGGTTTCGACATTGTTTCGTAGCTTGAAGAACCAAGTGCTGCCGAAGTTTGCTTGCATTGTCAAGACTTGCACAACTTCTTATCGAATTTATGGTACATTGACTTGAACATTGACTGCGGCCCACGAATACTATTAAATGTGCGGTCAATACCATTTAAAGCTTAATTTAATGCCCTTGTCCGAATTTTGAGGTAACAGATTGCCCCCAAAAATGCTTTTTCGACGGAATAAGGAATGGAGGAAGAAAAGGCATTTTTGAATCTTGTGGCAATGGTCATTTCTACCGCCTTTTGCATTTCAACGGTGGTCGAAAGGACAACCATCATTACTTTGCAGGTAAAGCGAACCGAATCTTATTGGCACTATTTGCATAGTTGGTGGGCCATCACGCCTCCCAAACGTCGCGAACGTGCGAGTTATGGCGAACGTGCCAATAATCGTAGCTTCCCCAACATATATAAGCGGCTACAACCCTTCATATTCCTCTTTACTCGGTTTGAACTTTTGTGAAGTCTCTCTGCATTCTTCATTCTCTGCGTTTTGCAAAAATCCCCAAAATCACTAAAGTTTCAAACTTTCATTCCTTTCCTTCAAACTACGCTTGAATTTTCGTCTCGCATTTGCTTTTTATCTCTCATGGCTTCCTCATCTCTGCTTTGAATGTTCAACGAAGAAGCAGCGAATCCAACGGACCTAAAACCCTCGATAAGCCGTTGATGAGCGACATTCACGCGGCGATCGAAAGCAGTTCAATGGCGGACCAGTGTATTGATTCCCTCGCTAGGGTTTATACTCATGCATATCTAGGTCCTCTTCACGATATCCTATTAGAAAACACGAAGTTTCGAAATTTTCCCTACCATGCCTGCTGTCTTCAACCCAGAATTTTCACTAAGACCCTTTTCATTTAGAATTTACGAATAGTCCTTCCGGGGTTTTTAGGTCTGCTCCCAGGCTCGACCAATGATTTACATAGACCGGCTCGACAAGGTAGAGGCTAAAAAGGCCGACATCCTGGAAAAAACAAGGTATTTTTGACCTTATCCGGTTGTCAGGTATGGGCCTAAGTATGACAAACACCTTGATATTGGTCGCTATGCGATTTTGGGATCTGTGCCACTCATAGCCTCCACTTGAGATATGGCATGCCGACTCCCACTTTACTAGATGTTGCTTTGCCATCACAGTCTAAAACCCCTAGGTGAGACTTTTGACCGCTAATCCGACGATTATGAATACCGTTCACTTTCAACAATGCCACTTTTGCTCCTTACATCACGAACACCACAATCGTGACACGACCACGATTAATCGCTAAAGAACACGTAGCCTTCTTAACCCTTTGGTTATCCTTTTTGTTTTCTGTACCCGTTCACTCCGGGTTTCTAAAACCTATATTCCCTTTGGCATTTCAACTCCACGAGAAAGAAAACATTAGCCTTTGCTATTTGTTGTTGGGTTCTCTCTATCGAGGAGCTTGATAATGTTGTTCTAGAAGGCGAAAGAAGATGAACCCACCAACAAGTTCTTGGCCTCTCGCCCATTGTGGCTATTGCAATTGTGGTTGCTAGCCACTTTTGAGTCTCGACTAGGTGCAGTATATCCCTAAGTGCGCTTCAACCAACCTTAAAGTCTAGAGAGGATGAAGGGATTCGACTAGCCCAGTTGAAAACCAAGCGAGATAAATATTCCTCGGAAGAGTCTTTGAAATTCACTTCGACATGTTCTGAAGTGCACAAGTTTCGTGAGACTCCATGGCTCCCCTTTGTGCAAAGGCCTTTCGGTCCAACTTGGTTTTGCAACCATTTCCTTCTTCTTACATCCGAACAAGTGAGGAGATTACCCCAATCGCAAACCTACCTCTCTCTCGCTATTCTTTCTACGGACTTACCCCTGGCAAAACTAAAAATAGCCGGCATTAAGAAATACTTCCCAAGTTATTACGCGCGACAGTTTGGCCTTTGTCGATTCGACTGCGCCAGATGTGTTTTCATAGGCGAGAATTTTCGAATCGAAGCAAAGTGGCGACCTACAAACAAGCCTTCAAGAAATTCCACTATAGGGCCTTGAATTTGAACCTCTCAAATTCAACCCTGATTCTCATGCACCAAGAAATTTCATGAATGGTGGGTGATTACTACACCACTTCTTTGGCCGAGAGGCTAGTGACACCTTTGCGAGAAAATATTATGAAGAAATTGGTGGCACCGCTTCCTTCGAACAACCGGTATTTACTTCTTGATACCCAAATCCTTACGAGTCTTAAACATCTCAGAACTTAGTTTTATTCTGTTTGCTTATCAATGTTTTTCGACGTCGATCAACTCGCACCAAGTGAAGATCAAAGTAAGCAAGGCTACCACAAAGAAAATCTCCTCCAAAGAACCAAGAAGAAGGCGGTGGTCGTGAGATCTACTCCGGACATTGTCCTAAAGAAGGTATGTTGCCATTTATTCGCTTCAAGTTATTTTTGATTACGACTTTTTTACTTATGTCGAAAACCTTCTTTTTAGAAAACAACCAGTGCAAAATCCCTCAAGTGAGCCAAAGCTAAAAAGAAAATGGTCCTTCCGAAGAAGATGAGGTACTATACTCTTGCCTTGTTAATCCGTCGAAATTTCTCTTCCCTTTGTCATTCACTTTCTTGTCATAACCCAAATTCTTTTTGCGGGACATCGAAAGTGATGACAACATCCCCTCACTCAGAGGTCGAGGAAAAGAAACCTTTCCGAGATTCAAAGGGCAGCTCAAGGCATCATTATTGATGAGGCTCTGAACCACCTTCTTCTCCTCCAATCAAGAGGCTTAAGGTACAAGAGGTAAACTCCTTTCGACATTAGTTTAGACTTATTCGGTCTCACCTTTCTAATTCTTAACTTAAATGATATACCTTGTTGTGTGTAGGTGGGTGGGGTGCTCGTAGACAAACACGGAGTTCGATCTATGGTTGAGGCCACGATCTAGATTCATCGATCCCCGTGCTCCCTTTTCCTTCATCTCCTCGTGGTGTAAGCTGGCTTGAAGAAATTTTCCAAGCGTTGGATAACCACAGAAATCCCTGTTTTGAGGAGTTTGCTCCAGTCTTTGGAAATGTCGAACAAGAGGCGGTCGTCGAAGAGAATGCTCTGCTATGGAGGAGGCTATTCCAATTCTTTGGTAGAAGTCGACCAGGAGATCGTTGTTGGAGAAACGCCAAGTTCCGAACTTAACATTCCAACAATGAAGGACGAAGTAGTGGATATCTCTCGCCGAAATACGAAGAGAATATGATCGATCAAGAACAAGAGGCACCTAGAGTGGGGGATCCTGCAGATCAAAGTGCTTCTGCCAAAGAGTCATCCAACAGCGCTGTTAGCGATCAAGAATTGGCTGAGCTAAAGAAGACGAATCCTTTGGCAGCCTTGAAGATCATGTTGAGTCTTAAGAGCTCGTCGAGCCGCTTGATTTGCGAGTTCCTCGAACAACTCTCTAAGTTCTATCAATCGGAGGCGGTCGAAAGCTTTGCTTTGCGGTTGAAGACGAAGGTGTTAGAAGGGGACTTGGTGGCAACCATTGAGAATGACCCATCTGTGTATCTTGAGGTAAAATCCCTCATTCACAAGATCACCAAATTGGACCCTCCTCAAAACGTCCTCTCGTTCTTCATGGAATTTGGCCCCATTTTTGAGCAACTTTCTCTTTTAATCAACCAACGGTCGACCACCTCCAAGCGCAAGGTTCAAGAGGCTCAACTCTGCGAGGTAGAACTCGCCTCTCTTAAGGCCGATCAAGGCGACATCGAGGCTCTCGAAACCCAAGCGACTAAAGATGAGAAAGCAATCATTTGAATGGGATGCAGAGATTGCGCGTATTGACGAGGAGATAAAGACACTCCAACTCAAGCTCGTCAAACGCAGAGCATCGAAGGGCACGATCGTCGAACGCATGAGTCTTGCGCTTCTTCGTCCACCAAAACCACCAAAGCATTGGCGGCTATAGAGCACTTGGAGAAGATTGACAAGCATCAAGCTATTCTCGCCGACCTCGACAAAGAGTCGTACCTTCTCGACACCTCTATTTCTCTCGGTGTTAGCATTATGGAGAGGCATAAGGCTACCTTGTCGAACTTCGAGGCGTAATAGTTTAGCATTCTAAAAATGGGTGTGTAACTTTAATGATTTCTTTATACATTGCCATTTATGAACAACTTTCGTTTACTTATAATTGCTCAATCTTTATCTCGATTAACGTTGGCTTGTATCGTTTTAAATACTTGCCATTTATTCTAAAGATTCTATTTTCGTCACCTAGCTCTCTTCGACTTCATAAGCGCCATTCGAAAAGCATCGCAACACGCGAAATGGGCCTTCCCACCCTGGTGACCATTTGCCTAAAACTCTATCTTTTTTATCCATAGGTAATAGGACTTTCCACACTAACTCCCCTTCCTCAAAGGTTTTTAACTTAACCTTTTTATTGTAGGCTTTAGCTACTCTTTCTTTCTGTCGAATAAGCATCTCTAAAGCTAACAGCCTCTCTTCGTCTAAATCAACTAATTCATCAATCATCATATTCCAATAATGATCAAAAGGAATTTCACCTTGTTTCTGAATCCTTGTTGATTGTAAACAAATCTCGACAGTAACAACGCATCATGCCCAAATGTTAACTTTGTAGGGAGTGGTGTTTATAGACTCTTTAGGTGAAGTTCGACAAGCCCATAACACTTGGTCAAGAGAACTGTGCCAACTTCTAGGCTTACGTCCAACGTGCTTTTTAATCAAGTTAATAATGATTTTATTGGCAGCCTCTACTTGACCATTGGCTTGTGCGTAGTATGGTGTCGAAGTCAATAACTTGAAACCAATTTCAAGAAATGAAATCTACCATTTTTCGACCGGTGAAAAGCGAGTGACTTGGTGCGTAGTAATGGTTTCGGAATTCCATATCTATAAATGATATGATTTTGAATAAACCTTATCCTTCGCTTCTTGATCTACATTGGCTAAAGGTATTGCCTCTACCCATTTAGTAAAGTAATCAATCCCTACCGGAATGTATCGTGGCCTTTCGACGAGGTTGGTTTTATTTCTCCAATCACATCTAGAGCCCAGCCACTGAATGGCCAAGGTTTCACTATAGAATGCAACTCGTTTGCGGGGCACATGTTGTATTCAAGCATGTTTTGGCATTCTTGGCAACCTTTGGCAAATTCTATACAATCTTTCAAAGATAGTTGGCCAATACATTCCTTGTCGAAATAACAACCATTTCATTTTGTGGCCTACTTGATGTGAGCCACATGCTCCACTATGTGTATCGAAGCGCCAAATATGCCTCGTTTTCTTTGAGAGACATTTTAGTAGTACCCCCTTCAGGAGTTTGTTTGTACAATTCGTTTCCAATTAACACATAGCTTAGGGCTCTGTATTTTACTTTTTATTAGTGTTCCTCAGAGGATTTTGTAAATACTCTACAATGGGTTTTCGCCAATCATCATCAACCATATTGTCAATAGCAAAAATTTACGCCAAGTCAATATCGTCAAAAATGTGACGTTTTTCGACGCGTACTTCATTTGTATTTATTGCCCCCAATTTTTGGTGTTGACAATGCCGTCGAAGGAGTATTATAGAGAGAGTCTTACGAGATTAGTTTATCTTTTATCTCAATTAACTCTTCTAGGTCGTGCTTCGATACTTTGTAACGAGAGGCAATTTGTGCAGTTCATTTGCCACGTGATTTTCAATTCGTGGTAGATGTTCTAGGTGAACGAATGTAAACCTTTTTAGCAAAGTATTGGCAATAACGAAATATTTAATAAGGTGTTCATTAATACACTTGTATTCTTTTGTCAATTGTTTGACCACTAATTGAGAGTCACCTTTTATTTCAACATAACTTGCCCCCAATTCGAGTAAAATTTTAAGGCCTACTATTAAAGCCTCATATTCAGCTTCATTATTTGAGCAAGAGTCTCGAATTTTAAATTTATACTTCGTTGGAGTATTTTCCGGCGAGATAATCAAAATTCCAATACCTGCTCCATTTTTATGGCTTGAGCCATCGAAGTATAATCTCCAAGGACGTATGTCTAACGAATGTATTTCACATTCGACAACAGAATGGTCTACTATAAAATCAGCAACCACTTGTCCTTTAATTGATTTAAGGGGTTGGTAAGTTAAGTTGTACTCTAGCAAAGCTAAAGCCCATTTGCCAATTCGACTATGCAACATTGGTTTTGACAACATATGTTTAATAACATCAAAATGCGAATAAACATAAACATCTGCTGATTTTATATATTGCTTCAATTTTGTACAAGAAAAATACAAGCAAAGGCACAGTTTCTCAATTGGACTATACCTAGTTTCAGCATCGATCAAAACCCTACTAAGGTAATAAATGGGTCTTTCGACACCACTATATCATCCTCTTGCGCTAACATGCTACCTATTGTGTTATCGGAAGTCGCTATATACAATTTTAGCAATTTGTTTCCAATAATGAGCAATAACATTGGTGGCTTGACCAAATAAGACTTGATCGCGTCGAAAGCGTCTTGGTGAACTCCGCTCCCACTTGAATTCATCTTCTTTCTTCAATCTCATAATGGCGAAAAAACTTGTGTTTTGCCACTTAGATTTGAGATGAATCTTCGAAGGAAATTAATTTTCCCTAGTAGTGACTGAAGTTCTTTCTTGGTCGAAGGAGCCTTCGTTTCCATAATTGCTTTAGTCTTATTTTCGTTGATCTCTATGCCTTTCTTGTGTACTACAAAACCCAAGAATTCACCGCACGCATACGTAAAGCACATTTGGTTGGATTCATTTTCAATCCATATTTCCTCATTCGTTCAAAAGAACGTCGAAGATGGTCTAAATGACCACTTTCTCGAGGATGACTTAACCACCACATCATCTATGTATACTTGCATAAAATCATCAATAAAATCGTGAAACATAGAATTCATTGCCCTTTGATAAGTGGCACCAGCATTTTTTAAACCAAAAGGCATGACCACCCATTCATAAACACCTAGTGCCCTGGACATCGAAAAAAGCTGTTTTCGACATCATCCTCTTCGGCAATAAAGATTTGATTATACCCCGAGTAGCCATCTAGCAACCGAGATAATCAAATCCTGCTGCCGAATCTATTAGCATTTCGCGCACGGGCATAGCGTATTCATCTTTAGGTGTTGCATTATTTAGATCCCTAAAGTCTCACGCAAACTCTAAGTTTTCCATTTTTCTTCATTATTGGAACTATATTAGCTAACCAATCAACGTACCTGGCGATTCGATGAATTTGCTTTTGAACGACCTTTCTATTTCTTCCTTGATCTTAGCCAATATCCGAGGAGCAAATCTTCTTGGCGTTTGCTTTCACTGGTTTCTTCCCAGTCGAATGGGTATTTGTAATTCCACCACTCTCGACTCAAACCGGGCATTTCGCTGTACTCCCAAGCAAAGCAATCTTTGAACTCCTGCAGAAGTGAAATAACTTGGGTTCTGAAGGCAGCATCAAGATGTGCACTAATATATGTTGGCCTTTTGATCAAGCCATCTCCCAAATCCACCTCTTATTTGGATCTTGAGCTTGCATGCGCTTTGTAGAATCTCTAGGGTCTTTTTTCAAAACCCAATGGTTCGTCATCATAAATGCAATCCAAACTTGTCATTTATGACTTCACCATTTTCTTCAGATGAAGTTATGGCTTCGGCGACCATTGTTTGTTGATTTAACTTCGGCCCAAAGCCGTTTTATTTTATTTTCGGCCATGTAGTCGTAATTCTATCCCAAGCCACCGGTGCGACATCTAAACCTTCTAAGAGTCGGTGTCCCATCCCGTTGGAGGTAGCACACCATCGGGATAGACATTTGCACCTTCTATTTCCTCTCTTTCCCACACAAAACCATGTGTTGGGTATAGGTGAATGGAGGAAAGCACATTGTCTCAAGAGATATATGCTTGGCTAGAAGATGAACATGGCGCAATATTCGCCATTTGCTTCTCAAAATTCTCCTGGTGACATTATTTACGTCGAAGAAGGAAATAACTTTGTCCGCTTCGACGTACTCCACGGACCATCATCCTCCACATTACCAATTTACGGTGTAAGCTTGAGGAGCAGCTCCTACGCCATGTATCCACTCCTCCCAAGGAGTAGATTGTAGCTTGCTTTTGAAGCTATGACAAAGAACGTGGTGGTTCTTCCGGCGGTTCCTACCACCACTTCCACTTCGACAATTTCAACGACGGCCAGGCGATTTCCCCTCATAATTGGTTAACATAATATTATGAGGTCTAAGGTCTGTATCAAACACCACTATTGTCTTGAGATGGCACGAGGCATTAAGTTAACAAGCTGACCCCTCCATCGACCAAGATCTTATTAATACCTACGCCATTAACTTTTGCTTGGACGCATAACGCGGCGGATGGTGTTGCATGCCCCTCGTCGTCGCCTCTCGAAAGTGGCCATCTGTTCTTCCACGCAGCCATTGTTCATGACATAGTAGCATACTGGCTTGTGGTTAGCCATATCCCCAATGAAGTCTTCTTCGACGTCGTTTGGGACTGTAACAACATCGTACTCACTCGGCAGAATGGACACCACGTTGCAGATGACGTCGAAGCTAGCCTCAGAGTCGTCGAAATCTGAAGTAACATCTTCATCCATGTCGAATGAAGCACTTTTCTTTTTTATAGATGTTAATGGAGGGAAGATCCTCTCCATAGCAGGCCTTCTTGGTTCCTCTATCACAATAGATTTCCCTTTAGCCTTATTTCCAACCCTCACTTGATTGGCAGCACCTATACTTATCTTTGTGTTCCCCACGGTTTTAGGAGTCACACCCTTAACCGTTTTTGGCGTTGCTCGTTAGCAACCCAGTGTTGCCTTCTTTTTCGAGCGCTGGTAACGACGCCATTGGGTCTTCGTCATGGGATTCTTCCCTTTATAATTGTTTTTATAATTATATTTTGAGGCCTCACCTGTGATTGGCTTGGCGTTTCACTGTTGAGCAAAGACTCTTATAGTGTCTGCGCATCCAAAGCATGTATCCACTTCTCATTGGATGGATCTCGCTCTTGGAAAAAATGGTTTGGCGAGGCAGATAAGCGCAAACTCCTTCTTGGCTACACCCTTACCAGCAAACTGCGGCTTGCTTGTCGAAGCCTTGCTCGAATTCTTTACCTTGTAAGGAAGGTCCCCTCTCTTGAAACTGAAATTTGGCCTCTTATCTGGCCATTTCCTCTTTAGGGGTTGTCGAACTTCACAAAGATTCGACACTTTTAGCCGCTTCTTTATCAAACACAAAGATTGCACCTTGGACATAACATGACCTCGAGCTCAATTTGCACCCAGGTCGGGAAGTCTATCAAATCTTCCTCGGCCTTGGGGTACACAGATGTACCTTCTCCTCATATTCTTCACGAGTAACGTGTTGCACAAAGATTACTCTTTGCACAACACTTTTGATTTTTTCAAGCAGGAGGTTTGGTAGACTTTGGAGAATCCACCATTTTGCGTCTACCATATTGATACTCATCTCAATTGGTTCCGCATACATCGCCTCCACTTGATGGAGTGGGTCAAGACATCAATTTGCATCGGTGCTTTATTCTTTTTATCTCCAAATTTGAGCCTTCCTTCTTCGATCGCGTCAACCATGTCCTGAAAAGTACACAGCAGTCGGTTGTATGTCCCAAAAATTATGAAACTTACAATAACCCTTTTTCTTCCTCTCGCTCGAGAGGAGGAACTTTCGAGCCATTTGGCACTATTATTTGGCCATCGGTCACTAGCAAATCAAAGATCTCGTCACATTTAGTAACATCAAAGGTGTACGTTTTAGGCACAAATCTATCATTCTTAGGCTCTACAGATTATTCCCATTTGCGAGGCCTTAATAATTTACAAGCATAGGGAGGACCGGGCTTAAGTTCACCCGTCGCCTATTTCCTCCGATTCGACATCGCTAAATGCAAAGTCGAATTGTTCATCTACATAGGCTATCTTTTCTTTTTTGTGAAAACCCACTGAGTTTTCTTTTTTATTGTACTTATTCACTCTAGCCTTTTCCTCTCTAAGCCTTTCGACTTGTCGAACTCTATCAGCTAGTTGGGTCATGTCTCTCAAGTGAGACGTATCCAATTTCTTTCGAATTGAATAGTCAAGGCCACCTGCAGCCATTTCGACAAGCTCATGTTCAGGCACTTGCGTAAAACACCTTGCCTTCAGTAGCCTAAATCTATTCAAATAATCATCAATGGCCTCAGGCACTTTGCGTCGAACACTAGCTAGTTCTTTGAGACTAATTTTCGACTGGCCCATGTAGAATTGCTCATGAAAAGCCTTTTCTAATTGCCCCCATGTGTACATGGAACCAGGGGGTAGTGTGGTAAACCACGTAAAGGCATTCTTAGTTAGAGAATTTGGAAAATATTTCATCTTCAAATTCTCATTTTGGGCTATGTCCCCTGCCTCAGTCATGTAACGGGCAATGTGTTAAATGATGGACTCATTGGTATCACCCCAAACTTAGTGAATTTAGGGATTTTCCGGCCTCTTGGCAGTGCATGCGCAACACGTATTCACACAATGGTGATATGAAATTAGGCCTATGTAAACCTATGTTAAGGCCATTTTTGCGCCATTATGGTTTCGACCAAAGTGGCTATGTTGTCTTGAGCACAAAGCGTTATTTCGTTGCACTTGTCGAACAACTTCATCGCGTTTTGGTTTCGATTTACCATAACTACCTCGGGGATGTGATTTCCCATTTGTTGTTCGCCCATGCTTGCTTTGGGCTTCGGCGATCCAGCGATCTCGTAGGGTGTTAGGCATGTTGTTCCCACAATTTGGTAAGCGCCTATTGTTTCCGTAGGAGCCCCAAAGAAATCGCAATCCTACCCATTTGGTGCGCTAACATCCGATAAGCGGTATTTGTGTTCGAATCAAAGGATTGAACACGGTACCAATTTGTTAGTCGCGATATTAACCATATCATGATTGCTTTCGTCCACTTGTTGTCTTAACGCCAACAAGGACGCATTGGTTAATCAAGAGGATTTCGACCAAGTATACCCTCGGAAGATGCGTGTGAAGGGAAAAGGTCGACACATGTGGCATTCCAGTAGGCATGCCATATACCCCAAAAGGGTATGGTGGTAGACTCATGTTTTGGAAACGTGTTTCCAAACTATTCCCTGTTGCCACATAAGGACTAGAAGGAAGTCCTACGCTTTGTGGCAAGGCCATAGATGATGTCGAACCAACATTAGTCATTGACATCGTGGGAGCAGTTCGCGATGTCACTTTGGGGCGTAGTCCCCCTGTAACATTTCCAACGTTGACATTGGCAGAATCTACCGTTGTTCCTTGCCCTTGTGATATCACAGGGTTAGAACTAGAGGCGTTGTTAGAATTGGTACGTACCATTCTACCACTCCTCAAGTGCATACAAGTTTATACACTCAAGCGTAAAGCGACACAAAATAAGCGGCAAAGGTCCCACTGGCGTGCCAATTTGTTCATTGGTGTTTTTAGCAAACAATCACTAGTTTTCAATATTAAGGCGTGAGATCAAACTAGAAAATCTCTTTGACAATTGCCTTTAAGTTTTGTGTCTTTTAGCGTGCGTAAGAACAAGAAAATAGTAGGAAGAGATAGTTTGAAAGCGAGAATAAAAGCAAGAAGTGCAACAAACGTAAAAAGCAGTAAAAATTGCATTAAAATGATAGAAAGAAGAAGGTGGTCCACCGACACGTACAATATGATCCGATTCACTCTTGTTTCGCTTTGACTTGGAAGTTGAGTTTCTCGAGTTTTTGTAAAGATGTGGTGACCCCGTTTTCCTATTACAAGGAGTATTTATACTCTCGGATACAATCGTGGGCAAGCACGATAACTACTTCTAAAAACCGTGGAAATAACCGCCCACTAAGCTGCTTTGCTCCTTGCGCTTTCGACCAGCTTGTTGTCGAAGGGTTTGGCGAAATATTGGACCCGATTTTGTCGAACATTTGGGCCTCTCTGTCGAAGGTTTCGACATTGTTTCAGTAGCTTGAAGAACCAAGTCTGCCGAAGTTTGCTTGCATTGTCAAGACTTGCACAACTTTCTTTGTCGAATTTATGGTACATTGACTTGAACATTGACTGCAGCCCACAGAATACTATTAAATGTGCGATCAATACCATTTAAAGCTTAATTTAATGCCCTTGTCGAATTTTGAGGTAACACATATATAATAAAGACAACCTCAATGACTACTGTCTTGACCACTAGATCTCATGATCACTAAGTGATGCCATCGACTGCAATATAACATAATCCATGTTATTGTTAAATTTACAAAAACAATATAATAATTATCTATTAATAAAAAATAACGAGAAATCATTAAGTCTATATTACCTTTTCCTTTTCCTAGACAAAATTTTGTTTGCAATTCGCGTCTTGGTATTTTTTTCCCGACGAATAATAATTCCATCATTATGATCTTTTCTAAAATATACAACATCCTCTATAGAAGTATTTTCCCCTATTATTGGTTACGATGTTACGAAAGGGTCGTCCTCAACACCAACATCATCGGGTGCTTCATCATCATCGTTGTTATACACAAATTTTTTGTCAGTCAATAGAACAATAGACCAATTGATATTAACTGGATCAGTGACATAAAACACTTGTTGAGCTTGCGATGCTAAAATAAAAGGTTCATCTTTATATCCTAACTTGTTGAAATTCACCCGCATGAACCCTAATTCATCAATCAGAAACCAAGATATTGTCAACCCATTCACATTTGAACACGGGCTCTGAAACATATTGTAATCCAACTCCCATATGTGTTCAATGAAGCCAAAGTAAGACATATTCACATATATGGGATTTCTATCTTTGCACTTGGATGCATGCATAGAATGAGCTACAAGAGTCACCCCACTATTTTGCATTTTACTCGATCATCTTGTTCTTTTGTATAGAAAGTGCACTCGTTCATTAGATATTTGTTGTAAGAGAAGACATGTATATTTGGACCTTTTGCTAACCATCTCAATCTTTTTGAAATCGAAGTAGGATTCGAAACACACTCACCATCAATGTGATGTTTTAGCCACACTATGAAACTCCTATTGTCTTCTTTTGCTAACCAAACTTGCTTCTTTTCAGGAATTGACTCTTAAGAATCTCCTTGTGCTTGGCAACATATGAATCAACCTCACTATCATTGTGAAGAACGTACAAGTGTGCTTGCTCTAGTTCTTTCCTTGATACCATCACTAATTTAGTTCTGTCATCCCTTTACTAATCCTTCCTTCATGACGAGACCTTGGCGGTCCCACAGAATATTCAAGACTAGATAGATAGCCGTGCAAAACTCAATAGCCTCTTCAACTATATAGCGCTCAACAATACAACCCTCAGTCGTGATCGATTTTTCACATATCCTTTTAATATCTTCATGTAACGCTCAAACGGATACATCCATCTCATGTAACATGGGCCACACAATTGTGTCTCTCTAAACGGATGAACTATTAGATGAATCATTATGTCAAAAAAGGAAGGTGGGAAATACATCTCAAGCTCACACAAAGTGATGATAATTTCTCTTTGCAATGTTGGCAACTTTCCGGTGGTCAATCACTCTACTACAAATCGCCTTAAAGAATAAACAAAGTTTGGTTAAGGTCCGATGCACTTTCTTAGGCAAAATGGATCGTATACCAATGGGTAGCAAATTCTCCATGAGAACATGACAATCGTGGGACTTTAGAGACTTTAACTTGAGGTCTTTAATCGATACAAGAGTCGCCACATTTGAAGAGTATCCTCTGGAACTTTAACTCCATGAAGAAACTCACAAAAGAGCAGTCTCCTCCTTTCTAGATAGAGTATGAAGTGCGAGGAGGTAGATATGTACGTGTACCCTTCTTTCTGGGACCCAATTCAGGTCTCAAACCCATACTAACCAAATCCAACCTTGAGTTGATGGTATCTTTAGTCTTACGGCATATTGAGTAAGGTACCAATGACACTTTCGAAGACATTCTTTTCAACATGCATCACATCAATGAAATGCCTTACATATAATGACTTCAAGATGGCAACTCAAAGAAAATCGACTTTTTCTTCCACCCCGTTTGGCAATCTCTCCTGCAAAAGGCTTCCCAAATTTAATGTTCAAATCTTCCACCTTTTCAAATACTGTCGCGTCACAAAGCGGGGAGCTCTCACGTGTTCTGTATTCCCATCAAATGCCTTTCTCCACAATCGATAGTGATGAGTTGATGGCAAAAATCTACGATGACCAAGATAGATATTCTTCTTACCATGTTCCAACCACATCCAATCTGTGTTATCTTCACATATAGGGCATGCACACTACCCTTTGTTCTTGTACCGGATAGATTGCCGTATGCTGGGAAAGTCGTTAATTGTGCCAAAGATCATAGCCCTCGTGGTGAAACTTTCTTCTCCGAACCCATCATACACCTCTACCCCAATCTCCCACATTCGCTTCAAGTCTTCAATTAAAGGAGCCAAGTATACATCAATATCATTTCTGGTTGTTTGGGCCGAGAAATTAACAAAGACGAGATCATATATTTGCGTTTCATGCAAAGCCACCACGTGATAAGTTATAAATCGCCAAAATCACGGGCCATGTATCTTGTGGGAGCTACTCCGATACCGTGCGGGTTAAATCCATCGCCAGACAATGCAAGGCGTAGGTTTCTCGGTCATCCCCGAAATTAGGATACTCAATATTGATTTTTTCCATTGCGGAGAATCTGCAGGGTGTCGTAGCATACCATCTTTAATCCTTTCATCCTCATGCCATGTCAAGTGTTTTGCATCTTACGAACTACGATACATGCGCCTAAATCGAGGAATTATAGGAAAATACCACAACACCTTTTGTGGAGCGGACTCTTTCTTCTTATATCGCGGTGCATTACATTTAGGACACGACTTTAACAACGCATGTTCATTCCGAAATAAAATGCAATCATTCGGACAAGCGTGTATCTTCTCATAGTTCAAGCCAATAGACCCCAACATTTGCTTTGCATCATACGTCCGAGAAGGAAGCACATTATCATTCGCAACATTTCTTTCGAAGTGAGAGTAAATCGGTAAAGCTCTTATCCGTCCATCCGTGGCGAGTTTTCAAGTTATACAACTTGATCAAACCAATAATTTTGTGAATTCATTACAACCCGCATACAATGGTGTCTCTCCGCATCGGTTATCAACTTCTCAAACATTTCAGGACAATCATTAAGATCCTCTTCAACCACCTTTGCCATCTCTTCAAATTCATTCGCATCAAATGAATGTGTTCCGGTGTCAACCGTGCGCATATCTCTTACTAATATCATTCATATTTGAAGATTCACCTTTTTCTCACCGTGCATTATCCAACAAGTGTAACTTTGATCAATTCCATTCGCCTTTAAATGTCGTGTCAACTCCTCTGCAGTAACTGATTTTACATAACAACACCTTAAACAAGGACATTTCATACCACTAGAAGTCCCTAAACGTTCAACAGCACAGCTCACAAAATAATCCACTCCAGCGGCATACTCCTTGGACAGACGATTGGCAGACATCCAATTTCTATCCATAATTGCCAAATATTTATAATAAAATCCTGAGAAGAGAACTTTAACATATGACCCATCAAGCAATTCGAATATAATGAAGAATCAATTCATATAAAAAAACAAACAAAATTTCCTCTTTTAAATTTTTTCAATTCCACTCCTTATTTTCCCAAGCTATATCTATATCATATTCTATTTCTATTCTCGGTCCTTTGGTCAAGACAAAGGAACCATATAGTCTAGTCTTCCAAACAATTAATTTATGTGTAACAAGAAGAGGCTAGTGGTGAAAAAAAAGAAGAAGAGTCTAGTGTGCACAAGTGACAAAACTAATATATTTCTAAACTAGAACCCACAATTAATATCTAACAAGAAAGCAGAGAAAGGAGCAGTAAAACTCACCAATGTTGTCCGAGTGAGAGAGATGATGTTCACCGAGAGAGATGATTTTCGTTGAGAGAGATGATGTTAATTTGAGTTAGGGTGTTAGGTTTTTGCGTTTACGGGTGAGTGATTTTGCGTTTCGGGTAAGAGTGTTAGGTGAAAGAGGAAGTAGCTCAATGGGAAACAAAAAAATTATTTAACCATACCTAGCGTTTTCTAAAAACGCTAGGATCTATCTAGCGTGTTTTCTAAATACCTAGCGTTTTGAGTAAAAGCGCTAGGGATATGTCTAGAGTGTTTACTAAATACCTAGCGTTTTATAAAAAGCGCTAGGGATCTATCTAGCGTGTTTTCTAATTGGCTAGCGTTTTGAATAAAAGCGCTAGGATCCGTCTAGCGTGTTTTCTAAATAGCTAGCGCTTTCTAAAAAGCGCTAGGATCTATCTAGCGTGTTTTCTAATTGGCTAGCGTTTTGAATAAAAGCGCTAGGGATCTGTCTAGCGTGTTTTCTAATTTGCTAGCGTTTTGAGTAAAAGCGCTAGGGATGCGCTCTAGCGTGTTACCTAATAGGTAGCGTTTTACTTTAAAACGCTACTAATGGTGTAGCGTGTTATTAAAATGGCTAGCGTTTTTTTATAAACGCTACTAACGGTGGCGATCTCTTTTTACAATTCTGGCGTAGTGCAACTTGTAGTTCCTGGAGGGGCTTGTTCTATAGCTGCTTCAGTGTTTTCCTTAGGTGTGGCCACACTGGATGTAGGCACACTAGTGAACTGTTTGATCATGTTGCTTAAAGTGGCTACTTGAGCAGATAGGGATGATATGTCATTAATTTCATGTACCCCAGAAGTTTTCCTTTGGGCACTCACCCTCTCAGTAGGCCAACTTGAACCATTTGTAGCAATTTTATCAATAAGATCACATGCTTCATTATAAGACATATTCAAAAGAACACCACCAGCTGATGCATCAAGCATCACTCTAGTTTGTGGTTCTAAACCATTGTAAAAAGTTTCCATTTGTATAATGACAGGTAGACCATGTTGTGGACATTTTCTTAAAAGCTCTTTCCATCTTTCCCATGTTTCAAACAATGATTCAAATTATTTTTGCCTAAAAGATGTAATATCATGTCTCATTCTAGCATTTTTAACTGGAGGAAAATATTTACTTAAGAATTTTTCAGCTAGTTCATTCCATGTATGAATAGAATTGGGCTCCAAAGAGTTTAGCCATGATTTTGCCCTATCTTTCAATGAATATGGAAATAACTTAAGTCTAAATGCATCCTCACTAATACCAGGAATGATAAAGTTACTACATACTTCTATGAATTGCTTTAAATGCTCATGGGGATCCTCATGTGGGGATCCACCAAATTGACCAATTGTTTGTAACATTTGAAACATCATAGATTTAAATTCAAAATGAGCAGCATTAATATGAGGCCTAGCAATGCTAGTCTGTATATGTTGCTGATCATATTGGGCATAGTCCCTCATAGGCCTATCCCTATCATTAATCATACCTATTGGTCCCATTTGAATGAATTGATGTCTGTGATCTTCTTCACCTTTAGGTTGTTGATGTTGAGAATTAGGTCCTCCTCTTACTGATGCATCTTCACTGTGGTGAGACATGATTCTGCATCTCTGTTGTCTTTGTCTTTGTTGTCTTAGCAATCTCCTAAATCTTCTTTCAATTTCTGGATCACAATTGAATTCTGGTGGTCTATTTCTGGGCATAAACTAGTGTTTCTACACTGAGTGTACCTGCACTAAGTGTTTCTGCACAAAAAAACAGAATACCAGTAGTACTAATATATAATAAAACACTAAATTAACAATCTAAACAACAAAATTTTACTATAATCCCCGGCAACGGCGCCAAAAACTTGGTGTGAGGAAATATATGCAAGTATACATAGTCACACAAGTAATATAATGATAAGAAAAGGTTGAACCCACAGGGATTATGTAATGTAAAGTTTTGTATAGTTCAGAGTGTACACTTAGTGTGTCTACACTATGCACAATTTTGTTTGGAGTGTTCAGAGTTAATAATAACAATATAAATGATGAAAGGAATCAGTGAGATAGAGTAGTTGAGATGTTTTCACCAAGTTAATCACTTCTAAGTGTTTTTAGTGGAGTATGCAGTGTGGGAACACTGAACGCAACTGCATGACTAGTGTGTGCCTTTCAACACTTTCTTCAGAGTTTCATTACAAGCTTCCTATCTCTAGGCATGCTAAATAGGTTGACTCTTGTCTTTTTAACCTTCCACTGTATCACCCTAAGAACTATGTTATCCTATGCTAGGACTTAACATGGTTTTAACAAGCAATTCTTTATTAAAGCTAGTTTAACAAAGATGTTGTTACAAACACTCATTCTTATTAACTCTTGAGTTCATAAATGTAGCCCATGTCTGCTGCCACAAGTTTACTATTCTAAAGTGATCAATTCCAGAAATAGTTTTGAAAGAAGTATTACACAAGAGTTAAAGTGCATACACTACATAAACCAATATTACTTACTTAGAAGTTCATAACATGACTACAACATCTCAACTTAAGGGAAATTAGCTCATATTCCTCATAATATAATAGAGAAAATATGCAAAGAACATAATCAAATGAGTAATATAGCAAAAGAACTTAAAAGGATAGAGATTACACGAATTGGAGATCTTTTGCATGAGTTTCCCAAGTTGAAGTACAAAATGAGTTCCTTACACAAGTTTCTTTCAAGTAGAACTGAAGGGAATGGTTGTCAAGCACCTTCTTTCCTTCTTTATCTTCAGAAACGTAAATAACAACTAAACTAAACTATAAATATAAACAAACTAAGTGATCCTCTAAGATTTTGATGAAGGATTGAATTTAAGATTCAATTTTAGGATGATTTGCAAGTGAAGATATGGCCTCTATTTATAGGCACGAAAGCTTTCCTCCCTTGAGGAGTTTCCTTCGGCGCGAAAGATCAACTGAGGAGATAAACCATGGTTTAGTTGTAGACAACCAATCAAGCAAGTAGCTCATGTTTGGTCACTTGCATGGAGAACACATGAGGAGGTCCAATGGAGAAGTGTCACATGTCTTTAGATAAGTGAGCCTTGCAACTTGATTTTTATGTTGATCGCCGACTTCTGCAAGTGGCTCTACACCAGGTGACTAGGCATGACGTCACAAATCAAGTGTGGAAGCAACGAAATGGTCCTTGGATGTTTTGGTACAAACTGCTGGTTTTTAGCAGGTGTAGGCAGTGTTTCCACTCTTGGTGCAGACAGTGTTTCCACTTCTAGTGTTTCCACTCCTGTAGTAGTTGCACTGAACAAAAACATCAAACCTAACAAGATATGTGCATTTTGCCTAATTTATTGTCCTAATCCATTTGAATCTTTAAAATGTTGTTTCTTAATAAATAATGTATATTTATATAAAAATGTACTTGAAAATAAACAATAATCTAAGTTAAAATAGATGAATAACTCTATATAAAATAGAGTTATCAAACGACACGATACGTCAATAAGCTCTAAGGACGTCTTAGGTCGTAGAGACACCTCTCTAAAAAAATTACTCAAAATTCAACTCTCATTATTTCATCAAAATGCATTACAATTTATGCTGTAGTTCTAATTGACTCAATGAAACACTAAAATTCAAATATCGCCTAATTAAAATCTAATCATAATTCAAATGGAAAAAAACTATTTGGCATTAAAGCCAATAATTCAAATCCTAAAATAAAGAAAACAACTAAATGACATTAAAGCCTTACAAATAGTCCTAAAATTGTAAACAAATTGCACTAATTTATTATATATGAGAATGCACTAATTTATTCGTAATGAGGTTTTCTTCAACTTCTTCTACCTGTGGACCTTATTTACATGAGTTGATAGGAATTCCCGGGTGAATGATAACACAAGAATTACAAGTCTAAGATGGCTACTTGGATTCAAAATGGTATAAGCCATTAAGGCTTATCGAATTTATATCATTGTATAAAATAAAATAGTGCTACCTTTATAAGTTGCTTTCCACATACTTAGTGAACTTAGGATCACATTACCATGGCTTGTAATTTGCTTCACACTCCAAGTACGTACCAAGGTGCCAAAGCTGGTTTGGTGCCAAGCTCTTGTGTTTGCTAAATCTAAAGCGTGTTTCGCTCTTCTTGACCTTTTTCTCCACCTTCGTCCGGACTATCCCCAACCTCCATCTATTCATCCAACACCTACTTCTCTTCACCTACACTACCCTCCACCTTCTCATCAACACATACAAGCATTTTATAAAGTTTATTTTTTCCCCACCATCCACCATTTTTGAACGAAAACATTGTGTTCTCGTTCTTTATTTTCCGCATTTCTGTTAGATTTGGTACCTTAGTACCAGACAATTTCAGTACTTTGGTGCCAGACATGCATAAGACAACTCAAAAAATACATGTGCGGTATTTTAGTACCAAAACTCTCATTCTCTATATAAAGTATCAACCTCCATATAAAGTATCAACCGATACCAGTTACAAAATTCTTTTTGCGAAAAACAGAGAAAAGGAAGGAGGAGGAGAAAATAGAGAAGGAGGTGGATGTGGTGGTGGATAGGGGAGATGGTAGGCTATTGGTGGTGAGAGAGAGGAGGAGGTGGTGGTGGTGGTTGTGAAAGGGCGGTGGAGGTGATGGTGGTGGTGAAAGGGAGAAGGAAGTGGTTGTGGCGGTGCGGTGAGAATGAGGGTGAGGAGTTTGTAGAAGAGAGAGGGAGAAGAGGGAGAAGAGGGAGAAGAGAAAGGAGAAGGGAAAGAGTGAGAGTGGTAGTGGGAGTGAGAGAGAATAAGGGTATTTTAGGGGTTCTAAGTAAAATTTGGGAGCCTTGTCAAAAAAGAAGTAAAATTGGGGAGTGGAGATGTAAGAGAGGGAGTGGGGAACAAATTTACCCACCAGAGAGAGCATCGTGACGCACGCCCATTATTATCAACCTATTTATTTTGGGCCCATGCTTCGTACAACCCCTCTCTACTCACTAGACACCCTTTTTTGGGGTGAAAAGACCAAAAACCCTGACCAAAAATTGGATTTTATATATTTTTTAAATATTAAATGCGATTCAGTAGCACGCTTGGTAAAGCTTGATTGGATTTCAACGCACCGAGTGTATTATTTTCAAAGGCAACCCCTCTAAAACTGTTTTTTATTAGGTTCGGAGCACGGCCGGCCGAACCTCACAGTTTTATGTTTTCTCCTATTTTCTATTGTTTTCATGATGAACTGTCACATTCAATCATATTTTCGGTACTCAAACGACCGAACTGGTTCGGAGCACCGTGCTCCGAATCAATTAAAATATAGCGTTTGGTGGTTTTTGATGTCAAGGTATTTTAAGAATATTTAAGGTTAGGAGTGTTCAATGAGTAGCTAGGGGGATTGGAAGAAACATTGGCCTTATTTTGTGGATCTAATGAATGTGAAGTATGTGCATGTTGGTAACGTTGAATCAAGTTACCAAGGGGGTTTTGGCTCTGGGAGGTTTTGAGGAGGCCCTCCCCTTACCATTGTAGAATCGTTGGAGCACGTTTTGTGCTTTCGGTTTTTGATAGAATCTTTGCTTATCTAAAAAAAAACGTTGAATCAAGTTAAAAGTGTGTTATTCGAAAAGCAACTAAATGTCTTTAAAAAGTTCAATATTGATTACATTGGTTCGACTATTAAAATCTCTCTACTTGACCAAAAAAAAATCTCTCTAATAACTGTTAACTAGGGGAAATCCGTGTGCGATGCACGGATTTATAAAAAAAAAATTAAAAATATGTCAAGGATATAAATATGTATAGTTACAAAAAAAAAAAATAATGCTTTTTATACAATTTATTAAGATATTAATTTTTAAACATACATAGATGAGAACATGAAAATCCAATTTAATAGATCGTACTTTAGTACTATATGATGTTAATAAATATTATAAGGATTATATATATTGTAATGATATTAGTAGAAGGAAATAAAAATTTAAGAAACTAAATATATATTTTTTATTCAGCTTTAAAATTAGTACAATTATACATTAATGATTTATTTCTTTAATGTGATTTATTTCTTTAATTTCCAATAAACTCATGAGTTAGTACAATATGGATTGAAGATGTAAAATTTTAATTAACACCTAATATGTTAATGACACATTATGCCGAGTCTTAATAAATATTTAAGCTACAAAGACAATGTGGTTTAGATTGCCAATTCGAAGTGAATGGCAGTGAATGGAAACAAAAAACAAATAAATTTTGCGGTTTTCGGTTTGGATTGGTTCAGTTTGGGTTGGTTCGGTTTGCGATTTTCTATTGGGTTGGTTCGGTTTGCGGTTTTCTATTGGTTTTTGTTTTTACTCGTTGTCACCCTCACGCCGCGCTCATTATCGATCTCATTTATCGATCTCTCGTTGTCGTTTCTGTTGCCATGTGTTTACTTCATTTTTTTATATGATTATTATTAATTTAATCATATTCAACTAAACAAATTCCTAAAGAAAAGTTTCAACTAATCAAAAGAACAAACAAACAAAATTCTTTTGATATACAAGCTCTTAATTGCTTGGCTTTGACGATCACAAGACCTACTTATAGCAACAACAGACACAAGTGCAGCGACATCAGTTTGGATGATGACTGGACTAATGAAAAACTCAAGAGTAATGAGGAAAGCTCAAGAAGTTAGAAACATGTGTGGGAAGAAAGAATTCATAGATGAAGATGATATTCAAAAGCTTGTTTATTTCAAAGCTATAATAAAAGAGACACTTAGACTTTAGGCACCAGCACCACTAATACTAAGAGAGATCAATAAAGGCTTCACACTAAATGGGTATGAAATAGAGCCCAAAACATTAGTCTATGTGAATAGTTGGACCGTTCAGAGAGACATTGAGACATGGAAAGTCCTAGAGGAGATTTATCCCAAGAGATTCCTAAATAATGATGTGGATTTTAAGGGACAAGATTTTGAGCTGCTTCCATTTGGTGTTGGGCATAGAATTTGTGCAGCTATACCACTTGCAATTGCCACAATAGAACTCATAACCGTAAACCTTCTCAATTCATTTGATTGGGAAATGTCTACAGGGATGGTACATGAAGACATCAACACAGATGGGTTGCCGGGACTTGCTAGCAACAAGAAGAATCATCTTTACCTTGTTGCCTAATATCCCATGTGGATGTCGTATGGGAAAGTAAAGATGTGAATCAATTCAGAATAAAGTTTTTTTGTTATGAATATTTGAATATCCTTTCAAATATTTTAGGATGTTTTTGTAATTTCTATAGTAAAATATTTTCACCTACTGTTGCTACTCTTAATTTCATATGTTAATTGATAAGTTAATGACACATTATGCCGAGTCTTAATACAAAGACAATGTGGTTTAGATGGTCAATTCGAAGTGAATGGAATGAACAATAAATCCAAGCTTAATACAATCTTAGGCATTATTATGTGGCAAGCTTATGTTATTGCTCAATTTCTAGCAAATGCGTTAAGATTTTATGCTAGCTTTCAAATTGATTATTTCAATCCAACATGTATTGCAAACATTATTCTATTCCAGAACATTCATGTTTGTCCAAAAAATAAAACACTCTTACAAATCCTACACATCGATTACTATATCATTTGGGTAGAAAGATCATTATACACTTGTTACCACTTTGATCATTTTTACGAATCCTACAACTGATTAAAGAAATATAAAGTTTAAGTTTTAATCAAATAAAAAGAGCTCAGAATTAATGGGTATGAGAAAATTATCAGCACTGAATAATCAGAGTGGTGCATGACTATCTCTAAGATTCATCACAGCTCATGAAATTTAACTGTAACATGTAATAATTGACAGAAATAAAGCAAGCACCTTAATATAAAGTTTCAAACTTACCCAAACACACAATAAATCTAATTAAAAGACAATATTTTTGGTTAATATATGGGTTATACTGGCAGCTAAAACATGATAAGTTAGATCTGCAAAGCGGTACCCAAAATTCTTTTTAGCACATTTATATATATTTAGACAACTGATCACATTAACTTGTTACAGTGCCTCAGTACAAGTGCAGTGCAAATCTCAAATTGAAAACATTCAAAGTCAGATAAACAAAAACAAAAATAAGCAAACAAATGAGGCAAATTTGAAACTATATATTTCGCGTGTTCAAAACAGAATCTCCAAAACTCGGAGAGTTTGATGTGTTAGAAAAATCAGAGAAAAATGGTCAGATTTGGATTTGAAAATACAGATAGAGCAAAACAATTCAAATAGTCCTGATAATGGAAAACGAGAACCAAATCAAAATGCAGAAAAGAGAAGAAATTCTATTACGTCGTGTGTGAAAGACGGGGAAAAATTGATGCGAATAATTATTACCACCGAACAGATCTGACTGCGGAACGGCGAAGAGGGCTGGAATTTATAAGAGAGAGAGAACTCGGAAATTAGGGCATCATATGGGAAACCCATTGAGAGAGTATTTGGGTCCGCAAGAAAGAATCAACGGGCCGTAGAGAATGTTTTGATGGAAATTTAGGCCCAACTTCTTACAACCCCTCCCTACTTGATGGACACCCCCAACACCTCAATATCTCTAAAATACCCCCTTTTTCTGAATGGTTTGGCATCAGTTCTGAACCGGTTCGGTAGAGAACTTCCAAACCTGGTAGATTCAATATTAGTGGGGGTGTCTGTGAAGATACAACACTTAGTGGTAAACTTCTGAACCAGTTCGGTAGGGAACTTCTGAACCATCGTAATCTCTGATGAGTAGGGAGGTGGCTTTAAGAAGTATGTGACAAAATTTAATGCTTAATTTTGGATTCGATTTATTTTTGGTGTTTTTTTCCTACACCCCCTATTACTTGCGAACACCCCCTAAGACACATGAAAAGTCAAAAATAACTTAAAAATATAAAAACTTTCCATTGTGTCCCTCTTATTATGGATTTCAATAGGCATTATACTATAGTACCGAACCTGGTTTTGTACGTGTGTGATATGATCCTCTGAGCCATCAGTGACTAATTTTGAGTCGTACGGTGGAAGGGATAAAGACACCACGATTGGAGATGGAGAACCGATCGATAGTTGAGAAGATGTCACAACCCACTATGGATGTTCTGGTTGATAAGTTGAGGTCGAGCGTCACGCTACGCCGATAAGCTCTAAGAACGACTTAGAGAACCGTAGAGACACATCTCTAAAAAATTTACTCAAAATTCAACTCTCGTTATTTCATCCGAATGTTTTACAATTTATTCTCTATTCCAATTGACTCAATGATTACATTAATAATTTATGATTACATTGTAAAATATTAATACTATGAATGGAAAGACTATTAATGGATTTGAGGTTGATTTGATGTAATATTTAATTTATTTATTTTTGGTATTTAGAAGCGTTGGAATATTAAAAAAAAAGTGTTACATTTTATATTTTAGGAAATTAATATTTTAGTGCATTTACTTGTGAAGCGTCAATCCGAATTAACCCGCCAAATATTGGATTGGTTTAACCAACCCAAACTGAGTAATTGTAATTGGTTCGGGTAACAGATTTGGCCAAATCCGATCTAAACCGGCCCGCGAACACCCCGATTGAAGACCATGACCCTTGAGTATTTTTTTATATCAAAACTAATTTTTAACGTATTTTTCAATGCGATTGAGTCTTAATTTTTTTTTGACGGAGTGATTGAGTATTTTTTTTATATGTTGGCCGATTGAGTATTTTTATTTTTTTCAATCCCTGATACATTGAAGACCAAGTGGGGCACTTGAGTATTCTTTATATGAAAGCTAATTTTTATTAGAATTTTTGGGGAGACCATGGCCCCACCAGGTCCCAGGTTTTTGTTTTCGTACCCCCTCCTTCCCTATCACACTCCCATAATCCCAAAAATGCCAATAATACCCCTGCGTTTTTTAAAAAAAAAATTAAATTAAATTTTCGGAATTACCTCAAAATAAGGTAATTAGGTCAAAAAATTAAAAATTTGAATTACCTCTAAAAAGGTAATTAGGTTCAAAATTAAAAATTTGAATTACCTATAAAAAGGTAATTCCGAAATTTGTAATTTTTTTTTAAAAGTTTGTATTTTGGTCTTAAGATTTAAAGCGCGTTTTATTGGAAATATGATCTGAACGATTTACGATTTAATAACAATACGTCAAAATATATAAAATGACCAAACATAAAATAGAGTACAAATACAACTATGGGTCCAAAATGTCTAAAAATGAGTGAAAATAAGCACGTGAAGTAGGTGAATAAAGCGACATCTAGGGCATCGGGCCAATCCAGGGACGCGCAGTGCGTGATATATATACGATTTGTTTTAATTTTTATTACTAAAAGGCTACTAAAAATAGTCAAAACTACTCTAAAAAAATATAAAAACACCACTAAAAATCTAACAAAACCAAAAATAAGGCTATACAAATTTTTAAGATTTTTGGAGACTATGAAAAATTTAAAAAAATCGTAAAAATAGTAAACGGATGGAATTTGGGATTTTGAGGTTGTTGTCCCGTAAGAAGTCTCTTCTAGGGAGTCTTGATTCTTGATTTATTTCTTCTAATGGGTGTGGTTTCATTACGATCCAGTATGTTGTCAGAAAACCAATTTTTAGCCTAAATTATTCGTTCGAAAAAAAAAAAATTGTAATTTCGGAATTACCTCGAAATAGGTAATTAGGTTCTAAATGTGAGCAGGAATTACCTCATTTGAGTAATTCAAAATCTTTTCGGAATTACAGGTAAATCCAAATTCCATTATATTTTGAGGTAATTAAAATTTTTAGAGTAATTAGAAATTTGTAATTTTTTTTTAACAAAACCATGTAATTTTTGTAAATTTTGGGGGTATTTTTGTCCATTTGGGATATTATGGGGTGTGGCGGGGAATGAGAGTGCGAAAACAAATTGCCCCAGGTCCCCCCTCCCTCCGCCTCTGAATGATAGTACAAGAATTACAAGTCTAAGATGGCTACTTGGATTCAAAATGGTATAAGTGGTGTGGTAGAATATATGCAAGTATACATAGTCACACAAGTAATAAAGTGATAAGAAAGGTTGAACCCACAGGAATTATGTATTGTAAATTTTTGTATATTCAGAGTGTACACTTAGTGTGTCTACACTATGCACTATTTTTTGGTTTGGAGTTTTCAAAATAAGTAAAAACAATATAACAGTAAAGAGTGTAAGGAATCAGTAGATAAAGTAGTTGAGATGTTTTCACCAAGTAATTTACTTCTAAGTGTTATAGTGGAGTATGTAGTGTTTCCACACTGGATGTAGCTGCATGAGTGTATGCCTGTCAGCACTTTCTTCAGAGTTTCATTACAAGTTTCCTATGTCTAGGCATGCTAAATAGATTCACTCTTGTCTTTTTAACCTCCCCTTTGTATCACCCTAGGAACTATGTTATCCTATGTCTAGGACTTAACATGGTTTTAGCAAGCAATTCTTATTAAAGCTAGTTTAACAAGTTGTTGTTACAAACACTCATTCCTATTAATTCTTGAGTTCATAAATGTGACTCGTGTCTGCTGCCACAAGTTTACCTATTCCAAAGTGATCAATTCCAGAATAAGTGTTGAAAGAAGTATCACACAAGAATTAAAATGCATACACTACATAAACCATAATAACATATTTAGAAGTTCATTACAAGGTTATAACATCTCAACTTAAGGGAATTTAGCTCATGTTACTCATAATATAATAGAGAAAATCTACAAAGAGCATAATCAAATGAGTAATATAGCAAAAGAACTTAAAAGGAGAGAGATTACTCGAATATACAATATGAGTTTCCCAAGTTGAAGTACAATATGAGTTCCTTACACAAGTTTCCTTCAAGTAGAAGTGAAGGGAGTGGTTGTCAAGCACCTCCTTACCTTCCTTCTCTTCAGAAACGTAAAGAAAAACTAAACTAAAACTAAACTAAACTAAAACTAAGTGATCCTTTCAGAAACAAATGAAGAAATACAAATGAAGGATGAAGGATGATTTGTAAGTGAAGATATGGCCTCTATTTATAGGCACGAAAGCTTTCCTCCCTTGAGGGGTTTCCTTTGGCGCGTAAGATCAACTGAGGGGACCAACTTTGGATAAATTCAGACAACCAATGAAGCAAATAGCTCAGTTGTGGTCGCTTTCATGTAAAACATAAGGAGAGGTCCATTGGAGACGTGTCACATGTCTTTTAGATAAGTGAGCCTTGCAACTTGATTTTTATGTTTATCGCCGACTTCTGCAAGTGGCTCTACTCCAGGTGACTAGGCATGACGTCACATTTCAAATGTGGAAGCATCAAAATGGTCATTGGATGTTTTGGTGCAACTTTGGATTTTTTGCGGTGTAGGCAGTATTTCCACTCTTGGTGTAGGCAGTGTTTCCACTCCTAGTGTTGGCAGTGTTTCCACTCCTAGTGTTGGCTGTGTTTCCACTCCTAGTGTTGGCAGTGTTTCCACTCCTGCAGTAGCTGCACTGAACAAAAACATCAAACCTAACAAGATATGTGTATTTATGCCTAGTTAATTTGTCCTAATCATTTGGATCTCTAAAATGTTGTATCTTAATAAATAAGCTCTATTTATATATTAATGTACTTAAAAATAAACAATAACCTAAGTTAAAATAGATGAATAACTCTATATAAAATAGAGTTATCAATAAGCCTCTAAGGCTTATCGGATTGATATCATTGTATAGAATGAAATAGCAGTACCTTAATAAGTTTCTTTTCACATGCTTAGTGAACTTAGGATCACATTATTGTGGCTTGTAATTTGCTTCACACTCCAAGTACAGTACCAAGGTACCTAATTGGTTCAGTACCAAGATATATATCGTGTTTGCTAATTCTAAAACTATATAGACACATTACCTTGGTATCGAACCGATTTGGTATCTTGGTATTGTACTTGTTAAACATTGTGCAGAATGATTGATATTTTCTATCTTTAATGGTTGGGATTCCACTAACACTTTTGGTCAACGGGTGGAATTTCAATGGCGTAGATTCCACCAACAATCTATATCAACAGCCTATTTTCAGTCAAATTTCTTTAAAGGACAAAACTTACAAAAAGTACCATACAACCTGTTGGTACTATTGTCCAATAAAAACAAAACACATCACATTGAAATCACAGTTTTCATGGGACCCGTATTATTAGTAATGTGATGTGTTATGTTTTTATTGGACAACAGCACCAACAGGTTGTATGGTACTGTTTGTAAGTTTAATTCTTTCTTTAATAGTCATTGGAATCTTCATCCTTTGTGTCAGAAAAATGTGTTGGTGACATTTGTTGTGATAAATGTGCCTCAATAGATAGAATTTCAACGGTCCAAATTTATCATCAATAATTTTGATCAACGACTCAGATTCAAAGACTTCCGCTATAAATAAACACACTTATCCCCCATTTCTTTCATACCAACTTCTGCTAACATTTATTCATTCGTAAACAATTACTTCTTCAAACACACCACCCAACTCATCTGCTATTAATCTAGAAGTGAACGGATGGTCTTCATCACGTATTTAATATGTGGTTGTGAGTTTCACACATAACCATCAAGATCCATCCTCCAATCCTCTTAATAAATATTTCTTTCAATCTAAACTTGTAGCGGCAGATTCTACTTCCAAAAGGATTCAATCCCAGAATCCACCTTTACACGTCAACGAGCATTATTATTTCCCTTTCTTCTGTCTGTTGTCAGATCTAGATATGCCAATCACCATGTGAAGGGAATTTTTGATAGCACGTACCCATGCCAAAAGTTAAACACGAGTAGAAAATATCCGAATTAAAGCGATCGATTAGTTATTAATAATTAAATGAAGCCGAAACAAAAAATAAAATTTACAATATGTACCTGCTGAGTTGTGAACAAACTAGTATGGTTCACAACCAATGTGTCGTATAGGATACCATATGTTCATGAAGTTGGACTATTTTCCTCCATCTGATACCCCTAAATCTGTTAAAAACAAAGAAAAACGGTTAAAACATGTTACTGCACAATCTGATGCAGGTATGGTATCTAAGTTCTGAACTGGTTCGGTACTTTGATATTGAACTTGTGTTCTGCATTTTAAAACGTGTATATGATATCTTAGCACCCAACCGGTCTAAACCTTAGTTACCGTGTCTTACAATTTGGAGAACACGCCCCTAGACAAAATTTTAAAAGTACAACATTATGGAGGATAGTAGATAGAGATGATACCTTAAAGAGTGTTGCGAATGTGGTGTAGATGGGTAGTAGAAGAATGAGGTGGGTAAGGAGAAGAAGGTTCGGAGGGGTTTGAGAGGGAGGTGTGAGGTATGGGGTTTGGGTTTGGGAGTGCAGTGTGGGGGGATTTTTATAGATGTTAAGTGTATTTTAGTATTTTTCATCCCACAATTTGGCCTTTTATCAGCTATATACAATGGCAAATGGAGGAGGGGTATATTGGTATTAATTTTGAGCTAGATTGTGTCAATGAAGATTGACTCAGTTGGTAAGGAGTTGACACATTCTCCACAAGGGTGTGAGTTCAACTCCATTTGCGGCGTGAGGAGGACTCTTTTGTGAGTGATCTATAAGTACCTCTGTAGCGCCAAAGAAGTGAGTGAAGTGCCTACGACCCTAGTTAACCCCTAGCACAACTCACCTAAAAATTTTATAACCAAAAAGAAATATTCATATTGAGTTAGATTGTAAATAAGTAGTTGAAGTTTCAAATGGCTAGTTATTTTCCAAATAATGAACTTAGTGCTATTTTAAAGTGTTAAGAAAAGTGGATAACAATACCTAACTTCAGACTAACTTTTATTCAGAAACAATCAAATCAAGTGACTCATTGTTTAGCCAGAGCCTCATGGTCTTTTTGTTACCTCCAAAATTTTTAACTATATTCTCAGTTGAATTATGTCTCATTATTTGAATGAATTATATTGAGAGTTTGTATGTAAAAATACACCATTGTTTTTTTCTTCTTGTTCTATCTTCGATCAATGAATCTTGGGTTGTTTTTTCCATACCCCACCATCATTCCATATACCCCACATAATATGTAATCCCCAAAATACCCTTTTGAAATGTATTTATTTTTTTAAAAAATGCCAATCGTATATATATATATATATATATATATATATATATATATATATATATATATATATATATATATATATATATATATATATATATATATATATATATATAAATATTGGACATATATATGATGCCTATATTTAACACATCATATATATGTCCTAAAGACGTATATATGATTGGTTGTGTATGATGCAATCGTATATACGTCTTTAGGACATATATACGACGTCTTAAATATAGGCATCATATATATGTCCAAAATGCATATATACGATGAGTTGTTATATAATTTTTTTAATTTTTTTTAAATTTTAACGGTTAGGATTTCACTTTCAAAGTTGATCAACGATGTAGTTTGCACCGACAAAATCAACGGTTGATAATCATTTACCTCAACTATAAATACTCACTCTCACCCTCACTATTATTTTTTAAAAGGCTACTAAAAATTCGTTAAAGAGTCAAAACTAATCAAAAAAATTATAAAAACACCACTAAAAATCTAACAAAACCAAAGTAAGTCTATGCAATTTTTTTTAGATTTTTTGGAGACTATGAAAAATTAAAAAAATTAATAAAAAATAGTAAACGATGGAATTTGGGATTTTGAGGCCGTAGTCCCGTAAGAAGTCCGTAGGGATCGTAGTAGGTTGCCTGAAAACCGATTTTTTTTTGGAGTCATGCTCAGTGATTTTTTTTGGATTTAATGGCTGTGGTTACATTATGATCGGAGTAGGTTGCCTGAAAACCGATTTTTTAGCCTAAATTATTCGTTCGACGTCTACATCGTCACGTGTTAACGAACTACACACTATATTAATTTTTATTTGACTAAAACAAAAAAAAAATTACTATAGGGATCGTATATATGTTCAAATGAACATATATACGACCCTATATTTTTGCCCATCGTATATACACCCCCCAGGCATATATACGATTGGCCAACCCCCACATCAATCGTATATACGCCTTGGGTGTATATACCAGTGTTATTGAACCCGGACCGACCCGGTCGGTCGGACCGGTCCGCCCGCGAACCGGATCGTTGGACGGGCCGAGCTACATGTTGGATCAGAGTTGTAATTAGCCCGTTGAAAACCGAGTTGACCCGGTGAAATTTTCGGTTGGCCCGGTGACCCGCCCATGTTGGACCGAACCGGCTATGAAAGAGGCGCTTTGATTTTTTTATAAATTATTATGCAAAATTGTAATACATGGGATTCGAACCCATAATATTGCACTTTCACTGCACAGAATCTAACCAAATGGGCTGAGCGATGAATTGTGATAATTGACTGCTAGTCATAGTTATATCTATTCTTCGTTGATATTATAATTGTAAGTTCTAACGTGTAATGCATACAATTAATGCATAGGATTTATTATTATAAATAATTACAATTATATTTTATACATTAAATGGTTTATTCATTTTACTTTTAAATACATTGGTAAAAATATATGTATACGTAATATGTAAAAATACATATATATATATATATATATATATATATATATATATATATATATATATATATATATATAATAACTTCTATATTTTTAATTTATTTAGCAAGTCTAGTTATTATTACTTGTAATTTTTAAATAGGATCGGGTCATGCGGTTTAATAACTGGCCCTTCGGTCCGACCATTGACCCAGTGACCCAGTGTTGTGACCAGGTCGACGACCGGTTCGAGTTTAATAACATTGGTATATACGATGGCCAATAATTTAGGGTCGTATATATGTTAAAAAAAACATATATACGATTGGTGCAAAATTTAAAAAAAAATACGTTTGGTCAATGGTATTTTGAGGTTTCACTTTATTGTGGGGGTATAAGGGGATATGGTGGGGGTACAAAAAAAAACCATGAATCTTCAATCTTCATATAAAACATGCAACTTGCCAACTTGCAAGGCCATGGCCCAAACTTTCTATTGTGTGGTTCAATTATTAGTTACACCTACCGTAAGGTTTTTTTTCACCCCCCTCCTTGTCACTCCCACCCCTACCGTCAGGTAATTCCGAAAATCCAGTTTTTTTAATTATTAATATTTTTTATTTACATTTTCCTTTTTTAACAATGATGGCGAGTAGACGACCAGGACGGTGTAGTGCGGTGAGTCTTGAGCAAAGACGACACACCCGACGAGCGAGCACATCATCTTTGGGAGTCCAAAGAAGATAGCGATGTCCGGTAGGAGTGCTACTCTTTCTCCGGACACTCTACAGAGGCTCAGAGCTGCTGGACATGCTTCTGAGCGTGAGAGACGCCAGAGAGCCCGCGCCTGAGTCATAGAGATGGCTGCAGATCAGCAGCAGCCAGATTTTGAGAGGCAGCAACAGCCTCAGCCTGAGCCTTAGCCCCGGTATGAGTAGCCCTACCGTGACCACCCAGATTATGAGTATTATACGCAGCACTACGAAGAGCATCCAGAGCTGTATCAGGACCCTATTGCTGACGGTTGGGAGGCTTGGGAGCGGGAGTATCACCGACAGGAGGATGAGGGTCAACATCAAGAGGATGAGGAGGTTCAGGAGGAGGAGGAGGTTCAGGCGGAGGTTCAGGCTGCCCCAGCTGTGGTTCACCCACCATTATTTTTACACTGGGATACGCACTGCGCGTCTTGGATAGATAGAGGCGAGGTGATATTTTAATTCTTTATTTTAATTTTACTTTACAACAATTAATTATTTATTTTTAATAACGTATGGTTTAATTTTAATTTTTTCAGCCTCGGAAACTAAAATTTGTATCTCACAGCAAGAAGTTTGTTGGGCTTAGACCCGTCGAGCACCACCCCGGGTAGCCCACCAGTTGCGTGAGGCTAAGTTTTTTGAGTTGGACATCACACCCTCTGAGGCGATCCAACCATGAGTTGATATCTGCTTTTGTGGAGAGGTGGCATCCACGAGACAGCTCTTTCCACATGCCCTTTGGGGAGATAGCGGTGGCGTTGGACGATGTGTGCGTGTTGCTCCACTTGCCGCTGGAGGACACCCTATTGGACTACAAGCCCCATGTTGATTCTATTGAGGCTTTTCACTTGGTTGTCGACTCTTTGGGCATGTATCAGGCTAGTGTCATCGAGGAGATTAAGGAAAACAGAGGGTAGTATTTGAGGATCGCCTTTGTAGAGGACTCTTACAGGGATAACATGGCACGGGGTGCTTATGACCAGGCTGCACGGTGCTACATGCTCTTCTTGATAGGCACCACCATTCTGGCCGACAAGAGTCACTATTTACTGCCAGTGAGGTGGATGTGTTTGATTCACGATCTTCAACAGTCCGACAGGTGGTCTTGGGGTATAGCTGATCTCAACACCCTCTACACTGAGTTGACGAAAGCGGTCTATCATACGACCAAACATTTCGGCGGATACGCGACACTGCTCCAAGTAATCAAGTATTTATTTTTTAAATTTAAGCTTTTAATTAAATTACTCTTATATTAATAATTGGTTATTTATTAATTTAATTATTTCAGTGCTGGATATATGAGCATTTTCCCACCGTCGTTGGTCGGAAAGTGTTTGATAGGACAGATCACCCACATGCCACCAGCTGGGGGAACAAGAAGCTGGATAAAATAAAGTTGGAGCACTTTAGGGAGCGGATAGATGACTTGCAGCTGGAGAATGTCATCCTCACCCCTTATGCAGACCACATGCAGTATGTTCCTTTATCGAACATATCTGTTTACAGAGGCTGATTGACTTAGGCCGGTGAGCCGGTCCCCTACATGCCAGACAGGGTGCGCTTGGCAGTTCGGGCAGGTCCAGACGATCCCTTCTCCACCCATTTCGGGTAAAGCTCCATCTCCGGACAGGATCATTCGTGGGTTGCTGAGGTATCAGATTCGGGCGCAGACTTTTTGGCAAGCTAGTAGACAGCATGACTACCCACGACGGTGCGATCACGATTACCTACCTTGGTACAGTCAGGTAACCAAGGTCCGTCTTACTCCGGTGCCAGTTGCTCCGCCACAGCCAGAGCTAGATCAGGAGCCTATTGTCCCAGAGACTTTAGAGGAGAGGGTGCAGAGAGCAGTTGCATTGGCCCGGGATGCACTAGATGTCATTGTTCACCGCTACTTCTCGTCGTTATTTTCAGTCATTAATTTTTAGACATTTTGGACCCGTAGTTGTATTTGACTTATTTGTATTTGTACTCGTATTTCATATTGGGTATTTTATATATTTTGACGTATTTTAGATCATATATGACGTCTCTTTACTCGTATATCGTAACACTTTCGTAGTGTTATTTAAATAAATAAAGCGTTAAGTATCGTATTTTCAAAATAAAGCGCGCGTAAATCACAATTTAATATACAAATTTATTAAAAACAAAAAAGGTTTTTAGAAAAAAAAAGAATTTTGGATTTACCTCATATATGAGGTAAATCCGAAATTCGCAGCGGGACCCCCTTTTTGAACCGAGTTTACCTTAAAATTGAGGTAATTCCGAAATTCTTAATTTTTTTTTATAAAATCAAGGGTAATTCTGGGTTTTAGGTAATTATGGGGTGGGAGTGACAAGGAGGGGGGTGAAAAAAAAAGGGATGTTTTTTTGGTACCCCACCAAATCCCGATATACCCCCACAAGCTATGCGCAAAGACCAAAATACCCTTAACAAATCTAAAAATTCCAACTGCAGCTCAAAAATAAAATAAAAAATATAGGGGTCGTATATACCCCCCCTCAAATCGTATATACCATTTAGGGGTGTATATACGATGGTCAAATTATGGGGTTGTATATACACCCCCCAAATGGTATATACGATGCTTTTTTTAATTTTTTAAATATTAATTTGTTTTTAAGAGTGTTATAAAAATGCTACTAAAAATTCGTTAACTGGTCAAAAATAATCTAAAAAATTATAAAAACACCACTAAAAATCTAACAAAACCAAAATAAGGCTATGCAAATTTTTTTAGATTTTTTGGAGACTATGAAAAATTAAAAAAAATCCTAAGAAAGTAAACGATGAAATTTGGGATTTTGAGGCAGTAGTCTCGTAAGAAGTTCCTTCTATGGGAGTCATGATTCTTGATTTTTTTTTCGGGTTTAAGCTGTGGTTTCATTACGATCGGAGTAGGTTGCCCGAAAACCGATTTTTTAGCCTAAATTATTCGTTCGACGTCTAACATCGTCACGTGTTAACGAACTACACACTAAACCTATTTTCACGCCTTAATTAATTTTTATTTGACTAAAAAAATTAAATACATAAAACAATGGGATCGTATATATGTTCAAATGCACATATATACAACCCTAAACATTAATCCATCGTATATACACCCCCCAAAGCGTATATACGATTGATGTGGGGGTGGACCAATCGTATATACGCCGGGGGTGTATATATGATGGATTAATGTTTAGGGTCGTATATATGTTCATTAGAATATATACATGATTGGACAAAAAAATTTAAAAAAAAACGATTGGTCAACAGTATTTTAGGGTTTTACTATTATGGGGGTGTTTGGGTTATGGTGGGGTAAATAAAAACCCCAAAAAAAAACCCCTACCGTAATGTTTTGTGGCTCTTGCCATATTGAATGAAATATTATACTCTTTTGATAATAAAAAAATGAGTAGATAACTTTCGTTCCAAAAGAAAAGAGTAGATAACTATGCGAGTTTGAAAAGGGGTCAGCATCAGGGCTTTCAATTTTCAAAGCACACATGCATTTAATCTGTCAAGTGACTTGGTCAATAAAAAATTGTCAAGTGACAACATTCTAGTATTAACAACAGTCTACTAACAAGTGAAATCCATGGGAAATATAAGTCCACTTTGGACAGCTCTGAATTCATTTTTTATCCATCATGATTCAAACTCTGTTGCCTGACCTTGTCTCCATTAGGCGCCGTTGCTTTGTTATTTTTTGTATTATGTTAGTACATAATTTTTATCGGTTTTGTTAATGACTAATCTACGTTGAAAAATCTAATTTGACCGCAAAGATCTAGCTTTGCCAAGTATGTGTAGTTCTCCTAAAAACAACTTTTTGCCACACCAAATGTTTGAACCCGAGACCTTGAGATGGGATCCTAATTCAGTACCACTCGGACAAACCTTTGTTGGTAAAGGGTTGGTCCAAATGGTAACTGGGTTTGGATTTCACCTCAAGATCCCGAGTTCGAATATTGGGTGTGGCAAAAACTTAGTTGGGTGGGGAGAAACACACGGATCGACAAAATACAGTATACACGTGGCAAACGAGAATCCCGAAGTGAATTAGTCATCGACAAAAGCTAGTAAATACACACACTAATAACACAAGAACAAAAAAGCGTCTTTAAACCGGTGTTATTAAACCCGAACCGACCCGGCCGGTCGGCCCGGTTCACCCGCCACCCGAAACATTAATCAGTTCGGCTTGCCTGTTGGATCGCTTGAAAGCGGTTGGCATGGCGCGACGTCAAGAACCCGTGTCAAACCCGCATTAACTCTGTCAAACCGAGATGTTGACCAAATTATTTTTAGCAAAATGTCAAGCCTAGGTTCGGACCCTCCACCGGAGGCAAAATGTGTTTGTGTTTATTTTCCATTTTTACATATGAATTATATTTATTTATTACTTATCTTGAAAATATTGACTTACAATATTATATATTTTTCTAATTCTCATATTATTTTACTACAAATTTTATTCATATCGGGTCATACGATCCAACTAATAACCCTTCGATCCGTCTAATGACTCGACCCGGTACCCTACTCGGGTCGAGTTTAATAATATTGCTTTAAACCCTCTCCTCTCCCCTCCCCTTGCGACTCATCGCGAAGAAGACAAAAAAAATCAGAAATAGTGTCCCACCACAAATACAAATGCAACATCCCCCACCATCTCACCACACTCTTTAGAGTATGTTTATGTAGGGTAGTATATTTTTTTAATTCTAAATTGATGAAATGAAACAATAAAATATCTCTAAACTTAAGTAAAGCGTGATTAAAAATATTATACTGTTATCTATCATATTATTTTTTTAATTTTTATTAAATCTCTTCCAAAGTCTTTCCCTCCCCTCCCAAAACTCCTTCACAGTCATACCTTCAAGCCTCTCCAATGATTCTACCATCTTCCCCTAATATCTCTTCCCATAAACATGGAAGATAGACAGTAAAGATGAAATTTTAATTACTGAAAAAAGATTGATTATATAGTTACAAACTCCCAAGATTGAAAGATTCACGATGATGAGAATGACGTCGAATGTGTGTTTGGAAATTTTTAATTAAGGGGGATTTTTGTCGGTAACTCAAAATTTTGTTAGTAGTTAATTCATTTGGTGGAGGTGTTAGTTCAGTGGTAAGAACTACCATTATATCCTCAAGGTGCTGAGTTCAAATCTCCTCAGAGACAGTTGTAAAATGATCATTAGTATCACTTTGATAAATAAAATTCTCCCTTTCCCAACTTTTTAAAAAATAAAATAAAATTGGTGGGTGTTAGTTAGATGTAATTAAAGGGGTTGATATGTGAGCCTTAAACTTTTGTGTGGTTATTGTAATTGACAAGTGAATAAGGTTGATTGATATTGTGTCACTTCTACGTAGAATTTTTACTTTGCGTGTGTGAGTTTACGATGGTAGTTGCCACTCTGTTGGCATACCTAAAGATTTATTGTTCTAGTTTCTGTAACATTTTTTCTTTTTTAGAAATTTCTCTAAACCTTCTTTAACTTCTATCAACCCTTCTTTTATTTCTCTAATACCTTATCTAAACATGTGTTCTAAGTTTTTTTTACCAGAAAGTGTGTTCTGAATTGATCCCCAATAAATCGGTTTAATTATTTTAGAATTAAAATTTATCCTGCAAAGGAACTAATTTTTTATAAGACGCCAGAAGGGCTAATTTTGTTGAATATCTAATGTTGAACATGAAAAAGTTAATTAGAGGCTTTTTTAGACAATTAAATGAGATGAGATACAATTCAGCTAATGAAGTTAAACTTTAAATGAGATTTACGCAAATACACGCAAGTAGTTAGTTTTGCTTGTTGTTATTGTAAAAATACAAGTTTGAAGAGTTATGTTGATATGATAAATACATTAACAAAAGATGAAATTAAGAGCTTATAAAAAATGATCATTGTAACCATCATCGTTAAATTCGATGGCTTAATCTACCTCGGACACGAAGGTCGACTCGGTCTTCTCGGATTTGATTCTCACGATGGACAAATTCGGTGTTGGCAAAGTCTGCAAAATTTGATCCTAAATGAGTGTCGAGATTAATCATTCGTTGAAAGCATGGAGACACTATGTGGGTAGTTAGCTGTGGTCCGAACAAAAAAAATGATCGGTGTTTCATAATATGTGCATTTTGTTTTTTGGGTATAAACTGGGTATCGTTTACGCTTAAGTGCAGAGACTAATCCCTCGAGCCGGGTAGAACCATAATGAGCGACAAAATTTTCCCTCAAGAGATTTAACATTGCTACATTGTTGCATGTCCAATGTTGGATTCTGAAAAAGACTCCTAAAATTTCATCCAAGTGCTATTGGCTATATGTGCACTTGTTCGATTAAAAAAACTTGGGAGAGGCATGTAAGTAAACTAAATTCAATTAGAAAATAAAAAGAAATACCCGAGTTGTATACATATTTTTTTGTTATTAAAAATATTATGTCCTTTTCGAACTAGAGAAGTGCTTTTAATTTGGGGACTAAATTTCATAATTGTAATCTCAAAAAAAAATCGTAATTGCTTTTGAAGATGGTCCATGGATGATGATTCATAGCTTTTAAATTGAATGGTCATGGACGAATTATATATATATATATATATATATATATATATATATATATATATATATATATATATATATATATATATATATATGGCCAACTTCAGTGGTCCTCTTAACTGTTAGGCTGGTGCTGGTGGCAGCCGAAGCCACGCATATTCTCCATTTCTACTTTGCTTATTGCTGCACTATGAGTGTGGTTCATGCCTTGTCCACACAACGTTGTCTTTTGTTGTTGTTGAAGTTACATCACTTCCCTGCATACATTAATTGTCATAATCATTCATCCTTTTTAAATACTCCATCCGTCTTAAAATATGTCATTTTTAACCATTTCACAATAATTAAGAAAATTAGTTTAGTTAGTTAATCTTATTAACTATGTCTATTATTTGATAAATGTTCACTGGTACGATACGAATCCTAGGGAGGGAGAGAGAGAAGGGAGGGGGGGGGGGGGTAGAAGGCGTGATTCTTTATGGTGGAGAGATATTATTGGTTTGGGTAATGAGCATCTTGCCGTTGGCCGGTTTGAGGCGTGTGTTCGTAGAGAATTGGTGGAAGATCATCGTGTAGATTTTTGGAATCATCACTGGGTTGGTCATCAACCACTTAAAATTGATTTTGCAAATTTATATGCAGCTTGTGATTATCAGAACATTATGTTGTCAGAAGTGGGAGGGTGGAATAATAATATTTGGCATTGGTATATTCCTTGGAATGTCACAATAGATCATTGTTTAACGGAGGAGTTGCAAAATGTAAGCTCCATCATTTTTCAGAGGCAAATATTGAAAGAGGTAAAGAAGGTTACTGGATTTCGGTGTTGACTTCTAGTAAAATGTTTTCTGTAAAATCCTACTACGAGCATTTTATTTCGTCGACCAGCAACAACTCAGCAGGTACTAGTGAACTCAACGACATTTTTCAGCAGCTTTGGAGTACTTCTATTCCATCTAAAGTTATCATTTTTGGCTGGAGGATCCTTATTAATTGTCTTCCTATTCGTGTGGAGTTGCATCGCCGTCATGTGTTGCTTTTTGATGCAGAATCGGTTTGCCCGGATATGTAGGTTGCATAGTGAAGATCTTTACCATTTGTTTGTGCAGTGTAGGTTGGCGCGTGAGATGTGGACTCATGTTGATAGGTGGCTGAACACTCGGTTTTCTCATTCTAACGATATGTTGCAGCATTTTGTGAATTTTGGTGAGTTAAGAAAGCGAGCAAGATTAGATAAATATTGTGGCTGACAACGTGTTGGTGTATTTGGCTAGCCCGTAATAATCTTAACACGTAATTCTGAAACTTATTTTTTACTTTTTCCTGGATTTACCTATCAAAACATAATTATGGAAGGGTTTTTTTTTTAAAAATGACTTTTACCTACGGATAGAAATCGTAGGTAAAAGTCAATTTTTTATTAAAACCTTCCGGAATTATGATTTGATAGGTAAATCCGGAAAAAATCAAAAAATGAGTTTTGGAATTATCTGTTAAGAGGTATATTCGGAACAATTCTATTAAATTTGGAACCGTACAAAAAAATGAATTTTACCTACGGACAAAAACTGTAGGTAAAAGTCAATTTTTTAAAAATAGACTTTTACCTACGGATTTTGTCCGTAGGTAAAAGTCAATTTTTTAAAAAAATTTCCAAAATTAATTTTTATTCCGGATTTATGTTTTTTTGACATAAATTCGGAATGTATTTTTTTGATAAATCCGGAAATACCTTTTGAAAGATATTTTTAGTTTCGGAAATACCTTTTGAATGATAATTTCGGAAATTTTTCAAAAAATCAATCAATTTCTAGTTAAATTTTAATGAAATTTAGAGAGTCTTTTTGGGGTTAAACTCAAATATGGGGGAATGAATAGGTATGGAAATCGTGAGCCTTCTTTAATGAAGAGTCCTATTGGCCCTTTGTGGCCGCAATGATTTTACCATGTCTGGATATATTGGGTTGCCTCCTTCAGTCCTTCTCTTATGGATTGTTCTTCTAATCTATTTTCCCTTAGGACATTGATACCAAGCCCATATGCTCTTATGCAACCCTTTTTTTCCAGGGTTGTTCCTATTTTTAAACTTTCTCTTATTTTTGTAGGGTTGTTTGTTTCTTCTATTTTGCTTGATTCTAGGGTTGTCTTTTGTAGATACATTTATGGGTTAAACAAAGGCTACCCTCACCCTTTTTTCTCACCTCCAAGCGTTGGCGGATCTTAAAAAAAAATTGAAGTGCCACATTTTTAAGAAATATATAAAATATTATTTACCATGTATTCTAAATTGTTTATTTGGTTCAATGGTAAATTTTAAGCATATCAATATTATTGTCTGCGGTTCAAATTTTACAAGGAGTAGTTTTTGTTTTAATTTTGAGAAAAATATACTAAATGACTGCAAAAATACAGAAATGTCAGCCGCAAGTATCGAACCAAGGACTTTGTTAACAAGTCAATTAACCGCTGCGCTGTCCAATACATTTGGTTATTTCGGTTCGTTTAATTTTATATAATCTAATATTGTGGATTAAATATATGTGTATATATAGTAAATTTTTAAAAAATTGGGGGGTACCGTGGCATCCCTCCGCTCCTATGAAGATCCGCCCCTGCCTCCAAGCCACCACTTAACATGGGTTGACAATAAAGTCAATGGTAGTACAACTAGTGACGTATCTAGGACCCTGAGTTAGAGTGTGCAAATTTTTTAAACACAACACATTGCTATAAATATGATAAAAGAGGAGGAGAAGAAAGAAGAACACGCTCGAGAGTGAGAAAACATAGGGACAAAAAAAATTAGAAACATGTAAGAGTGTGTGTATGGTGTATTAGACAGGTGCAAAATTAGGAGTTTCAATGCAAACAAATATTTTCAAGGAGTGTAAAATATCTTTTTAATAGGATATTGATGACAATATTAATTTTTAATAAGAGTATTAGTACTAATAATATTTTTTCAGGATGTACGGTTGACCACCCTGGGGCATACCAAGATCCGCCCCCAACTACGACCCAAGTTTGGGCTGCCTCGACCGAATATTTGTCATTTTGACGTTTATTTCAGAGTTTTTTTTTTCTTCAAGTGTTGCATAGTTATTAGTTACTACTCCTGCAGGATCGATGTCAACAGTGATATTCATGACAAATCTCACGCGCGCCAACGCGTGCAATCAAGTTGTTCCTAGAATCCCTCACTTAGATTTTTTAAACCCATTTCTAACACCTACCAAGGTTTTATGGAAAGGTTCAAGCCTATAATTGGTGTGCGTCATTTTTAATGTGAAGGCCTGATTGACACATCTTTCTCATCTATTGGTGAGACAACGATTATTCTGATGCTGATATGGTGCTTACTCCTACCTCAGAAAAGTTTGTTCCCAAGAAGAGGAAGCTACTCAAGGCAACATCCACAAAGCAACCCATTTAGGAACTCAAAGTTAATACACACCCACAAATATTTGCAGATAATTAAAACTCATAACGATTTGGATATGGTTGCCTTAGCGAGTATGTACCAATAAATAAATGAATATTTTCTCAACCTGTTTATTAATTGAGTGTATTGCAGCATCCAAACTGGTGGATACCCGCAAAGATTTTTATTTATTATTTTATCCAATTTCATCATAATATAACTAAGTAGAAATGTATCATGTCACCATAAATATTTTCCCCACATTGCCAAGTTAAAGTACTTAAGAAAATTTAAAACTCACATGCAAAAAAAAAAAAAAAACTTTTTTATACTCCCACAACTCGAAAATCAGAAACAAAAGGGTCTATTTTTATTGTCTAAAGGAAATATACACCAATTTTTAAATAAATTAAATGTTAATTTTCGGATATACTGTTATCTATAATAGTTGGTGACAAAAATAAATTAATAAACTTTGTGTGAATTAAGTTAGTTAATGGCATTAATTTGAAACCGATCATTTATGAAAATGTTTTTTTGTAAATTATAGAATATTGATTCATTTCAAATTAGGGTTAGTTAGTCCGAGGTTGATAGGTCGTGATGGTAGAATATCATTTATGGACATTCAATTGTCGGGTTCAATTCATCCGATCATCAAGTTTTGATTTTTCCATTTATGTCATAGTGTCTTAATCTTATCATACCCAATCATTATTAAAAATAATTAGGTTTGATTAAAACCATTTACTAACTTGATCCATAATGACCAAAATTATGGATAACTAACTACTCAAAGAGCCATGACTCATGAGTTAGGAGAGAAAAAAACAAACCGCCAAAAAAAGCCACGCGTATTCGAGATGTATTTTTTTCTATTAATATAAAATATATAAATATAAATAAATATATAATATATAATAATAAAGTAATATATAAGGGTTGATCTCAAACCAAAAGGTAGAGAGGAGATTCATTTGGTTGGTACAGAGGGAGTAGGTGAAGAAGGAGAGAACACAACAGAAGTAGAAGATCTAGTTCTTACGTGAAACGACAACGGAGATGGCCGTTTCGAGTTTTCACCGCGTTTTTACCTTTGAGTGTCGTTCCGATCCCGATTTCGCATCCCTTCCTTCCTTTGACAACCTTCGCAGCCGTCATTTCCCTGCTTCCGGCATCTCCGCCGCGTTTCACGGCATCTCTTCTCCCATCCTCCGTTTTCCTCCCAACTTCCACCGCCAACTCAGCACTAAGGCTCGTCGCAACTGCAGCAACATCGGTGTCGCACAAATCGTCGCTGCTTCGTGGTCCAACAATGGTGCTGGCGGTCCTGCCGCCGGTACTCCTCCTCCGCCTGCGGTGGCATCCGCTGTTGATGCCGCCACAGCCCCGCTTCCATTGGACCTCGACGCCAACAATGATGTTGTCGACGCCGCCGAAAATGGAGCTGTACAGACTAGCCGTAGTTCTTATTCTTCGTTTTTGAAATCCGATGCAAGCAAAACGATTCATGCCGGTATGTGAAGTTGTTGCTGTTTCTCTTCCTTTTCTTGAAGTATTATTAGTTATTATTTTTATTCAAATTTTAATTTCTCAAGATTAGGTTATTTTCAAGTAGGAGAAAATTGCTTTCATTTATTTACCAAAAAAAAATGCTTTCATTTACTAGTCATATTTGTTAATTCTGTTTGTTTGCAATTTTTACATCTTTCGACTAGTCTACGTATATTTTATAATTTAATAATTGGAGGCGATTTGCGTGACTTTTTTGTTTGTATTTCAGTATATTCCTATTCTTATTCAGTTTTTGCTTTTCAAATTGGATTATACTTTTAATTAAGGTAGTCTTTATTTGTATACCATAAATAAAAGGTAGTCTTTAATTAATTGGATATCATGTTATTGTTACTGGCTATGTTGTTTACTAAGTTGGTTGGTTTTGAATTTGGGTTATGCAGCTGAAAGACTAGGAAGGGCTATTGTTACTGATGCAATCACCACTCCTGTTGTGAACACTTCTGCCTACTTCTTTAAGAAAACCGCTGATCTTATTGATTTCAAGGTACTTTTCTCTTAGGAGTTTTAAGATTTTACCACTTTATGACATTGTCATGTTTAATAATGAGCGGAAACAATTTGGATTTTTCATCGTTTTGCAGGAGAAACGTCAAACAAGTTATGAATATGGGCGTTATGGAAACCCGACCAGTACGGTTCTAGAGGAGAAAATAAGGTTTGTGTGTTTGATTTTAGTATGATTTTCCGATGTTTGAAGTGGGGTGATTATTTTTAATGTGTTTTGTTGTCAATATTGAATCAGTGAACTGGAGGGTGCTGAATCAACTATCTTAATGGCATCTGGGATGTGTGCTAGTATAGTCATGTTAATGGCGCTGGTTCCAGCTGGTGGACATCTTGTGACTACCACGGACTGTTACAGGAAGACCAGAGTCTTCATTGAGACCGTGCTTCCAAAGATGGGGATCACGGTAATGATCCGTTAATTTGCCGGTTTGATTGTTATTTTGTTGTATATGCGTAGAAGCTGCTTTTTAGGTTGTCTGTGTTCCTTTCTTTAGATAGCTCGAGGAGTAGTATAAATTGTTAAATTGAACGCATGGTCATTTACTTTCCCGCAGTTGATAAAGTTCATTTTGCACTTCTACAATTTGCTCCAACGCGTCTTTCCTAGAATTTTTTTTATGAAGAGCACTAAAAACTCCACTTTGGAATTGTATGATTGATATTTAATAGAGGCGCCTAATTGAATTTGCTCCAACTTGTCTTTCCTAGAATTTTTTATGAAGAGCACTAAAAACTCCACTTTGGAATTGAATTATTGATATTTGATAGAGGCACCTAATTTATATATCTTGAAATTTGCCGTGGCTTTAACATAAAATTTGGTATGGAATGGATGTCTCTAATTGGTACGGTTTGGTGGGTGTTTTTGTGTTTTTGGTGGGTTTATTTCCAGTGCTTTTTTCCGTTTTGAACTGGGCACTTGCTCTTATAACTGTTATGATGTATAAACTCGTTACAATTTTCACTTTGATGAGCAGACCACTGTGGTTGATCCAGCAGATGTTGGAGGCTTGGAATCAGCATTGGAGCAGAACAATGTTAGTGTTGGGGAGAGTAGCTGAATTGCATTTATTGTTTTCTCTGATTTATTTTGAATTTATAGATGGCCCCGTATTCAGACATTATTACACACATGTGCAGGTGTCTCTGTTCTTTACCGAGTCTCCTACAAATCCATTCCTCAGATGTGTTGACATTAAGCTGGTTTCAGAGCTCTGCCATAAGAATGGAGCTTTGCTCTGTATTGATGGTACATTTGCAACGCCTTTGAACCAGAAGGCCCTTGCCCTTGGTGCTGATCTGATTATGCACTCATGTACAAAGTACATGGGTGGACATCATGATGTAAGTCAACCCAATATCCTATTTTTTATAACTTAGTTGATGAAAACAGATCAAATATCTTACGTTTCAGTCATTCACAGTATTATAGCATCAAATAACACATTCTTCTTGTTTCAGGTCCTAGGTGGTTGCATAAGTGGCTCTAATAAGTTGATTTCAGAGATTCGAACTTTGCATCACATTTTGGGTGGTGCTCTTAACCCTGTAAGAATCCCTACAAATCCGAGCCCTCAATTGAGATTTTATACACATCTTTCCATTCTTATACGTGGAACAATATATACTTGATTATTGTGCTTGACTTAATGCAAATGTGTTTCCAGAATGCCGCATACCTATTCATCAGAGGCATGAAAACACTGCATCTTCGTGTACAGCAGCAGAATTCAACCGCATTGAGGATGGCCAAGATTTTAGAGGCACATCCCAAGGTACCAATGCATTAGTAATGAGATTTTTTTTTTAAAATTAAATGAGCTTGTGCAGAAGTATTATTGAATCGCATCGCATTACATAATAAACAAAATGGAATGTGTGGTTGAAGATGTTATTTAGTTTTAGGAGGTTTTTAAAAAAATATATTTTGTTAATGATGTCTTTGTTGATCTTCTATTTCCTCCCTATATGCATAATTGTCTGTTCATAGAAGTAGCGTGGTGACTAAATGATTCTAGAAGTACGAAGTTTGTGCCTAATAAGCAGACACTGGTTTCTTTTGATGCAGTGATATTCATAAATATAAATTCTTTCTTGTGTGTGTAGCGTATGTCAAAATATTATTTTGAATGAAGTTGATTTGGTGAAAAATAAGTTTTAAAGTGAATGACTTATATCTGGGTGTTTTTACTCTGGAGACAAATGTTTAGTGTAAAACTTGGTGTAAATTTTACTACCAGACACAAATATATTTTTTATCATTGTTTGTCAATTTGACTAATTGCAATTTGGCAAAATCTGTTTTACTATTCAAACATATGTATTTTGCTAAAATCACAATTGATAGAGACAAAATCAATTACAATAACACACATTTTGTGCTTAAGCTGTTCTGTAGATAAAATAAAAATGTTTTTTATTCTGCATCTGATTTGAACTAGCTTTAATGACATATCACATGTTATTGGCAGGTGACACGTGTCTACTATCCAGGCTTGCCAAGTCATCCTGAACACGAGCTTGCCATGAGGCAGATGACTGGTTTCGGAGGTGTTGTCAGTTTTTTGGTAGGGATTGCTATTCATATATGTGGTTGCTACCAATCACATATCGTTTTTCTTGTAATGTAGTTGGTACTATTGTTGGCATAGTTTTAATAGTTTGGCATCCAATAATGCAGATTGATGGAGATCTAACAACAACAATAAAATTCGTTGATTCACTGAGAATCCCATATATTGCGGCCTCATTTGGTGGCTGTGAGAGCATTGTCGATCAACCTGCCATATTGTCCTACTGGTACTCATTTGGATTCCTTGTTTAACTTGTCATTTGACACTACTCATCATGGGCAATGGTCCTACTTGAATGCGACCCTGCAATGAAATCTGTCCTAGTTGGTCCTTTTGTGCTGCATGGAGTGAAATTTACATCGTTTTAGTTTTTTTTTATAGCAATGTTAGTGGGGGAGGGGGAATCTTAGTTTTCCGGGTTTGAACCGGGACCTTGTCCTTGCACTCCTTTGGTGGTGCACTCATTCAATATCTCTAAGCTCACCAATCGAGCTACTTACTTACTTGAGATTCATCGTTTTAATTATTTTACTTAGGTGGTCATTTGTAGCTGTATATTTAATCTTCCATGTATTCTTCTGCAACAGGGATCTTCCACAGTCAGAAAGGGCCAAGTGGAAGATTTATGACAACTTGGTTCGCTTCAGCTTTGGAATTGAGGATTTTGATGATTTGAAGGCTGATATCCTACAAGCTCTGGAAGTTATATAGACAGCATTACTTATCCACGCTATGTTTGCTTTTCTTTCTTTTTAATCACGTTCCCTATTCCTTTTCGTTAGTGTCTGGCGAATCATTTGATTATGATCACCTAATGTTCTAATGTTCTGTTGGGTTTGTGTAAGAGGAAGGGTCTCTGATTTGAATTTTATGAACCTACGATGAGTTGTTAAAATGGAAACCTCCGTTTAACATTTAATCCTGCTTTCCGCACAAATATTAAAAATGAATCCTTTGAAAGCCGGATATGAAGTGAATTTACCTATGGTAGCTTTTGTAATAATTGTTTTTTTCGGCTAAAATGGCTGTTTGGGCTGTCTGTTACATATTTTTAAATAATCAATTTTTATTGAAATAATTTTTTAGAGGTTTTTTGGTTACTGTGTTATTAATGTGCAGTATTCACTTACTTTGCTAATTATTAATTAATCTAGTAACATGTATCTTGCTTTTTAAAAACCGGCTCGGCCGAATTGGGAATCGGAGGGGTCACTGGGTTGAGCCATGTTATGGATCGGAAATGCAGTGACCCGACATGACTTCGATCGGTTTAGTGTGAACCCGGTGACCCGGTTGGTTTTGTAGAATAGGATCGGGTTTTGCGTATTTAAAAAAACCAAAAATGCAAAAATGACGCCGTTTTAAGGAGTTAATTTATAAAAAAAAAAAAGTAAAAATAAAATTAGAAATCTCAGATAAATGAAAAGAAATGTGTCTCTTTCTTAATCTCATTTCAAAAATTGTATAAATTTATAATTTTGTTTTGATCTAGGCCGGATGTGTAATTTTAGGAACCTCATAGAAATAAAAGAAATGAAATTAGGTAGGATGTGTAATTTTAGGAAATTATTTACAGTCTTGGGGTGGGTTTTGGTCTCTTTATGCAGTCCGTGTCATGCATGGTCCGGGTTTTGTCTTCATGGCTCAACTGTCGACCATTCAGTCCGACCCTTGACCCAGTGACTCGAGACCTTCACTGAGTCGGCCATCGGTCTGAGTTTAAAAACATTGACTTTACCGTTCATGTAGTTCTTTTCTCTCAATTGAGTTTTTGTTACACTTAAAATTCGAATCGAGCCCTTGAGGTTGGAAAGCTTGGTTGTCGTTTGGACTAACAAAGCCTAACACCTTTGTTGGCTTTTCTTTTTGGACACTTCATTTGTTGGCTTTTAGATGTTGTTCGTTTGTTATTGATACTTATAAAAATGAATATCTAAAAATTGCTTTAAAGGAGAATATGTTTTGAAAGTTATTTTACACGATGAATTTTTTTAAATAAGTGATTTGTAGAATTTTATGCAAATACAAAACATTTGTTTATTTTCTTAAAAATTGTTATAACCTAATGTCTAAATTATTTACTAATAAAATTATCTATTTTTTTATTAGTAACAAATGTGTCCAAAATCTTTTACATTTTCTCATGTTTTTGATTAAAAAAGTAAGAGCTTTGTTAAAACCTAATGTAAGTTCTTTTTAACAAAATTGTCGGTGAGGAAAAAAGTAATCTTTTATTTTATTAGAAATAAATAAAAAAGTGGAACACAAAAAGATTGCGATTAGGTCAAAATCATTGTCGAGAAATCAAACCTTATCAGGAAATCAAACCTTTCTTGCTTGGGATACAAATTTGTGTTGAACTAATTTGTTTTTTTTAGATAAGCAAAATTTCTATTGAAGAGAGTACAAGGGGTACTCAAACCCATAGTACAAGTCAGCGTGCAGTTAAGCAAGACGCATGACAATTCCACCTTACAATACAAAACACTCCTACCAAAAAAAGCCTCCTACCCCAAACCTAAAAACAAACAAATACTTAAGACCACTCGAAGACTTGGTGCCACCTACTTCCTCTAGAACTGTGCTAGCTACCCCTACATTTGAAGGACGCCCGAGATCCACCCAACAACTCCCATCCAACTTAAGTCAAGATTGGCTACATTGGTTGAACTCCTTCAGCCTCCTTCTCTTGGCTCCTAGGCCAAGCCCCCTCACTTATACATTTGAGACCTTCATTTGGCAAGTTTCTTTTTTGCCTTCACCTTGGATGTTAGAATTCCCGATCCACCAACGTAGAAATCACTAGCTATTGTGCTTAAGGTCTTGTTTGAACATGACTCAGCAGAAAACTGAGGTACATTAATAATTCCCTTGCTATTAGCACCAGCCATACATAAGCCCTCCTTATTGCTATTTGTACCATCCATACATGATTCCACCTTCCCCTTAGAATTGCAAGAGTTCTGGTCCAAAAAGCAACCATCAGCAACAGATAACTTACAACCTTTGTGGGCTAACACTTTAAGGCCCACTACTTTGCAAGACCTAGAGACTTCCTCCACGTGTTGCATCATTGTCATCTTTCCCTTCCAACAGGACAAGGTTCGATCCAAGCGGTGTTGCTTTTATTGAGACAAAGCCTTTGTGGTGGAACTCCTCTTGGATGCTATAAGATGATCCAGAGATACACACCTTACCAACAAAACACTTGTTATTGAGCTCTTGGATCGTTTCATTATTCACCTCAAAGCGGAGAGGATCGTCAAGGTTTGAACCATGCCTGTGCATCTTCCTTGCCTGGTTTTCAGCAGGCTGCCTCACGACCTTCCCTCCATATTTGTGTTGCTGCTTTAAACCTGTATCACCTTCAGAACGACCCTCATGTTTGATTTCATCCATTAAGAGCCTCCCTCTCATATTTTGGAAGATTGACAAAAATCTTGTTACAGCCTAAGAAGATATTATCTAACTTTATGCCAAGCCTTCTAGGATCCTCTACTCCTAATGCACGAGCAAAACCAAATCTCCTTCCATTCCTATTCCTTTTTGCAGGGATCACTACTTCCGAGAACTTCCTATAGTGTTGAAAAATTTTCAGCATTTCTTTAGCACCAAAATCCTCTGGAAAGTTGGTGAAGAAGAACGTGACAGGATTGTCCACTTGCCTACCTACCGATCCCACCGCCACATCTGGTTTTTGTCTTTGCGGGCATCCTTCATTCTTGACGTTTTGCCTTCTTCTCACCACTTTTGACCATTCTCCTTCCACACCCATTAACGTTGGTACTGCACTTATTAATCTTTATTAATCTTTACTTTATTATTCTCAGCAAATGTCAATAAAATCAATTTAGTCCTCGCAATTCCAAAAATTTTAAAATAGTCCCCGCAATTAGTAAGCGTTACTACTTTAGTCCTCTTTGTTACTTTACTCTTTAAAAAGGAGGGACTAAAGCTGGATTTTCTTGACATTTGCGGGGACTAAAAGTACCTTTTAAATGGAATTGCGAGGACTAAAGTAGTAATAAATGAGAGGACTAAAGTATAAACGTTTACTAATTGCGGGGACTATTTTAAAATTTTGGAATGCATATGACTAAACTCGAATTTTTTCGATATTTTCGAGGACTAAAAATCTTTTAAGCGCTCTTTACTACTATTAGTTGACCTCGTTGAACTAATTTGTTTGTTTCAATTTTATTGTAAGAGTTGAAAATTGTTTCTGTCTTTTCCTTTTGCGATATTGTGTCCATTGCCCATGGCCGTTACGTGCCTAGTTATGTATGAGTATGACTACGGAAGTTAATTTTTTATGCTTAATATAAGTGAAGCTTCCAATAGTAAACATCCCTGTTAAAATGGCAGACAATACGAAAGAGAGAAATTATAATTTAAAAAACTCATTATTTTAGATTTTTAGTAAATAAATCTTGTCAAAAAAAAAGATTTTTAGTAAATAAATTTCAAAGTACATTAAGTGTTGTGCTTTTTTGCAAAAGAGTAAAAGGGTTAAAGTATATAGTTCTTTCAAAAAAAATATCTGTTAAGATTATTTGTTGAACAAGCTTTTAGTTTCACATCAAATGCAGCCGTGTATTTCATTTTATGAAAATTCTCCTCCATATCTTTATGTTTCCAATCAAGAGAAATTTTGAAAGATACTTGTACGAAATTTTGTGTTTAATTTAGTACACGTATCTTATACCGCTTGTCTTGATAAGAAAATTAATGTTTGCAGAAATGTGCAGAGGAGAGTATATTTTTTTTTCCTATCAAGGAAAGTGGTATGAGATACGTGTTACATAACGATAATTAAAAATGTACTCATCTTCTTTCATAATCTTTTTTTCCTATCAAAACTAGTGAATGATTAGTCTATGCAACAAGACCCAACTATGTGTTTGGATAGAGTATTTTTTGTGGGGTAGCGTGGGTCGGGTCCAATGTTCTGTCACCTTTTTTAAAAGGGTTTTTTTTGTACCCCCACCCTCTCCCCTTAAACCCCCACCCACGCTGAAATTCCTAAAATGCCCTTCAAAAAATCTGTTTTTTTCATTAAATTACACGAATCGTATATATCTCTTTTGGGGCATATATACGATGGGTAAAAATTTGACATCGTATATATGTCCCAAAAGAGATATATACGATGGGCTTTTTTTTGTTAATGATTTTGATTTTATTACGGTTATAATTTGAAGTCTCGCGATTTGATTAACATCAACGGTGTAGATATATTGGATAAAGTAAACGCGTATAATTACAAAAACGCGATATAATATATATACACGTGTAATACAAAAAATGTGTGAATCTATCTACAAGCCGTCAATAGAATCATCGGCTAAATCTATACATCTAGACGCATCATTGTGAGTGGGAGGCGCATGGGAGGACACATAGATCGCCATAGGGTAAAACGTCCAGGCATACGGATGCAACCATGAAGCGAGACTCGGTAAGTAGTTCGGTACCCTTTGTGGGGCAATAGGAGGCAACAGACAAGTGGGAGAGATTGAAAGATGCAACCAGGTGTACATTTTGCTCGTTCGAGCGGATATGATTTTCAACTTAGATGAACTGTAAGTGCCTCTCAAAGCGCGATAAGTGAAATTCATAGGTAAAGAAAATCGAACCAATGCAACATTATACTGGTTGCAACCATATACCCCATCTCAGCAAATCAAACCACTTTGACTCGGTGACGTCCGTATGACTCGATAGTTAAAGCTTTGCGAAGCTCTAACGATCGGTTCTTCCCAAACATGTCGAATACAAGGTTTCCTGTCCTTTGTTTCTGAATCAAAGCTTGCCTAATCAGAGGCCGAAGTCCTCACCCATGTCAAGTCCAACCCGATCGCTCTAAAACCGCGATTCTAGTCACCTTCAACATCAACAATTTTTTTAACATAGTTGCGCACGTGTGCTGGAAGAAACGGTAAGTGGATTTTAGTCTCAGCTGTCTGTGATAATACTCTAGAAGCACTGTTATACCCCAATTTTGTCCGTCTTCTTTTTCTTGTTTTAGTAGTTTATTTTACTCGTATTTTGAAGTCACGCGATTCCGAGCTAATTTTTTTTAACACGCCCATTTCTTCTATTTTTGGTCTAGTCTTAGCGCACTTGTCAAGTCCAGTCCGGTCTCGTCTTTGTATTTGGCCTGGCTCCCTTTTATGATTATTATTTTTATCCTTATTTTGTTTATTTAATTTATTTAAGCATACATACAATTTAAAAAATTCAATTTAGTTTAATTCACAATGTTTAAGAGTCCAATATATCCAAAAATGTCAAAAAAAAAAATGCTATTTAGTTACTTTTACAATTTTAAAGCTCTTAAGAGTCCAAAAGGTCCAAAAATACAAAAATAGTAATGCAAAATATATAAAAAATATACAAATCCGAAAATAACAAATTAAATAGAAAAATAGGGTTCAGCAGTGATTCAAGCTGCTGCTGCAGTCTTGATAGGCTTGGATCAGGACCTGAAAATTATACAAAACCCAGTCAAAACTCAATTAATGCCCTAACCTAATTTTTGACTATAAATAAACAGTCCAACCAACAGTAAAAGACACACAGAAATAAAGGCAGAAAACTACTGTTAAAATCACCCAAAAATAGGATTAGGGTTTCACATCGAAATCCTAATCCACTAAACACGGTTCTGAAGTTTTTTTTGAGATCTAAAGAACGAAGCGGTAGCAGTAAATCAAGCAATTTAACAATAGTAGGGCAATATCTCGGAGACATATCAGAGGCTGGAACCAAGGTCGGTTCCTATATTTTTGTTGAATCAATGAATTGAAATATATGAGTATATGAACTAAAAGCAAATCTCAAATTCATATCAAGTGCTGTGTATATAAAGTCCAGGAACAGATTAATTTGTTTTTATGTATAAGCAGGTTATCAAGCTCTCTAAAATAGAAACAGAACAAGTTAATACCTTTTCTTGTCTTTTTTTCTTTCTTCTCTTGAAAAGTTAGATTAGGTACCTTTGAAAGAGAGTAGATTCAGGTTCTGATTAATATTTTATAAAAAATTGATACAAACAAATTGGATTTAAAGGAAGATTAGAAGTAAGTTGGCAATAATGCATAGGTATAGATGCGACCATAATAGAGAAGGAAAGTAGAAGATCAGCAACAAATTAGGATACTGTACTAGTGTGTTGAAAACCAGCAGCAGAAAATTAAAACAGAAGAGAAGAAGAGAAGTAGAGTAAAAGGGTAAGAATCAAATGCAGAAGCAAATAGGCTTAAAATTATAGAACAAACAGCCCATAGATCTAAAAATTAGAAGAAGATAGAATAGAGGAGAAATGAAGCTCACCATGCTCTCGCCGGCGGGATTTCCTTCGCCGGCGTCCCCCCTTTCCGGTCATCCTCTCCAAACTACCCCAAGCCACCTCCAGTCGCCCAGAACCGAAAATAGGAACATGACCAAACCGAAAATGGAAGGCGCGATCTCCGCCACCTTTCTCGCCGAAAACGTCGCCGGAACCAATGCTCCCTCTCTCTCTGGAAGAAGCTGCGCAGCGCAGCTGTTGATGAACAGAGGGGGTGGATCGGGTCTTAGGATTTTCCGGAGTGTTGGGCTGATGTATGGTGTTGGGCCTATATTGGATCCTTCTATTTTTTTATTTTTTTAAATGTATCAGAACGCTACTTGCACCCCCTTTTTCACGCACGCATCCCTCCCTCACTTAAGCCCAGTTTCGCATACTGGGCTCTCCTATGCGAACTGGGCTTCCTTTTCACACCTCCCATTAATTATACAGACCCCTGCGACTAATAAAACCCCAATTTACAATTCTCACCCCCTTGTTCCTCTTTTAATTCTTTTCTAACTCGAAAACAAATATTTTTTTCTCTCGAAATTAAATAAGCGGCTAAGTCGGTTGTACAACCAAGGTTAGTCATTATTTTAGGCCAATGAGTCGCATCTGATTCAAGAACCCCGAAGCTTAACAAATGCTTTTTCTCTTGAAATTAAATAAACGGCTAAGTCGGTTGTACTGGCGGGTTAGTCATCGCTTTAGGACTAATGAGTACATGCAGATTCGGTAATCCTACAAAAACTTAATAAAATATAAATAAATCATTTTTCCATAAATAGGGGACTAAGTCGGTTGTACACCGGGTTAGTCAAACATTCTAGAACTAATGAGTACATGCAGATTCGGGAGTTCTAGAATACCTATTCTAAAATCAACCCACCTCACACCAAACTAAGTTCTTTCAAAAACTCTAAAATTATTTCCAAAAAGTAGGGGACTAAGTCGGTTGTACAATCGGGTTAGTCAGTGTCCTAGGGATCAGTGAGCTGTATAGTTCAAGGAATCCTAGGACCCCTACACTAAAAAACACCAACCCACAAACCTTTTTCAGGAAGAACTACGTAGCTTTGATTCCTCCATTGCATCTGGAGGTACGTAGGAGCAAGAGTCCACTCTTGTCAAGCACTAAAAACTAAAAATTTAAATAAGTCTTTTCCTCTATAAATAAAAGGGTAATTATTAATAAATCTTAATTAGTTAGACAAAGGATGTCGTGGGGTGCTAATACCTTCCCTACACATAACGACTCCCGAACCCTAAACCTGCCTTGTCCTGAACATAAAGGGATTTTCCGAATTTGCCCTTAAACTAAAATTTGGTGGCGGCTTCCTTTCGAACTTCGAAGAATCCTTTCCCGGATTTTTCGGTCGCTACAGCTGGCGACTCCACTAGGGACTTATCTTTTTAGAGAGTCAAAACCTAGTCTAATTATTTATGATTAATTTAATTTTTACCCTTCCTTTATTTATTTATTTTATTTTTCGCATCTTATACTTTTATGTGATTTATGAACCCTAGGATAGAAGACGATATTTGTATATGTGTGTTGTTTGTCTGCAGCTTTTGGGTTGTTTTTAATTTGCTCCTACACACACTTCACAATTACACTTCTGCACACACATGTGAGAAAGGTCCTCTACCCGGACTCGAGCATAAACCTAAGTTAGAACGAGATTGTGTAGTGATGGCCTGCGGGACGTACGTCTCGTTGGGTGGTCACGAAAATCTCACCTAGAGTTTGATTCCTTTTGAGGATGCTATCCCTTCTAATAGCTTGCCTATTCTTTGGGGTCGATGTTCTTGACCTGAGTCCTTGGCTCACAGGGACCATGTGTAGGATTCTTTAGAACTATCCTGTGAGGTTCACTATATAAAAGAAACCTTAGACCCGCTCTGTAAGGTACATTTCTAGGGTCACAAAGGAGCTTTATACCCTCGCATTCAAACAAATATTTATGCATACCGTATTCTATATCACAAAAAAATCATCAAAAAAACAAAAATCATTTTTTACTACCTTTTAGAAAATATACCACATGCATACAAGACAAATAAACATCTCTTGTTGCATGCACTTTTATGACCGTCGGAATTATAATCTTTACCTTGGAGAGCGTGCACGCATTGAAAGTCAAGTAAATTTTGTACTTTACTCTCCAATGGAAAGTTTATAATTCCCGACATGATAAATAAAATCATATGTTATCATTTCATGCACATACATTATCATTTCATTCACATTTCATGCACATACATTATCATTTCATTCACACTTCATGCACATGCATTGTCATTTCATTCATATTTCATGCACATTCATTTGCATACTTACATCGTGCATTATAAAAAAAATATCAGCATAATATTAGGAAAAATGTGATGAGAGGTGAGGCATTCTTGTGAAATAAATCATTCTTTTTGGAAAAAGTTTAGTCATACTTCGTTGCAAGCTCAAGTTGTTTCAAGTCACTTAGTTTTTCAAATTTTTAGCTTGCTCACATTTTTAACCGAACGACCAAGTGTCCATAAAAAATTTCTATTATGTTTTAACTAATGAAGCATTTGTGTAGAGACTTGGGTAACATGTGTGTTTATTTTTGTTTGAGTCAGTTAGCGTCCCTACCTTGCCATTATCCCCTGTCAAAGTCTAATCCCACCCCGACCACCCATAAAGTACATACTCCCCACATCTGTACATAGTTGACGTTTCTGGTTGGTTCCCCTAAGTGAAATAACACTTTAGGCCCTCCATCTCTGGGCAAATGTGTGATCTCTAAAATACCTTGTCAACATTGTATTCTCTAGGTGCAAGTCCTTTACAAAAAAAAAAAAAACAAAAAAAAATCAAAAAGGCCCGTTAGGTTGAAAACTCGTAAGAGCGGCCTAAGCAAAAATTAGGGCATATAAAAAAAATATATATAAAGAAAAGAGAGCAAATATTTTGTAAATAAGTAAATTGTTGTCCTTAAGTTAATTTTTGAGAAAACGAGCAATCATGATTTGAAATGAAGTTTGACCACCTTCCCATGTCCTCGAAAAAACCTTTGCTACCCACTTTAAGCCAAAATCCAAAAAACCTTCCAATCACCCTAGACAAGGATCAATTCCACATAAAAAAAAATGGTGTATCAAGTCACTCAGCTCGAAAGAAAGAGAAAGAAAAATCAAAATCAAAAAAGAAAGTGAAATCAAAAGAGGATTGAAAAACCACGAAAAAGCAAAAGTGGTACAATTATGAGCTGATACTTCTTGCCATTAAATGCATAAGAGATCCTTGTCTGAAACAAACCCCAAACACTTCCCTTGTCCTCAATATCCTATCTTTCATAAACCCTTGGTCAAGTCACATCCCTAAACAAGTCCATCCTACCGTGAGACACATCAATTCTTGTCTCAATAGACCTCAAACACTCCTTTGAGCGACAACCATTTCCTTCATAAATCATCACCCATTAGCCAAGTTACATCACCAAATCATTTGTCCCATCAATCATCAAACACTTCATTGAGCCTAATAACCCCTTCTTTCACAAACCATTAGCCAAATCATACCGCTCAAAAAAAAAAATCATCCGTCCCATCAATCCCCAAACACTACCTTGAGCCCAATTATCATTTCCTCATAAATCACTAAACCATCGGCCACATTCCGATCAATGATGATTGCTTTTGTTTCTCAAAGTTTTAATCTTAGGACAAATAAGTTTATTTATTTACAATTGTTTGCTCAAAAAAAATATATCTCAAAAAAACAAAAAAAAAAAAAAAAAAAAAAAAAACTCAAAGGAAAAGAAAAATCAAAAGGCTTGCACCACAAGATTCATTCAAATTCTGATTATACTAAGACAAGGTCTAGTGATCACCAAGTGTAGTTTTCATCATAGCAAACTCAAGACTATTGTAGTCTGAGAGTCATTTTAAAGGTAACCAAAAGTTTATACTAGGATCGTCACCTATATCCTATAGTGGGGCATCCCTTTCACCACCCATTCCATTCGAACTTGGGAAATTTATGCAGTGTCATGCCACACCCCGACCCATTGCCATACGGACAAACTCCAAAACCCATTACCCTAACTCCGCCACTTTCCGCAACCTCACCAAAACAACCGTCGAATTCCAAGTTATCAAGTGGGGCAACCCTATCACCCTTCACTCCACCTACAAATGGGGACATTCACCATACACCCATCTCATCCCCTTGTTATATCCACATCAACAAAGCCATACAGGGCAATTTCTCAACTCATTACCCTATATGTTGCTACTCTAGTCGGGGCAATTCTGTCCTTACCATAAATGGGGCAACACCAAACTCCATGTGTTGAGATGAAGCCCATTGCTTTCCACCTTTCCTCCAAAGTCGGGCATTCCTAGCTCATCATTTCCTCTGTCCCTAGTTATTGTCATCACTAGACGGGGCAGGTTATTCACTCACCATCATCAAGTCTAAATTGGGGCAATCCCGCATTTCTTGGCAGAGAAAGCCCACCTTTCATGACTTTACCCAAAACTTGTCATTCACCCCCCTTCATGTGCCACAAATGTCCACACCCTAGGTCTTTAGAACCCCAAGTTAATCGACTCATTCATCTATATTCACACTACTATACATCTTCACAAAACAATGCTTTAGAGAGAGAAAACACAAGTTGATCATATGATGTTGGAAATCCACTTATTTAGTTGTGTGGGCCAAAACTTCGGTCATCATGGGGCATCAAAATGGAAGAAAAAATGAACAAGCTTGCAAATACTTTTTCACGTCGATTAATCTGTAAATAACAACATTGAGATTCTTTGAAGTATTGAATCAAAACTATTCTTTTCAAAGAATGATCAATATTCACCTCTATTTCTCGCATCTAAAGTCTCACATCTAAATCATTACCAAAAATGTTTCTATACCCCAATCACTCATATCATATCACATCATATCATATCATATCACATCATATCATATCACATCATATCACATCATATCATATCATATCATATCATATCATATCATATCATATCATATCATATCATATCATATCATATCATCACCTCATGCACCATAGCATTTGCACCCGAGCATTTCATTTGCACATTTGGCATTCATCATTTTTCAATAAAAAAATAATAAATAAAACAAACAAAAAAAAAAAAAAACAAAAAGCGAAAAGCAATAAGCAAAAAGAGAAAAGGAAAAAGTCATTCCACATCCTACCAGATACCAATCATTGCTTGCACCATTAATTGCTTCATCAAACGTAGAGTGGTTTTCCCTTTCTCGGTAGATGCATTTGTTAGGTGTGCCCGGATAAGCACGATCAGTGTTAGTCCCTATTTTGTTCCTCTAATGTCAGCGCTTTAAGCGTTGATCTCATATCGTATCACAGATCACCAAGTTGATCCTCAGACTCCCGAGTGGTCCTTCAGAGCACTACGCTCCTTCAGTGCCCTAAGTGGCCCAGGTCGCAAACGTCGGAGTCGAGCCCGGCGGACCTTCCAGACCCCGTGTGGTCCTTCAGACTAGTTGTGTCAGCCTAAGACACAGTGTACGTCCTTCATGGTCAACATATCAGTTCTAGACCTGATCTTGACCCATCATGGCCGCTCGAGTATAAAGGCCCCCTCAGACCGTTTAATTAGTACCGTAGCTAGTTGCGCTCCTTCGGACCACGATGGTCCTTCAATTAAGGCTTAGCAGCCTTCCGGACCTTAAGTGGTCCTCGAGCCTTATCGCTCCTTGGACCACGAGTGGTCCTCCTTGAGCCTTAGTGCTGCTCCTTGAGGTCCTTGTTGACCCTTCATTCAACTCTCGGTTAACACGCCAAGTATTAACCGCTCCTCTTATCTCCCAAACCTTCCACTTCCCCTTAAGCGGACAAAATTAGCGTCTATCTTATCTTTATTCCTATTTCTACTACTTAAAGTTCGAGAGCTCCGCACTTTCTAGTGAAATATTAATAAAGAGGGGCAGTTGTTATACCCCAATTTTGTCCGTCTTCTTTTTCTTGTTTTAGTAGTTTATTTTACTCGTATTTTGAAGTCACGCGATTCCGAGCTAATTTTTTTAACACGCCCATTTCTTCTATTTTTGGTCTAGTCTTAGCGCACTTGTCAAGTCCAAATCGGTCTCGTCTTTGTTTGTATTTGGCCTGGCTCCTTTTATGATTATTATTTTTATCCTTATTTTGTTTATTTAATTTATTTAAGCATACATACAATTTAAAAAATTCAATTTAGTTTAATTCACAATGTTTAAGAGTCCAATATATCCAAAAATGTCAAAAAAAATGCTATTTAGTTACTTTTACAATTTTAAAGCTCTTAAGAGTCCAAAAGGTCCAAAAATACAAAAATAGTAATGCAAAATATATAAAAAATATACAAATCCGAAAATAACAAATTAAATAGAAAAATAGGGTTCGAGCGTGATTCAAGCTGCTGCTGCAGTCTTGATAGGCTTGGATCAGACACGAAAATTATACAAAACCAGTCAAAACTCAATTAATGCCCTAACCTAATTTTTGACTATAAATAAATGATCCAACCAACGAAGAAAAGACACACACGAAATAAAAGCGAGAAAACTCTTGTTAAAATCACCCAAAAATAGGATTAGGGTTTCACATCGAAATCCTAATCCACTAAAACTGATTACTCAAGTTTTTTTGAGATCTAAAGAAACGAAGCGGTAGTGATAAATCAAGCAATTTAACAATAGTAGGGCAATATCTAGGAGACATATCGGAGAAATTTGGAACCAAGGTCGGTTCCTATATTTTTGTTGAATCAATGAATTGAAATATATGAGTATATGAACTAAAAGCAAATCTCAAATTCATATCAAGTCTTTGTGTATATAAAGTCCGAGAACAGATTAATTTGTTTTTATGTATAAGCAGGTTATCAAGCTCTCTAAAATAGAAACAGAACAAGTTAATACCTTTTCTTGTCTTTTTTTCTTTCTTCTCTTGAAAAGTTAGATTAGGTACCTTTGAAAGAGAGTAGATTCAGGTTCTGATTAGTATTTTATAAAAAATTGATACAAACAAATTGGATTTAAAGGAAGATTAGAAGTAAGTTGGCAATAATGCATAGGTATAGATGCGACCATAATAGAGAAGGAAAGTAGAAGATCAGCAACAAATTAGGATACTGTACTAGTGTGTTGAAAACCAGCAGCAGAAAATTAAAACAGAAGAGAAGAAGAGAAGTAGAGTAAAAGGGTAAGAATCAAATGCAGAAGCAAATAGGCTTAAAATTATAGAACAAACAGCCCATAGATCTAAAAATTAGAAGAAGATAGAATAGAGGAGAAATGAAGCTCACCATGCTCTCGCCGGCGGGATTTCCTTCGCCGGCGTCCCCCCTTTCCGGTCATCCTCTCCAAACTACCCCAAGCCACCTCCAGTCGCCCAGAACCGAAAATAGGAACAGGACCAAACCGAAAATGGAAGGCGCGATCTCCGCCACCTTTCTCGCCGAAAACGTCGCCGGAACCAATGCTCCCTCTCTGCGGAAGAAGGCTGCGCTGCACGCGTATTGTTGATGAACAGAGGGGGTGGATCGGGTCTTAGGATTTTCTGGGGTGTTGGGCTGATGTATGGTGTTGGGCCTATATTGGATCCTTCTATTTTTTTATTTTTTTAAATGTATCAGAACGCTACTTGCACCCCCTTTTTCACGCACGCATCCTCCTCACTTAAGCCCGCCGCATCTTTGGGCTCTCCTATCTGAACCGGGCTTCCTTTTCACACCTCCTATTAATTATACTGAGACCCTGCGACTAATAAAACCCCAATTTACAATTCTCACCCCCTTGTTCCTCTTTTAATTCTTTTCTAACTCGAAAACAAATATTTTTTTCTCTCGAAATTAAATAAACGGCTAAGTCGGTTGTACAACCGGGTTAGTCATTATTTTAGGGCCAATGAGCTGTACAGTTCAGTAACCCTGGAAGCTTAACAAATGCTTTTTCTCTTGAAATTAAATAAACGGCTAAGTCGGTTGTACAACCGGGTTAGTCATCGTTTTAGGACTAATGAGCTGTACAGTTCAGTAATCCTACAAAAACTTAATAAAATATAAATAAATCATTTTTCCATAAATAGGGGACTAAGTCGGTTGTACAACCGGGTTAGTCAGATTCTAGAACTAATGAGTACATGCAGATTCGGGAGTTCTAGAATACCTATTCTAAAATCAACCCACCTCACACCAAACTAAGTTCTTTCAAAAACTCTAAAATTATTTCCAAAAAGTAGGGGACTAAGTCGGTTGTACAATCGGGTTAGTCAGTGTCCTAGGGATCGGTGTGCTCATACAGTTCAAGGAATCCTAGGACCCCTACACTAAAAAACACCAACCCACAAACCTTTTTCAGGAAGAACTACGTAGCTTTGATTCCTCCATTGCATCTGGAGGTACGTAGGAGCAAGAGTCCACTCTTGTCAAGCACTAAAAACTAAAAATTTAAATAAGTCTTTTCCTCTATAAATAAAAGGGTAATTATTAATAAATCTTAATTAGTTAGACAAAGGATGTCGTGGGGTGCTAATACCTTCCCTACACATAACGACTCCCGAACCCTAAACCTGCCTTGTCCTGAACATAAAGGGATTTTCCGAATTTGCCCTTAAACTAAAATTTGGTGGCGGCTTCCTTTCGAACTTCGAAGAATCCTTTCCCGGATTTTTCGGTCGCTACAAGCACCCTGAGATAATTTGGTTGACCGCTGTGTAGGAATTTTGGAAGCCCCGGATTCTTCAGTCTGTTTTACCCTCTCATCCACGTGCTCCCACCCAGAAGGATCACGCTTAGCATAAAAAAAAATCCCTTTTTTCTTCTTTGGTGCACCTTTCGTTCTGACTTTTGATTTAGGTGCAACCATAGAAGAAGTAGAAGGGAAAGCTATCTCATTCAGCTGCCTCTTAATAAGAAACTTCTCCTCCTCACTCACTTTATTAAATCTTGCCAAGATAGCATCAAACTGGTAAGAAATATCGCATCCGGATGATTTATCACGAGTGGATTTATCATCTATTGCATCCAAACTCAAGCTGTTTCAAAGTGATCATCAACAACGATGAAGCGGAATAGAATTGCCGGAAGCATGAAAAATACCTATCTCACAAGCACAAGGAAGTAGATGTGTCTTCCTTTGAATGCACCGGCATCGCCCTTTGTCGTATCCAACCCCAGATTTCGACCTTTCAAACTCCTTAACCATGTGTCTCAGTGCAGATAAAGAAACAAGTCCTTGAAGATTTTTAAACAGTGGAATATTGGACTTGACTTCAATTCTGCTGATGCTTCGTTGAAAAGACCCGATAATTTGATCAAAATGTATTGCCAGCATGTCATCAATAGATATCAAACATTTTGATAGATCACCCTTCAAAGTCTTCAACTGTCTTTTCAAAGACCAATGCAAGGATTCCGCTCTGAAATAATAAACAAGTGTAAAAAAAAATCGAGTAACGGATAGAAATAATAAACAAGTGTCAAAGAAATTTAATCGGAAAAAAAATGTCCACATGTCAAAAAAAATCGAGTTTCGGATAGAAATAATAAACAAGTGTCAAAGAAGTTTAATCGACAAAAAAAAATATGTCCACGTGTCAAAAAAAATCGAGTTTCGGATAGAAATAATAAACAAGTGTCAAAGAAATTTAATCGACAAAAAAAAATATGTCCACGTGTCAAAAAAAAAATCGAGTTTCGGATAGAAATAATAAACAGGTGTCAAAGAAATTTAATTGACGATAAAAAATATGTCCACGCGTCAAAAAAAATCGAGTTTCGGATAGAAATACCTGTTGGTTGTGGAATTCCCCAAGTGTGGGATCTGGTTAGTCCATGCTGAGATAAATCGCTCCTTGTGCGTTGTCAACCATGTGTCGTGCACATATTTAATGAGCGCAGTTTATCGAGCAAGCGACCTCAAAAACTTGATTAGATAGATACTCGACTCATCAACGAATCAATAATACATAGCCGAGAGAGATTCGACCTCCTCCCGTCTATCCTTGTGAACCAACTCCTTAATCTTCGCTTTGACATTTTTGTAACATGCCAATGACACAATAAATTTGTAGCGGCGGGAAAGACATCAAGAATAGCGGACATACACCCGAGATCTCTGTCATCAAGAAAACACGAGGATGAATAGAATGCAACTCACATATACCTCGCAATTTGCTCCAATACCCAAGAAAAATGAATAGCAAGCTCCCGCCCAATATAAGCAAATGCAACGTGGAAGCTTATCTCGGTGTTTGTGACTCCCACATTACGTAGAAGAGGCAAATTATATACGTTGGTCATGTAGGTTGAGTCAAGAATGAGAACTTTGGGAAACAACTCGAGCAACTTTATAGAAGTGGGATGAGCCCACATGATATCACCGACGACATCAGTTGCGGAATCTTTCTAGACCAACATAGATAATTATGGGATTCAATCAATCTCAACACCTCCGAATGTCCGTTCTAGGACCCCTCTTTGTAGACCAGGTGTTTGTGACGACGCCTATAAACTTGGCGAAGACTAGTCACATTCTCCGGATCTAGCTTCTTCAAAGCGGTAATAGTAGCTTTCGGTCCGACATCAAGATCCGCATGCTCGTTAACCGGATCTTTTGCGCGCTTAGACGGACGCCCAAATAAACAAGTACCAATGAAGTTTTGAGCAACTCGTGTGTGTGTCTATCACATTTAACCGTGACACACCAACCCCACGGCTAATGATGCAAGTAGCTTTCAATCTAAAAGGATGACCTCTCCTTTTAGAACCGAAACCCTTGAATCATTAGTAAACCCGCCTTGTTTCTCGCATGACCAAAAACAATCTTATCTCGCGCTTCCCCTCTTTCCGGTGCTGCCAGATCTCACAATAACAACAACTACACTGATACTTCTACCAACAGCTTTGGCCCACTCCTCCACAGCCTGTCGTGTAGAAAATATCTACAAAATATATAACTTACTAAGTACTTAAGTAAATTAATTCCATTTACCAAACTTGAGTAACAAAAATATACCGTATCCGTCGTGAAAGTAAATGTAGTATCAATATCAACAGGAGCCAACTGAGAGTCGACATCTGCTGCTGTAGGCGGGTCAATATCTGTTCCAACAAAACAGATAGCAACTCAGGAAAAAACGAAAAAAATAGCCCAGTCGTATATACCTCCTCAACCATGTATATACGATGGGTATTTTTTTCACATCGTATATACATGGCCCAGATGTATATACGATTAGATCTTCATAGCCCACTCGTATATAACCTATATACGATGGGTAGTCAACGAATCATTTAATAATGCAATCGTATATATGCCTTGAAGGACATATATACGATAGGTAGTCAACGAAGCATTTAATAATGTAATCGTATATATGCCTTGAAGGACATATATACGACGAGTACTTTTTCAGGTCAGCGTTCAATATTTAATGTAATCGTATATACCTTCCATTGAGGTATATACGATGCGTTATCTTGTGGGTCCCAGTCAGAGTGAAATAAATGAAAGTCAAAAAGTGATTAATGCCAGGGGTAAAATTGGAATAACAATAATGGGTGGGGGTGGGAGGGGATGGGATGGGGGTATAAAAAAACAAAGCCTTTTTAAAATATGCCTATACCCATTCCGATCGATTCCAAACCCAATTTAATCCCTTCCCCCAACCCTATACAATGATTAATTGACTATTGTGTATGGTTTATGATGATGTTTGGATGTGCTTGCATCAAGTGAATGGTTTCCTTTGAAAATTATAAATGTTTTTGAAAAACCGCAAAGTAGTTTACGTGTGTGCACATGTAACATGAGAAACTCAACGAACTAAATGTTCAATTGACTATATATATATATATATATATATATATATATATATATATATATATATATATATATATATATATATATATATATATATATAACTCTTGATAAACTTACTCAAGTAACTCTTCTTAATATCTCTTATATCTCTTTGTAGACATCAAATTTTACCGATCCAACCGTTGAATAGTCTCATATTATCATGATGATCATGCATACCAAAAACTATTGAAATTGAATATTCGGAGCTATAGAATCTTATAGTGTCTATTTTACTTGTATTTTTAAAATCATAATATACATTGAATTGAACTTATTTGGTCAAGGTATCAAACTTTTTTATAATTTTATTAGAATTTACATATTTGATCTACTCAATTAGAACTATGGACTTAACGGTTGGATGGGCAAAATATAAAATGCGTGAAGAGATATTAAGTGGAGTAACTCTTACAAGAGTTACTCTTGGAGTAAGTTGATCCTCTCTCTCTCTCTCTCTCTCTCTCTCTCTCTCTCTCTCTATATATATATATATATATATATATATATATATATATATATATTATCATTTCACAAACATGGATTGGGTGATGACCCGATAAGGATTAGTATGCTAGGGGAGGGGAAGTCATGAGTCCCCAAAACCTAGATCTCACGACTATTTGAAGCTAGCGTAAGCTAGTGGAGAGGTTCATCGGTAATGGCGTGATTATTGTCGGTGATGTGCTAAGTCAGGAAAAGCTTTAAGCACGTAGTATCCTCTTGGGCTACGATTGACTGAAATTAATAAATGAATCGAGAGTCATGGTAAGGGGTTACAGTAGAATTCACTAAGGGGTTAGATGAGACCATTTGGAGATCTTGGAGTTTAGCATTGTGCTTATGTTTATTTCCCTAGTTTTGTATCCCGATATCGTACTGGTTTTGTATTGACATTTGCTATCGTCTCCGCTACTTCCTTGCCTTTGAACATTGAACACTAGGTTGTCATGTTATGGATTTTGTACTTAAGTTTCAAACATGCTCTTGTATGAAGTATGAGACTGATGTAACTCCTTGTTGAATCTTAATTACTGTGTTAGACATGTTCAATTTCCGAGCAAGAAGTTATCTCTGATGTATGCTGAATTGTATGTTTTAGTATTTCTATTTGTTAGATATACTAGGGTGTTACATTTTGATATCAGACCGGTTCAGCCTAGCCGGCCTAGTTATGAGATGTCTTTTACGTTTTCTAGGTATGATTATTCTAAGTATGCTATTAGACATTGAGTTTCATCAACTTAATATTTTGAGCATATTTCGCAGAATCATGGCTGGAAGAGGTAGAGGAATCCAGCCCGTGGATCCACATTACGAGTGGATGTATAATGTGATTGAGACACAATAGAAAATGATGCAAGACATGATGCACATGCAACAACAACAAATGAATCAACAACAGCAAATGGCTCAGCAGCAACCCAATGTTCCACAACCACATGAAGATCCTAATCGAACATATCTCCATTTTCAAAAGAGGAATCCTCCAATCTTCAATGGTGGATCATATCCATTGTCTGTTCATTTTTGGATTGATGCAATGGAAAGAATCTTCCGAACTTTTCAATATAGTGAAGAAGAGAAGGTGATTTGGGCAACTAATGCCCTTGATGAGGATGCTTGCACATGGTCGACCAATGCACAGGAAATGATGGAGATTCAAGGAACTCCTCTCACTTAGGCCAACTTCAAGGACTTGTTCATGGGGCAATATTTCCCTCCGACGAAGAAATTAATTAAGTAGACTGAGTTTGTGAACCTTAAGCAGGGTAATATGACAATTGAGGAATAAGCTGCCAAATTTGAAAGGCTGTCTCAGTTTTATGAGTTGTATGCTCCAAATAACACATGGAAGATGCAGAAAAAAAATGTCTAGTCCTTTAGTTGTTATATATTAATTATTTATTTTTCTTTAAAGAATAATTTAACTGACTCAAATTAATTTCAGATTTTATTATTTGAAGGCCTAGAATAATTTTTATGAGGGAGCATATATATATAAAGAAAAAAATACATTCTTAAAATTAATATATTAGACTTATTCAATAAATAAAAAATTCACAATGACTTTTATTTATACAAAATGTTAATTAAGGAAACAAAACTGATAGTAGCTATTTAGGAAAGTCGAGTTTTTTTGGTCGAGCCAGGGTATCTCTAACGTAGAACGTAGTACTAATCCTTCATTTGGATTGATGATGCTTCAATGAGTCAAAATCATGGTCCCAAGTTCATGTAAGAAACAAAGTAGTAATGTCATTGTCAATATAAACAACTAATTTATTTGCCAAAAACTCATTATTCATTTTGTTTTTAAGTCTTGTCTTGACAATTTTCTTTGCTGAAAAAAGCTCTCTTTGTACTTCTTGTGGACTAATGAACTTGTCCTTCTTATATCTCCATCGGCCAATAGACTTGTGTCGGGCGGCTAAATAACATATACTTGGGGTAGCTCAAAAAAATATACTTAGTTATTAAAAAATTGATTTGCCCCAAATTATGAGATTATAGAAGTGAAAAAATACACAACGAGATAAACAAAGTAAAATAATATAATTGAAATCATAAAAATTAGTAATAATAATATTTGATACAAAAAATTGATAATATACCTTTAAGAAATTAATTCACATTATACAACATTAACTGAGATAAGATAGCTATAATTAAATTGTTATGAAGCATATTTTTTTTTGACTAAAAATTTTTTTAATGATACATACTTGTAAAAGAAAAAAAGTGGAATGAATTATCAATTGAAGGTGGTCTTCAACATAGGTAGGATGGGTGAGTCCTAAAGATCCCATTTTTTAGGGGTATTGATATTTTTCCTCTAGTATCCAAAGATATTAAAATACACAAAGTTTCTTTTAAAATATTAAGCAAAAGCAACAAAAGGTATTTCTTGAAATCAACTTAACAAATGAGTGAGTAATTAACACTTGACATTCCATTTCTCTATAAGGATTCATTATTTTTTATACTTTGTAGATCAAATAGTTGACTAACTCATTAGAAATTTGCGCAATATATATTAAGGGATTTTTGGATTTTGAGTATTGAAAAGCTTAGTTCATTCTTCGACAATAACTTGAAATTATTATGTTGCAAATATATTGAAACTTACCCAAAATACGGTGGTTCTTATGACCACGATAGTGATCAAACTCTATTTAAGAATTAAAGTTATTAAATAGTTTAAACAAATTCGATTCATATGGTTTTCAATTTGTTAAAGAAATAGTTTCTCAAATGCATGCACGACTAAATAGAATAACATATCCTTATTTTTTTGGCAAACAAGCATCCTGCAGGGATTTATTAAAAAAAGAGAAAGAAGACATAGAAGAACACAAGGGGGGATTAGACCAAAACCCCTGGCATAACAAATTTTTTTTATTGATTCACATCTTTAATTACTTGCCCATACGATATTCACATGGGATATTTGGCAACAAGGCAAAGATGATTCTTCTTGTGGTTAGTTTGTCCCAAGCAACCCATCAGTGATGATGTCTTCATGTCACATCCCTATAGGCATTTCCCAATCAAATGAATTGAGAAGGTTTGCGGTTATGAGCTCCACTGTGGCAATTCCAAATGGTATAGCTGGACAAATTCTACTCCCAGCACCAAATGGAAGCAGCTCAAAATCTTGTCCCTTAAAATCCACATCATTATTTAGGAATCTCTCTGGATAAAAGTCCTTTGGGTCTTTCCATGTCTCAGTGTCCCTCTGAATACCAATTATTCACATAAACTAATGTTTTGGGCTCTATTTCATACCCATTTAGTGTGAAACTTTTATTGGTCTCTCTTATTATTAATGGTGTTGGTGCATAAAGTCTAAATGTCTCTTTTATTATAGCCTTGAAATAAACAAGATTTTGAGTTTCTAATTAACTTCTTCTTGAGCTTTCCTAATTACTCTTAATTGTGTTTTTCATTAGTCCAGTTATCATCCAAACTAATGTTGCTGCACTTGCGTCTGTTGCTCCTACAAGTAGGTCCTGCGATCGTCAAAGCCAAACAATTAAGAGCTTTTATATCAAAAGAATTTTGTTTCTTTGTTTTTTTGTAAAAAGTTATAAGAGGTAAAAGAGAGCATATATTTCTATACATTTACCCCTTTTTATTCTTGTAAATTTGACTTCTTTTCTAATATTGAACACACAAATCGACACCAAACGCATTAGATTTCGGAATTACATTTTTCTATCATGAAACTAATTATTTTGTTGAAATTTATAGTACTTTTTTTTTTGTATAAAAGTATTATGGACCAATTTTTTGTCCCTACTAACAAAAATTTCTAGATCCCTTACTAGTTACTTGGACCTAAAAATATTAAGAGTCCCAAAACAACTAAGATTTGAAATCTTGCATGGAAGTACTTTTTTTTGACTCATCTTGGATGGCAGTACATAGAACATGAAAAACTTGGTTTACAAAGAAATATAAAAAAAGTTTGATAAATGTGAACACATACCAGAAGGAAAGCTTTGATGTGGTCATCAGTGAAATCAATTGAGAAGCGACGCTCCTTCTTTGACTCAAGTAACATATCAACTATACTCTCATCTTTAGTACTTTATGCTTATTATAGAAATCACAGTGTTATTTAAGGGCTTCTTCAAAAAAACACATCCAAATTTTTGAAAGTGTTATCAAGACGAGCAAGTGACCCATTGAGCTTGTTAATCCACCCAAGGAAAGGAATATAATCGATCAGAGACAAAGAAGTAAAGTAAACTAGCTTGCATATCACTAAGAAGACCAATGAACCTGCTTTTTTTAAATCCTTCAACCTCATAACTTCTTCCAAACATTATTCTACATATTATAGACATTGAAATCTCACTCAAATTTGAAACTTCGGAAGAACAAACATGGCCAGATATCTTTTGGACTTGGATGAAATTTTGATGTGTTATTAATAGTGTTTTTGTATTTCATGAAGAGGATTAATACAAACAAACGAAGGGATAGAAGTATGTGCAGAAATGACATCATTGTGGAATTAATTGGCTTTGCAGAAAAATGTGTCTAAGGAAAGTGTCCCATATATGTGATATATTAGAGATGAACATATTTATATATAGACAGAGCTTTGCTGAGTTTTACCAACACACGTAATAGTAAGATTCACATTATACAACATTAATTGAGATAAGATAGCTATAAGTAAATTTTTATGAGACATAATTTTTTTTTTTGACTAAAAAAGATTTTCAATGATACATACTTGTAAAATCCCATTTTTTAGGGGTATTGATATTTTTTCTCAGTAGTATCTATAGATATTAAAATAAACAAAGTTTCTTTTAGAATATTAAACAAAAGCATCAAAAGTTTTTTTTTGACCGGAAAAGCATCAAAAGTTATTTCTTGAAACCAACTTAACAAATGAGTGAGTAACTAACACTTGACATTCCATTTCTCTTTCATGATTCATTATTTTTTATACTTTGTAATGATCAAACTCTATTTAAGAATTAAAGTTATTAAATAGTTTAAACAAATTTGATCCATATGGTTTTGTATTTGTTAAAGAAATAGTATCTCAAATGCATGCACGACTAAATAGAATACCATATCCTCATTTTTTTTGGACAAACAAGCATTCTGCCAGAATTTATTAAAAAAGAGAGAAAGAAGACAGAGAAGAGCACAAGAGGGGACTAGACCAAAACCCTTGGCATAACAAAAAAAACTTTATTGATTCATATCTTTAATTACTAGCCCATACGACATTCACATGGGATATTTGGCAACAAGGCAAAGATGATTCTTCTTGTGGTTAGTTTGTCCCGGCAACCCATCAATGCTGATGTCTTCATGTCGCATCCCTGTAGGCATTTCCCAATCAAATGAATTGAGAAGGTTTACAGTTATGAGCTCCACTGTGGCAATTCCAAGTGGTATAGCTGGACAAATTCTACGCCCAGCACCAAATGGAAGCAGCTCAAAATCTTGTCCCTTAAAATCCACATCATTATTTAGGAATCTCTCGGGATAAAACTCATCTGGGTCTTTCCATGTCTCAGTGTCCCTCTGAACGGCCCAAGTATTCACATAAACTAATGTTTTGGGCTCTATTTCATACCCATTTAGTGTGAAACTTTTACTAGTCTCTCTTTGTATTAGTGGTGTTGGTGCATAAAGTCTAAATGTCTCTTTTATTATAGCCTTGAAATAAACAAGCTTTTGAATATCATCGTCATCTATGAACTCTTTCTTCCCACACATGTTTCTAATTTCTTCTTGAGCTTTCCTCATTACTCTTGGTTTTTTCATTAGTCCAGTCATCATCCAAACTATTGTTCTTTGCACTTGCGTCCGTTGTTCTCCTACAAGTATGTCCTGCGATCGTCAAAGCCAAGCAATTAAGAGCTATATCAAAAGAATTTTGTTTCTTTGTTTAGTTGAAACTTTTTCTTAGGAATTTGTTTAGTTGATTATGATTAAAATAATAATAAATCATTTAGATAAAAAAGGAGTAAACACGTGGCAACGGGAGCGACAACGAGAGACTGACAATGTGATCGGCAACGAGAGCGGCAACAGGAGTGCCAACTGAAGCGCCAACATGGTGCATATTTTACCTTAAATCTCATTTTCATTTTTCTTCATTTTTCTTCATTTTTAATCCATTATTAATATTATAAGAAGGTACAGACATTTTTTTTGAACTTTTTCCAACACAACTATTTTATTTAATTTGTAAATATATCCATTTATCAACTTTTTTCTTTTTCTTTATTAGACTTTCCAACTTTCAACATATTTATAATTTCATAGCAAATTATAACAAATACAGTATCATCTGTGCGTAAGCATAGGTAAAACACTAGTGTCACATAATCACATATACAAGTATATAGAAAAACAAAATATTGAAACAAAGTTTTTCATAGAGATCGGACTTTAAAGATGTCCTCAAATAACAACAAAATAATGCAGTGAAAGTTTTGCAACTCAATGTCGACCCAACACGACAGACACTAAAACAAACTATGAATTGGGCCTATAAGTATTTTGTTAAAATTGATAGAACTTTTTTTTGATAAAAATATTATGGACCAATTTTTTGTCCCTCCAAGCAAAAATTTCTCGATCCATTACTGGTTACTTGGACCATAAAATATTAAGAGGCGCAAAATAACTAAGATTTGAAATCTTGCATGGAAGTACTTTTTTGACTCATCTTGGATGGCAAGTACATAGAACATGAAAAACCCTGGTTTTGCAAAGAAGTATAAAAAATATTGATAAATGTGAACACATACCAGAAGGAAAGCTTTGATGTGATCATCAGTGAAATCAATTGAGAAGCGACGCTCCTTCTTTGACTCAAGTAACATATCAACTATACTCTCCTCTTTGGTTACTTTCTCCTTATTATAGAAATCACGACGTTCTTTAAGGGCTTCTTCAAAAAATACATCCAAATTTTTGAATGTGTTATCAAGACGAGCAAGTGACCCATTGAGCTTGTCAATCCACCCAAGGAAAGGAATATAATCAGAGACAAAGAAGTAAAGTAAACTAGCTTGCATATCACTAAGAAGACCAAGGAACCTGCTTTTTTCAACTCCTTCAACCTCATAACTTCTTCCAAACATTATTCTACATATTATAGAGCTTACGACAGACATTGAAATCTCACTCAAATTTGAAACTTCGGAAGAACAAACATGGCCAGATATCTTTTTGATCATTTCTTTAACCTCAGATTTTCTCACATGAGAAAAGCTAGAAATCTTTTTTGAGCTAAAGAAATGAATTACACCGAATTTTCTAATCTCTCTCCAGTAATCACTATAAGGGGAAAATAATATGTCTAAACCATTGTAAGACACTTTTTGGTTACCAAGTGAACTGGTCTGCTGCATACATCAAGATCATGGTCTTTGAGAACCTCTTGTGCAAGTTTTGGTGAGGAAACAACAATTGCTTTCTTAAAACCAATTTTGAGGGAGAAAAGAGGGCCATAGATCTTTGAGAGGTTCCATAGTTGTAAATGGAGATTTGAATTGCCAAGTTGATGGAGATTGCCAATGATGGGAAGTCCTTTTGGACCTGGAGGAAATTTTGATGTGTTCTTAATAGTGTTTTTGTATTTCATGAAGAGGATTAATACAAACAAAGGAAGGGATAGAAGTAGAAGTATGTGCAGAAATGACACCATTGTGGAATTAATTGGCTTTGCAGAATAATGTGACTAAGGAAAGGGATAGAAGTATTTGATGTGTTCTTATTAGAGATGAACGTATTTATATATATATATAGATAGAGCTTTGCTGAGTTTTACTAACACACGTACTGTAATAAAAAGTATATTGTTGGTCAAAGTTGGGAGGCATCCACCCACGTCTTAATTTAATGTACGCCAAGTTAGATCTTCAAATATGTTTTGGTGAAACCTTAGAGTTTACAAAATATAGTTTTTAAGTAGTATATTTTGGTGTACTTTAGAGAAAGAATTTTTTTTATACTTTTTCAATACGCAAAGTTTATTCCTCAACATCCAATTTGGTGAAAATAAATAATTTTATGACAAAATAATTAAAGTGCGATACTAAACAGTATGTTTTGAAATACTTTAGCGCTTAGACATTTTTTAACTATTTAAATACTTGAAATTTGTTCTTCACCCTTTTACTAATTTTCGTACTTGGAAAAAACAATTTCTTTTTATATTTTTTAGGACATATTTTTCTGAACTTTTAAGAAAATCACTAATTTTTATACTTGTTCTCATTATATTTTCTCAACCTAAAATATTTATTATCATCCTGTGTATGTGACACTTGATACTCCGACAATAATTGTGGAGATAGGGTCCAAAGGGGAGGGTATAGGATTTGAAGAAAATGATAGTGATAAGGCCAATCCACAAACTATAGAAAACACAACAAAACAAACAGAAAAAAGCAAGTCACGAGAGGACAAACAGAAGAAAATAACGATACTAGTGTAACTTAAAAGCCACCATCTGACTTGACCAAAACAAAAAAAGCCACCATCTGCAAATATCACAAGAAGAAAAGAACGATAAAACTCTCTCTCCTATATATATATATATATATATATATATACACACACACTAGATATTGCGCGTCGCATACATGCGGTGCAGAGGTGACAATATTTCTGGATGTAGTTAGAAAAAACATCAACATTTTATAAGGGGGTATAAAAATACGCAACACATATATATAAGACGAAGAGACAACAATAAATTTGGTGGGATGAGGCAACAATGTCGGTCCAAAAATATAGAGTGGGGGTATATTGGTAAGCGATGAAAGTACAAAATGAGGGTACATTTTGATAATAAAAAAAGTGTTGGATAAAAAAAAATTTGTCGGGGTATGTCGATCCAAAAATATAGAGTGGGGTATATTGGTAAATAGTGAGGTACAAAATGAGGGTATATTGGTAAATGGTAAGTACAAAATATAGAGTGAGGGTATGTTTGTCATTCAAAAAATATAGAAAAGAACTATAAAACTCTCTCTCTCATATATATATATATATATATATATATATATATATATATATATATATATATATATATATATATATATATATATATATGGTGGCTTTTAAGTTGCACAGATTGAAGACCCACTCAAATATTTTACTAAACACTATTAAAGACCCATTCCGTTTTTGACGTGTAATGACACTAACTCGGTTATTATTTTTATCTTTACCATTCTTTTTTGTTTGACTTGAATAAGCTAGCTCTTCTCTTTTCTAATTGAAACACAACAAAACATGCTGCCACCTCCATTCCTCCAAGCAATTTCAAGAGATGACCTTTATTTAAGTCATGAAATCCATTTAACTATAGAAAACACAACAAGAAACAATTTGTGTAACTTAAAAGCCACCACCGTCTGCAAATATCACAAGAAGAAAAGAACGATAAAAACTCTCTCTCCCTCTCTCTCTCTCTCTCTATCTATATATATATATATATATATATATATATATATATATATATTAGTATCTATCACCCATGTCAGCACGGGTATACATCCTCATTTTTTTAATTTAATTTGTAATTATTATTTTGTTAAAATACTATGTATATGTATCGTCAATGTTTATGATTAGTAAAAAGATGAGTCTTATTTAATTATGGTGGAAATTTAATTAAATACAACTATTAAAATTTTATAAAACGTATATGCATTGTATTCACACCCCCTCATATATAAGTCGATCGATAGCAACGTAGATTTGATGTTATTTTTCTAATAAAATAACACATAATAAAATTAAGAATATAAAATCTAAAATTTAGATCGATAGCAACGTAGGTTAATATTTTAATATAAAATTTAGTCCTTTTATTTATTGATATTAAAAAAAATTAAGAATAAAAGATAACAGTTAGCACAATTTTATTTTTTATTAATATTTTTAATTAAAAAACACATATAATGTACTCGTATGGCGGAATGGTTTCCGTTCCCATCCCCATCCCCATCCCCAAGTAGTGGGGAATTATCTCTCTCGTCTCCGTCTCCACGTGTAAAAATTCCTCGCTCACGGGCCACTGTGGGGCAGTCCCCATCAAGATCCTCACACAGGTATGAATTGTAACCTCAGAAGTGACTCTCCTTATCCCGAAGTAGTGGGGGTATGTCGGTCCAAAAATATATTGTGGGGGTATATTGGTAAACAGTGGGTTACAAAATGAGGGATATATTGGTAAATGGTGGGTAAAAAAATTTTTCCCACCAAAATGACATTGGAGTGGGGTACAAAATGAGGGGTATATTTGTAAATGGTGGGAATAAAATTTTCCCACCAAAAGTGGAAAATAAAAATAGTGGTGGACAAATAAAAAATTTGTCAGGGGTATGTCGGTCCAAAAATATATAGTAGGGGTATATTGGTAAACAGCGGGGTACAAAATGAGGGGTATATTGGTAAATGGTGGGGCACAAAATATAGAGTGGGGGTATGTCGGTCTAAAAATATAGAGTGGGGGTATATTAGTAAACATTGGGGTACAAAATGAGGGGTATATTGGTAAACAGTGGGGTACAAAATGAGGGGTATATTGGTAAATGGTGGGTAATTTTTTTTCCCACCAAAATGACGTTAGTGTATTATATAATTCCCACCAAAATGATGTTAGTGTATTATATAAATAGGGATATGTTTGATTACTAGCCCCATAACCCGTGCGATGCACGGGGTTGGCTAAATTTAATCGTATAATCGAGTAATTAATTTTTTTCGAAAGAATAATATCGCATCGTACTTGAACGAAAATTTGGTACTGGTCAACATCGAGCTTGTCAACTGTGATATAAAACCTAATAAGTAGCTTATGTCATTAGGCAAATGATGTTACTTTGCAAAATATAAAATCTAATAACTGTGAATAAAAAATTAAATTATAAATATTAATTAAATAATAAATATTATAAATTTAAAAGGAACTTTAATAAAGACATTTAAATTGAACATCCTCCGTAGATAAAATAAGAAGAAAAAGGCTAAAGAACTTTAATAATTATTAACATTCATTAAATACAAATACAAAAAATGAACTCATAATAAGAAAGAAAAATTGAACATCCTCCGTATATTTTTTTTCTCTCATTGTAAGGGATAGACACCCCTTGTGCTCCTTTCAATGAAATTGCTTATCGAAAAAAAAAAGGACAATACAATGAAAAAGTGAAGCACTCGGGTATCATGCATGGTTGAAGAAAAACCCATGATAAAATAGGATCAGTTATACAAAGTTGAAAAAGAATATGGAGGTTTTATTGTAAATGTGACTGAAGGTCTCGTTGAAAGAAGATGATGAAGGTTCTATTGTAAATGTGGCTGAAATTCCCACGGGGAGTCAATGCAGCAACACTGCATGTACTCGAATATTAAAGAAAGATAAACATATAAAAACCAATTAAAGAAAAAATTTAATACCCATTGGTGCAAAATGACCAAAATAAAGAAGACAATAAAATAGAAAGTGAAACACGTGGTATCGTGATGGATTTGATGGAAATTACAAATAAAATAGAAGCACATATAGAAAGTTGAAAGAGTACGATTGATGATTTATTGTAAATGTGGCTGAAGTTCACGTAGATAAAATTAAATTAAAACTATAAATTAAATAAGAAAATTATAAAATCAAAAAGAGATGGTTATTGAGGAACACACTTTGTGTATTTGAACATCTACAATTTTTTAGGGTTCTAAAGTACCCCAAAATACACTGCTAGCATCCCACTTTACGTATTTTAATTTTTCACAAACTTATTATTATATTTTACCAAACTTCTGGTATTTGAAGAGTTAAATTTTTTTTCAAATCCCAGAAGTACCTCAAAACACACTACTTAACATTTCACTTTAGACATTTTGTTACAAAATAAAAAAAAACTTCACGATCAAGTACACCAAACCACACTTTTTAGGCATCTAAAAATTTTCGAGACAGTAAATCACTCCTTAAAATATAAGAGAAGAAAAAAATTGAAGAAAAACCAAAAAGAAACAAAAAAATGGAAAAAAAAAGAGAAAAAAAAAAAAAAAACCAAAACCAAAAAAAAAGTTGCAGATCGCAAAAAAAAAAAAGGAAACCAAAAAAAAATTGATTTGGCGCGGAAATGCCAAGCCGCATTGCAAGATAAATTGAAGCCAATATTCCGACCCGATATAACTTTGTCTTCAAGTACAAATCTGCCAAGGAGGGTTATCATCACGTAGTGTCCAATTGCATAAATCATTATCTCGATCCATGTTTCTTAGTAGCATAACTGGAACACTTACCTTTAGATGTAACTTGTGACTCTAAACCCGATGATGATATTGTGTTTAAGATCAATATAAATCTAGCTAAATTAATAGATTTTGGTACTTTCCCATATAACGTTAGAATAAACAACCTCATTTGTTGGGTTTTTTCCACCCCCTCCATATATCACATACACCCATATTGCCATTTAACCTGAATACCCTCGATTTTTATAAATAAATAAAAAATTAAAGATTCTCGGATTTATCCTTAAATCCAGTAACCTTAATTTTTGAGATTCCCAAAAATATCTCAAAAATAGGTATTTTGAGAACCTTAAATTTTGCCTCCATACCTATTTTTGAGGTATTTAGGAACCTAAACCCCCTTCCCGAATTTATGTGTAAATCCGGGATATTTTTAAAAATTCGGAGGGGGTTTAAAGGATTCCTGATTTACCGTGATTTCGAAGAAATCTGGAACATATTTTACAAACGGAAATACCGTAAAATAAGGTAAACCGGGAAACCTAAAAATTGGCCTCGGATTTATCTATTTATGATGTATTTCCGGGAATTGTTTGGATATCGTGGGTAATCTCGTCTATTTGGATATTTATGGGGGTATGGGGTATATGGAGGGGTGGGAAAAAACTCATTTGTCAAGCGTGGTATATTTTCTTCTAAGATGCTAGTCCCATAACTTAGGTGCAATGCACGGGATTGGCTAAATTCTTTCGTGTAAATGAGTAATAATTTTTTTATACATTTATTAGCAAACCTCATTATAAAAATAATACTCGCTTTCTTTTTTTAATCAGATAAAGCTTGTCCACTGCGGGAATTGAATTCGGGAGCACTAAGTCGACCCCATTTTCCGAGTACCTTATGGCAATGGAACAATGGTGTTGATTTGTAAAATATATAGTCAAATAACCGTGAATAAAAATTAAATTATAACTATAAATTTAATAAACGTCACCCAATTGATTATTGAAGAATAAACATCACATATTAAAATATCTTAAATTTTTGGGACTACAATGTACTCCTTAAAATATAAAAAAGAGAGTCCCTTAACCATTTGGTCATGGGTTCGATCACTGACTGATACGTATGAAAAAACATTTGTTGAGAGAGCTCAACCCCTTAAATGGATTTTTGATACCTCAAATAGATTAGTCTCCACAATCACCTGAAGGATACATTGATTTACAAAAAAAAATATAAAAAAAGATCAGTTGGAGAATCAGTCTTTTAAGACTTCAAATTTGTTTTTTCATCGTCCACAAAACATTATCCTCATCCACAAATTTATCCTGGGTAATAATCTGAAATTTAGGGGAAGAATATAAAAATAAAATATAAACTAAAAATAATCAATAATTGAGAAAATGGAAGAGTGAATAGAAGAAGCTTCGTTCCCAAAGGTTACTCACAATTGGAACTAATGGGTTCATTTTTGTTCTAAAATAACTATATATTTTAATGGTCCTTACTGTTTTAGGATGAAAACCATAATAAAATAGATGCACCTATAGAAAGTTGAAAGAATATGATGTGAGGTTCTATTGTTGATGTGGCTAAAGTTTCCATGAAAAAAATTGAATTATAGTTATAAATTAAATAAGAAGATTATAAAGTTAAAAATAAACATTGGCAAAGACATTAAAATTTGCGTATTTGAACATCTAAATTTTTTTGAATGCTAAAGTATTTCAAAACACACTTCTTAGCATCTCACTTTACGTATTTTGACACGATTTTTTTCACCAAACCCGGTTCTTTGCGCAGAACAAACTCTGCGTCTTGAAACAAATAATTTTTTTCCGGAGCCATAAAGTACAACAGAACACGGTGCTTAGCATCTCAATATGTATTTTGTCATCACATTAACTTTTTTCCGTCCAATCGATTATTGTGGAACGAAGTTTGTGTATTTGAATAGTTAATTTTTTTTGAAACGCTAAAGTATTATTTGATCAGTTAAAATTTTGTCCAAACGTTAAAGTATTCTCAAAAACACACTACTTAATATTACACTTTACGTATTTTGTCACGAACTATTGTTTTGTTTTACAATATTAATATATGAAAAAAAAAAACAAAACAAAAAGACTTAAGTTTAAAATTAAAAAGTGAACTAATGGCAAGTATTGTAAATATGATTGAAATGAAGGCTAAATTTTTTGATGAAGTTTGGCGGGAGAGAGTGACAAGCTACATATAATATAGAAGATATATGGTGGCTTTTTTTTTTGGTCAAACATATGGTGACTTTTAAGTTGCACAAATTGAAGACCCACTCAAATATTTGGGTTTTAATTTTTGTACCCCCTCCCTTGAACTCTATACCCCTTTTTGTCCCAAACTTCCAATTTTGTCCCTACTAAAAAACAAAAAACGTTACTACTTTTTTGTTTTTTCCGAAAACATCCCTTTGAGATAAATCCGGAGTCAAAAAATTGACTACAGATTTATCTCTTGAGGATAAATCCGGAGTTAAAAATTTGACTACGGATTTATCTCTTGAGGATAAATCAGGAGTTAAAAAAATTGACTACGGATTTATCTCTTGAGGATAAATCCGGAGTTAAAAAAATTGACTACAGATTTATCACCAAGACATAAATCCGGGAATAAACTTAACCTTTCTGGATTTATCTCTTGAGGATAAATCTGGAGTCAAAAAATTGACTACGGATTTATCTATTGAGGATAAATCCGGAGTCAAAAAATTGACTACGGATTTATCTTGGAGTCAAAAAATTGACCTAATAATTTTCTTGAAAAAGTGAAAATTAAAGGGGTATTTTGGTATTAAATTGGTTTATGGGGGTATGGAGGCCAATATGGGGCTTTTTTTTTTCACACCCCCCTCATTGTCTATCCCACCCCCATAATTACCCAAACGGACGAAAATGCCCTTGAAAACTTACAAAAATCAGATTTCACAAATCAGATTTCATAATTCCGAAACAAGTAAGTAAATACGGAGAGAGATTTTCGGAATTACCTGTAATTCCGAAAATTTCAATTTTTTTTTCAATTTTTAATATTTTTTATTTACATTATTTTTTTAACAAATGGCGAGTAGACGCGGCATAACAATGTAGCGAAAGCAGAGTCTTCGAGCAAAGACCATGGCCGACGACAAAGATCTTGGGGAGGCAGAAGAGAGAAGATTTCACAGAGGCTCGTGAGCTGCTGGACATGCTTCTGAGCGTCAGAGGCGTCAGAGAGACCGCGCCAGAGTGATAGAGATGGTTGAGCCTGAGCCTTAGCCTCAGCCCCGGTATGAGCAGCCCTACCGTAACCACCCAAATTATGAGTACAATATGCGGCACCAACAGGAGCACCCAGAGCTGTATCATGACATTCCTGCTCACGGTTGGCAGGCTTTGGAGGAGGAGAAGTATGAGGGTTAGCAGGAGGAGGAGGTTCAGCAGGAGGAGGAGGTTCAGGAGAAGGAGGTTCAGCCTGCCCCAACTGGGGATCACCCACCATTATTGTTACACTGGGATACACACTGCGCGTCCTGGATAGATAGAGGCGAGGTAATATTTTAATTCTTTATTTTAATTTTAATTAACAACAATTATTTACTTATTTTTAATAACGTATGGTTTAATTTTAATTTTTTCAGCCTCAGAAACTAAATGTTGTATCTCACGGCCAGAAGTTTCCTAAGATTAGACCTACCGACCACCACCCACAGGTAGCCCACTGGTTGCGTCAGGCTAAGCTTTTTGAGCTGGACATCACACCTCTGGGGGCAGTCAACCATGAGTTGATATCTGCTTTTGTGGAGAGGTGGCATCCTGAGACCTGCTCATTCCACATGCCGTTTGGGGAGATGACTGTCACCCTGGACGATGTGGTTGTGCTGCTCCACTTGCCGCTAGAGGGCACCCCATTGGACCACAAACCCGATTTTGATTCTGTTGAGGCTCTTCACTTGGCTGTGGACTGTTTGGGCATGGATCAGGCTACTGTCATCGAGGAGCTTAGGGAAAACAGGCGGTGATTCGAGGATCTCCTTTGTAGAGGACTCTTACAAGGAGAACATGGCATTGCAGTGCTTATGAAGCGCATCGCGCACGCGGTGCTACATGCTCTTCTTGTTAGGCACCACCATTCTGGCCGACAAGAGTCACCATTTACTGCCAGTGAGGTGGATGTATCTGTTTCAGAATCTTCAGCAGTGTGGCCAGTGGTCTTGGGGTGTAGCTGCTCTCACTTACCTCTACACTCAGTTGACCAAAGCGGTCTTTTATTCGACGGCGATTAGTAGTACGCGCGCGACATCGCTTGCTCGTGTAATCAATTATTTATTTTTTTAATTTAAAGCTTTTAATTAAATTACTCATACATTAATAACTGCTTATTTATTAATTTAATTATTTATTTTCAGTGTTGGAGATACGAGCATTTTCCCACCATCGTTGGTCAGAAAGTGTTGGCTAGGACGCATCAGCCACGTGCCACCAGCTGGGGAACAAGAAGCTGGATAAAATAAAGTTGGTGGACTTTAGGGAGCGGATCGATAACTTGCAGCTGCAGGATGTCATTCTCACCCCTTATCATGACCACAGGCAGAGTGTTCCTTTGTCGAACATATCTGTTTACAGAGGGTGGTTGATTTGGGGCGATGATCTGGTTCCCTACATGCCAGACAGGGTGCATTGGCAGTTCGGGCAGGTACAGACGATCCCTTCTCCACCCATTTCGGGTAATGCTCCATCTCCGGATAGGATCATACGGGGGTTGGTGATGTATCAGATTCGGGAGCGGACTTTTTGGCGGGGTGGTAGAGAGGCAGCCTACCACGGCGAGTGCGATCCTGATTACCTACCTTGGTACAGTCAGGTAACCAGGGTGCGTCTTACTCCGGTGCTAGAGCCACAGCCAGAGCCAGATCAGGAGCCATATCATCAGGAGCCCATTGTCCCTGAGACTTTAGAGGAGAGGGTGCAGAGAGCAGCTGCATTGGCCCGGGATGCCCTAGATGTCGCCCGTTCACCTACTTCACGTCGTTGTATTTTAGACATTCCGAAATTTTTTTATTTATTATTTTTTAAAAAAAAAACAGGGGTAAAAATGGGATTTAGTTAATTATGGAGGTGTAGGAGAGAAGGAGGGGATGCGAAAAAAAACCAAATATGGGGGGTACAAAAATTAAAACCCCAAATATTTTACTAAACACTATTAAAGACCCATTCCGTTTTCTGACGTGTAATGACACTAACTCGGTTATTATTTTTATCTTTACCATTCTTTTTTGTTTGACTTGAATAAGCTAGCTCTTCTCTTTTCTAATTGAAACACAACAAAACATGCTGCCACCTCCAAGCAATTTCAAGAGATGACCTTTATTTAAGTTATGAAATCCATTTAACTATAGAAAACACAACAAGAAACAATTTGTGTAACTTAAAAGCCACCACCGTCTGCAAATATCAGAAGAAGAAAAGAACGATAAAAACTCTCTCTCTCTCTCTCTCTCTCTCTCTCTCTCTCTCTCTCTCTCTCTATCTATCTATCTATCTATCTATCTATCTATCTATCTATCTATCTATCTATATATATATATATATATATATATATATATATATATATATATATATATATATATATATATACTAGTATCATCACATGTGTACAAAGATTTGTATACATCTCTCTTTTTTAATTTAATTTGTAATTATTATTTTGTTAAAATACTATATATGTATATGTATCGTCAATGTTTATGATTAGTAAAAAGATGAGTCTTATTTAATTATGGTGGAAATTTAATTAAATACAACTGTTAAAATTGTATAAAACGTATATGCATTGTATTCACACCCCCTCATATATAAAGTCGATCGATATAACGTAGATTTGGTGTTATTTTTCTAATAAAATAACACATAATAAAATTAAGAATATAAAATCTAAAATTTAGATCGATAGCAACATAGGTTAATATTTTAATATAAAATTTAGTCCTTTTATTTATCGATATTATAAAAATTAAGAATAAAAGATAACAGTTAGCACATTTTTATTTTTTATTAATATTTTTAATTAAAAAACACATATAATGTACTCGGATGGCGGAATGGTTTCCGTCCCCATCCCCATCCCCATTCCCAAGTAGTGGGGGAATTATCTCTCTCGTCTCCGTCTCCACGTGGAAAAATTCCTCGCCACGCCACCTTTGTGGCAAATCCCCTAAGCTTCAAAAATAGTAGGTCGTATTTACCTTCATCAAATATAAATCAAATTTTCCTTAAAAAATTGCATCGTATTTACCTTTTTTTCTGAGATAAATAAGATTCATTTTTTTATTTTTTTGTCAGGAAAATCATATATAGGTAAATACGACTTGAAAAAACATAAATCGTGTTTACCTATTACAAACATAAATTTAAACCTAGACATCACAAACATGGATTGGGTGATGACCCGATAAGGATTAGTATGCTAGGGGAGGGGAAGTCATGAGTCCTCAAAACCTAGACCTCACGACTATTTGAAGCTAGCGTAAGCTAGTGGAGAGGTTCATCGGTAATGGCGTGATTATTGCCGGTGATGTGCTAAGTCAGGAAAAGCTTTAAGCACGTAGTATCCTCTTGGGCTACGATTGAGTGAAATTAATAAATGAATCGAGAGTCATGGTAAGGGGTTACGGTAGAATTCACTGAGATATGTATCTCACTGTTTATATGTTGTTGTTTTACAGAGATGTACGGAAAGAACAAAGCCAAGAAACATGGTTAGATGAGACCATTTGGAGATCTTGGAGTTTAGCATTGTGCTTATGTTTATTTCCCTAGTTTTGTATCCCGATATCGTACTGGTTTTGTATTGACATTTGATATCGTCTCTGCTACTTCCTTGCCTTTGAACATTGAACACTAGGTTGTCATGTTATGGATTTTGTGCTTAAGTTTCAAACATGCTCTTGTATGAAGTATGAGACTGATGTAACTCCTTGTTGAATTTTAATTAATGTGTTAGACGTGTTCAATTTCCGAGCAGGAAGTTATCTCTGATGTATGCTGAATTGTATGTTTTAGTATTTCTATTTGTTAGATATACTAGGGTGTTACATTTTGATATCAGACCGGTTCAGCCTAGCCGACCTAGTTATGAGATGTCTTTTACGTTTTCTAGGTATGATTATTCTAAGTATGCTATTAGACATTGAGCTTGATCAACTTAATATTTTGAGCATATTTCGCAGAATCATGGCTGGAAGAGGTAGAGGAATCTCGCCCGTGGATTCACATTACGAGTGGATGTAGAATGTGATTGAGACACGATAGAAAATGATGCAAGACATGATGCACATGCAACAACAACAAATGAATCAACAACAGCAAATGGCTCAGCAGCAACCCAATGTTCCACAACCACAGGAAGATCCTAATCGAACATATCTCCATTTTCAAAGGAGGAATCCTCCAATCTTCAATGGTGGATCATATCCAATGACTGTTCATTTTTGGATTGATGCAATGGAAAGAATCTTCCGAACTTTTCAATATAGTGAAGAAGAGAAGGTGATTTGTGCAACTAATGCCCTTGATGAGGATGCTTGCACATGGTCGACCAATGCACAGGAAATGATGGAAATTCAAGGAACTCCTCTCACTTGGGCCAACTTCAAGGACTTGTTCATGGGACAATATTTCCCTCCGACGAAGAAATTAATTAAGTAGACTGAGTTTGTGAACCTTAAGCAGGGTAATATGACAGTTGAGGAATATGCTGCCAAATTTGAAAGGTTGTCTCAGTTTTATGAGCTGTATGCTCCAAATAACACATGGAAGATGCAGAAAAAAAAAAGTCTAGTCCTTTAGTTGTTATATATTAATTATTTATTTTTCTTTAAAGAATAATTTAACTGACTCAAATTAATTTCAGATTTTATTATTTGAAGGCCTGGAATAATTTTTATGATGGAGCATATATAAAGAAAAAAATACATTCTTAAAATTAATATATTAGACTTATTCAATAAATAAAAAATTCACAATGACTTTTATTTATACAAAATGTTAATTAAGGAAACAAAACTGATAGTAGCTATTTAGGAAAGTTGAGTTTTTTTTGGTCGAGACCGGGTATCCACCGCCGAACGTAGTGACTATTCCCTTCGCTGGATTGATGATGCTTCAATGAGTCAAAATCATGGTCCCAAGTTCATGTAAGAAACAAAGTAGTAATGTCATTGTCAATATAAACAACTAATTTATTTGCCAAAAACTCATTATTCATTTTGTTTTTAAGTCTTGTCTTGACAATTTTCTTTGCTGAAAAAAGCTCTCTTTGTACTTCTTGTGGACTAATGAACTTGTCCTTCTTATATCTCCATCGGCCAATAGACTTGTGTCGGGCGGCTAAATAACATATACTTGGGGTAGCTCAAAAAAATATACTTAGTTATTAAAAAATTGATTTGCCCCAAATTATGAGATTATAGAAGTGAAAAAATACACAACGAGATAAACAAAGTAAAATAAAATAATTAAATAGTTTAAACAAATTCGATCCATATGGTTTTGTATTTGTTAAAGAAATAGTATCTCAAATGCATGCACGACTAAATAGAATACCATATCCTCATTTTTTTTGGACAAACAAGCATTCTGCCAAAATTTATTAAAAAAGAGAGAAAGAAGACAGAGAAGAGCACAAGAGGAGACTAGATCAAAACCATTGGCATAACAAAAAAACTTTATTGATTCATATCTTTAATTACTTGCCCATACGACATTCACATGGGATATTTGGCAACAAGGCAAAGATGATTCTTCTTGTGGTTAGTTTGTCCCGGCAACCCATCAATGCTGATGTCTTCATGTCGCATCCCTGTAGGCATTTCCCAATCAAATGAATTGAGAAGGTTTGCAGTTATGAGCTCCACTGTGGCAATTCCAAGTGGTATAGCTGGACAAATTCTACGCCCATCACCAAATGGAAGCAGCTCAAAATCTTGTCCCTTAAAATCCACATCATTATTTAGGAATCTCTCGGGATAAAACTCATCTGGGTCTTTCCATGTCTCAGTGTCCCTCTGAACGGCCCAAGTATTCACATAAACTAATGTTTTGGGCTCTATTTCATACCCATTTAGTGTGAAACTTTTACTAGTCTCTCTTTGTATTAGTGGTGTTGGTGCATAAAGTCTAAATGTCTCTTTTATTATAGCCTTGAAATAAACAAGCTTTTGAATATCATCGTCATCTATGAACTCTTTCTTCCCACACATGTTTCTAATTTCTTCTTGAGCTTTCATCATTACTCTTGGGTTTTTCATTAGTCCAGTCACCATCCAAACTATTGTTGCTGCACTTGCGTCCGTTGCTCCTACAAGTATGTCCTGCGATCGTCAAAGCCAAGCAATTAAGAGCTATATCAAAAGAATTTTGTTTCTTTGTTTAGTTGAATATGATTAAATTAATAATAAATCATTTAGATAAAAAAGGAGTAAACACGTGGCAACGGGAGCGACAACGAGAGACTGACAATGTGATGTGATCAGAAACGAGAGCGCAATGAGAGTGCCAATCAAGCGCCAACATGGTGCATATTTTACCTTAAATCTCATTTTCATTTTTCTTCATTTTTAATCAATTATTAATATTATAAGAAGGTACAGACATTTTTTTTGAACTTTTTCCAACACAACTATTTTATTTAATTTGTAAATATATCCATTTATCAACTTTTTTCTTTTTCTTTTATTAGACTTTCCAACTTTCAACATATTTATAATTTCATAGCAAATTATAACAAATACAGTATCATCTGTGTGTAAGCATGGGTAAAACACTAGTGTCACATAATCAAATATACAAGTATAGCGAAAAACAAAATATTGAAACAAAGTTTTTCATAGAGATCGGACTTTAAAGATGTCCTCAAATAGCAACAAAATAATGCAGTGAAAGTTTTGCAACTCAATGTCGACCCAACACGACAGACACTAAAACAAACTATGAATTGAGGCCTATAAGTATTTTGTTAAAATTGATAGTACTTTTTTTTGATAAAAATATTATTGACCAATTTTTTGTCCCTCCTAGCAAAAATTTCTCGATCCATTACTGGTTACTTGGACCATAAAGTATTAAGAGCCGCAAAACAACTAAGATTTGAAATCTTGCATGGAAGTACTTTTTTGACTCATCTTGGATGGCAGTACATAGAACATGAAAAACTTGGTTTTGCAAAGAAGTATAAAAAAAATTGATAAATGTGAACACATACCAGAAGGAAAGCTTTGATGTGATCATCAGTGAAATCAATTGAGAAGCGACGCTCCTTCTTTGACTCAAGTAACATATCAACTATACTCTCCTCTTTGGTTACTTTCTCCTTATTATAGAAATCACGGCGTTCTTTAAGGGCTTCTTCAAAAATACATCCAAATTTTTGAATGTGTTATCAAGACGAGCAAGTGACCCATTGAGCTTGTCAATCCACCCAAGGAAAGGAATATAATCGAGAGACAAAGAAGTAAAGTAAACTAGCTTGCATATCACTAAGAAGACCAAGGAACTCGCTTTTTCAACTCCTTCAACCTCATAACTTCTTCCAAACATTATTCTACATATTATAGAGCTTACGACAGACATTGAAATCTCACTCAAATTTGAAACTTCGGAAGAACAAACATGGCCAGATATCTTTTTGATCATTTCTTTAACCTCAGATTTTCTCACATGAGAAAAGCTAGAAATCTTTTTTGAGCTAAAGAAATGAATTACACCGAATTTTCTAATCTCTCTCCAGTAATCACTATAAGGGGAAAATAATATGTCTAAACCATTGTAAGACACTTTTTGGTTACCAAGTGAACCGGGTCTGCTGCATACATCAAGATCATGGTCTTTGAGAACCTCTTGTCCAAGTTTTGGTGAGGAAACAACAATTGCCTAGAATAATTTTTCTTTAAAGAATAATTTAATTATTTATTAATTATTTATTTTTCTTTAAAGAATAATTTAACTGACTCAAATTAATTTCAGATTTTATTATTTGAAGGCCTAGAATAATTTTTATGAGGGAGCATATATATATAAAGAAAAAAATACATTCTTAAAATTAATATATTAGACTTATTCAATAAATAAAAAATTCACAATGACTTTTATTTATACAAAATGTTAATTAAGGAAACAAAACTGATAGTAGCTATTTAGGAAAGTCGAGTTTTTTTTGGTCGAGACCGGGTATCTACCGCCGAACGTAGTGACTAATCCCTTCGCTGGATTGATGATTATTCAATGAGTCAAAATCATGGTCCCAAGTTCATGTAAGAAACAAAGTAGTAATGTCATTGTCAATATAAACAACTAATTTATTTGCCAAAAACTCATTATTCATTTTGTTTTTAAGTCTTGTCTTGACAATTTTCTTTGCTGAAAAAAGCTCTCTTTGTACTTCTTGTGGACTAATGAACTTGTCCTTCTTATATCTCCATCGGCCAATAGACTTGTGTCGGGCGGCTAAATAACATATACTTGGGGTAGCTCAAAAAAATATACTTAGTTATTAAAAAATTGATTTGCCCCAAATTATGAGATTATAGAAGTGAAAAAATACACAACGAGATAAACAAAGTAAAATAATATAATTGAAATCATAAAAATTAGTAATAATAATATTTGATACAAAAAATTGATAATATACCTTTAAGAAATTAATTCACATTATACAACATTAACTGAGATAAGATAGCTATAATTAAATTGTTATGAAACATATTTTTTTTGACTAAAAAGATTTTTAATGATACATACTTGTAAAAGAAAAAAGTGGAATGAATTATCAATTGAAGGTGGTCTTCAACATAGGCAGGATGGGTGAGTCCTAAAGATCCCATTTTTTAGGGGTATTGATATTTTTCCTCAGTAGTATCCAAAGATATTAAAATACACAAAGTTTCTTTTAAAATATTAAACAAAAGCAACAAAAGTTATTTCTTGAAATCAACTTAACAAATGAGTGAGTAATTAACACTTGACATTCCATTTCTCTATAAGGATTCATTATTTTTTATACTTTGTAGATCAAATAGTTGACTAACTCATTAGAAATTTGCGCAATATATATTAAGGGATTTTTGGATTTTGAGTATTGAAAAGCTTAGTTCATTCTTCGACAATAACTTGAAATTATTATGTTGCAAATATATTGAAACTTACCCAAAATACGGTGGTTCTTATGACCACGATAGTGATCAAACTCTATTTAAGAATTAAAGTTATTAAATAGTTTAAACAAATTCGATTCATATGGTTTTCAATTTGTTAAAGAAATAGTTTCTCAAATGCATGCACGACTAAATAGAATAACATATCCTTATTTTTTTGGCAAACAAGCATCCTGCAGGGATTTATTAAAAAAAGAGAAAGAAGACATAGAAGAACACAAGGGGGGATTAGACCAAAACCCCTGGCATAACAAATTTTTTTTATTGATTCACATCTTTAATTACTTGCCCATACGATATTCACATGGGATATTTGGCAACAAGGCAAAGATGATTCTTCTTGTGGTTAGTTTGTCCCGGCAACCCATCAGTGATGATGTCTTCATGTCACATCCCTATAGGCATTTCCCAATCAAATGAATTGAGAAGGTTTGCGGTTATGAGCTCCCACTTTGTGGCAATTCCAAATGGTATAGCTGGACAAATTCTACTCCCAGCACCAAATGGAAGCAGCTCAAAATCTTGTCCCTTAAAATCCACATCATTATTTAGGAATCTCTCTGGATAAAAGTCCTTTGGGTCTTTCCATGTCTCAGTGTCCCTCTGAATACCAATTATTCACATAAACTAATGTTTTGGGCTCTATTTCATACCCATTTAGTGTGAAACTTTTATTGGTCTCTCTTATTATTAATGGTGTTGGTGCATAAAGTCTAAATGTCTCTTTTATTATAGCCTTGAAATAAACAAGATTTTGAGTTTCTAATTAACTTCTTCTTGAGCTTTCCTAATTACTCTTAATTGTGTTTTTCATTAGTCCAGTTATCATCCAAACTAATGTTGCTGCACTTGCGTCTGTTGCTCCTACAAGTAGGTCCTGCGATCGTCAAAGCCAAACAATTAAGAGCTTTTATATCAAAAGAATTTTGTTTCTTTGTTTTTTTGTAAAAAGTTATAAGAGGTAAAAGAGAGCATATATTTCTATACATTTACCCCTTTTTATTCTTGTAAATTTGACTTCTTTTCTAATATTGAACACACAAATCGACACCAAACGCATTAGATTTTGAATTACATTTTTCTATCATGAAACTAATTATTTTGTTGAAATTTATAGTACTTTTTTTTGTATAAAAGTATTATGGACAATTTTTGTCCCTACTAACAAAAATTTCTAGATCCCTTACTAGTTACTTGGACCTAAAAATATTAAGAGTCCCAAAACAACTAAGATTTGAAATCTTGCATGGAAGTACTTTTTTTTGACTCATCTTGGATGGCAGTACATAGAACATGAAAAACTTGGTTTACAAAGAAATATAAAAAAAGTTTGATAAATGTGAACACATACCAGAAGGAAAGCTTTGATGTGGTCATCAGTGAAATCAATTGAGAAGCGACGCTCCTTCTTTGACTCAAGTAACATATCAACTATACTCTCATCTTTAGTACTTTATGCTTATTATAGAAATCATGGTGTTGTTATTTAAGGGCTTCTTCAAAAAAACACATCCAAATTTTTGAAAGTGTTATCAAGACGAGCAAGTGACCCATTGAGCTTGTTAATCCACCCAAGGAAAGGAATATAATCGATCGAGAGACAAAGAAGTAAAGTAAACTAGCTTGCATATCACTAAGAAGACCAATGAACCTGCTTTTTTTAAATCCTTCAACCTCATAACTTCTTCCAAACATTATTCTACATATTATAGACATTGAAATCTCACTCAAATTTGAAACTTCGGAAGAACAAACATGGCCAGATATCTTTTGGACTTGGATGAAATTTTGATGTGTTATTAATAGTGTTTTTGTATTTCATGAAGAGGATTAATACAAACAAACGAAGGGATAGAAGTATGTGCAGAAATGACATCATTGTGGAATTAATTGGCTTTGCAGAAAAATGTGTCTAAGGAAAGTGTCCCATATATGTGATATATTAGAGATGAACATATTTATATATAGACAGAGCTTTGCTGAGTTTTACCAACACACGTAATAGTAAGATTCACATTATACAACATTAATTGAGATAAGATAGCTATAAGTAAATTTTTATGAGACATAATTTTTTTTTTGACTAAAAAAGATTTTCAATGATACATACTTGTAAAATCCCATTTTTTAGGGGTATTGATATTTTTTCTCAGTAGTATCTATAGATATTAAAATAAACAAAGTTTCTTTTAGAATATTAAACAAAAGCATCAAAAGTTTTTTTTTTTTTGACCGGAAAAGCATCAAAAGTTATTTCTTGAAACCAACTTAACAAATGAGTGAGTAACTAACACTTGACATTCCATTTCTCTTTCATGATTCATTATTTTTTATACTTTGTAATGATCAAACTCTATTTAAGAATTAAAGTTATTAAATAGTTTAAACAAATTTGATCCATATGGTTTTGTATTTGTTAAAGAAATAGTATCTCAAATGCATGCACGACTAAATAGAATACCATATCCTCATTTTTTTTGGACAAACAAGCATTCTCGCTGAATTTATTAAAAAGAGAGAAAGAAGACAGAGAAGAGAGCAAGAGGACTAGACCAAAACCCTTGGCATAACAAAAAAAACTTTATTGATTCATATCTTTAATTACTAGCCCATACGACATTCACATGGGATATTTGGCAACAAGGCAAAGATGATTCTTCTTGTGGTTAGTTTGTCCCGGCAACCCATCAATGCTGATGTCTTCATGTCGCATCCCTGTAGGCATTTCCCAATCAAATGAATTGAGAAGGTTTACAGTTATGAGCTCCACTGTGGCAATTCCAAGTGGTATAGCTGGACAAATTCTACGCCCAGCACCAAATGGAAGCAGCTCAAAATCTTGTCCCTTAAAATCCACATCATTATTTAGGAATCTCTCGGGATAAAACTCATCTGGGTCTTTCCATGTCTCAGTGTCCCTCTGAACGGCCCAAGTATTCACATAAACTAATGTTTTGGGCTCTATTTCATACCCATTTAGTGTGAAACTTTTACTAGTCTCTCTTTGTATTAGTGGTGTTGGTGCATAAAGTCTAAATGTCTCTTTTATTATAGCCTTGAAATAAACAAGCTTTTGAATATCATCGTCATCTATGAACTCTTTCTTCCCACACATGTTTCTAATTTCTTCTTGAGCTTTCCTCATTACTCTTGGTTTTTTCATTAGTCCAGTCATCATCCAAACTATTGTTGCTGCACTTGCGTCCGTTGCTCCTACAAGTATGTCCTGCGATCGTCAAAGCCAAGCAATTAAGAGCTATATCAAAAGAATTTTGTTTCTTTGTTTAGTTGAAACTTTTTCTTAGGAATTTGTTTAGTTGATTATGATTAAAATAATAATAAATCATTTAGATAAAAAAGGAGTAAACACGTGGCAACGGGAGCGACAACGAGAGACTGACAATGTGATCGATGAACGCGAGAGCGCAAACAGAGTGCCAATCAAGCGCCAACATGGTGCATATTTTACCTTAAATCTCATTTTCATTTTTCTTCATTTTTCTTCATTTTTAATCCATTATTAATATTATAAGAAGGTACAGACATTTTTTTTGAACTTTTTCCAACACAACTATTTTATTTAATTTGTAAATATATCCATTTATCAACTTTTTTCTTTTTCTTTATTAGACTTTCCAACTTTCAACATATTTATAATTTCATAGCAAATTATAACAAATACAGTATCATCTGTGCGTAAGCATAGGTAAAACACTAGTGTCACATAATCACATATACAAGTATATAGAAAAACAAAATATTGAAACAAAGTTTTTCATAGAGATCGGACTTTAAAGATGTCCTCAAATAACAACAAAATAATGCAGTGAAAGTTTTGCAACTCAATGTCGACCCAACACGACAGACACTAAAACAAACTATGAATTGGGCCTATAAGTATTTTGTTAAAATTGATAGAACTTTTTTTTGATAAAAATATTATGGACCAATTTTTGTCCCTCCAAGCAAAAATTTCTCGATCCATTCTTTGGTTACTTGGACCATAAAATATTAAGAGGCGCAAAATAACTAAGATTTGAAATCTTGCATGGAAGTACTTTTTGACTCATCTTGGATGGCAAGTACATAGAACATGAAAAAACTGGTTTTGCAAAGAAGTATAAAAAATATTGATAAATGTGAACACATACGGAAGGAGGAAAGCTTTGATGTGATCATCAGTGAAATCAATTGAGAAGCGACGCTCCTTCTTTGACTCAAGTAACATATCAACTATACTCTCCTCTTTGGTTACTTTCTCCTTATTATAGAAATCACGGCGTTCTTTAAGGGCTTCTTCAAAAAATACATCCAAATTTTTGAATGTGTTATCAAGACGAGCAAGTGACCCATTGAGCTTGTCAATCCACCCAAGGAAAGGAATATAATCAGAGACAAAGAAGTAAAGTAAACTAGCTTGCATATCACTAAGAAGACCAAGGAACCTGCTTTTTTCAACTCCTTCAACCTCATAACTTCTTCCAAACATTATTCTACATATTATAGAGCTTACGACAGACATTGAAATCTCACTCAAATTTGAAACTTCGGAAGAACAAACATGGCCAGATATCTTTTTGATCATTTCTTTAACCTCAGATTTTCTCACATGAGAAAAGCTAGAAATCTTTTTTGAGCTAAAGAAATGAATTACACCGAATTTTCTAATCTCTCTCCAGTAATCACTATAAGGGGAAAATAATATGTCTAAACCATTGTAAGACACTTTTTGGTTACCAAGTGAACCGGGTCTGCTGCATACATCAAGATCATGGTCTTTGAGAACCTCTTGTGCAAGTTTTGGTGAGGAAACAACAATTGCTTTCTTAAAACCAATTTTGAGGGAGAAAAGAGGGCCATAGATCTTTGAGAGGTTCCATAGTTGTAAATGGAGATTTGAATTGCCAAGTTGATGGAGATTGCCAATGATGGGAAGTCCTTTTGGACCTGGAGGAAATTTTGATGTGTTCTTAATAGTGTTTTTGTATTTCATGAAGAGGATTAATACAAACAAAGGAAGGGATAGAAGTAGAAGTATGTGCAGAAATGACACCATTGTGGAATTAATTGGCTTTGCAGAATAATGTGACTAAGGAAAGGGATAGAAGTATTTGATGTGTTCTTATTAGAGATGAACGTATTTATATATATATATATAGATAGAGCTTTGCTGAGTTTTACTAACACACGTACTGTAATAAAAAGTATATTGTTGGTCAAAGTTGGGAGGCATCCACCCACGTCTTAATTTAATGTACGCCAAGTTAGATCTTCAAATATGTTTTGGTGAAACCTTAGAGTTTACAAAATATAGTTTTTAAGTAGTATATTTTGGTGTACTTTAGAGAAAGAATTTTTTTTATACTTTTTCAATACGCAAAGTTTATTCCTCAACATCCAATTTGGTGAAAATAAATAATTTTATGACAAAATAATTAAAGTGCGATACTAAACAGTATGTTTTGAAATACTTTAGCGCTTAGACATTTTTTAACTATTTAAATACTTGAAATTTGTTCTTCACCCTTTTACTAATTTTCGTACTTGGAAAAAACAATTTCTTTTTATATTTTTTAGGACATATTTTTCTGAACTTTTAAGAAAATCACTAATTTTTATACTTGTTCTCATTATATTTTCTCAACCTAAAATATTTATTATCATCCTGTGTATGTGACACTTGATACTCCGACAATAATTGTGGAGATAGGGTCCAAAGGGGAGGGTATAGGATTTGAAGAAAATGATAGTGATAAGGCCAATCCACAAACTATAGAAAACACAACAAAACAAACAGAAAAAAGCAAGTCACGAGAGGACAAACAGAAGAAAATAACGATACTAGTGTAACTTAAAAGCCACCATCTGACTTGACCAAAACAAAAAAAGCCACCATCTGCAAATATCACAAGAAGAAAAGAACGATAAAAACTCTCTCTCCCTATATATATATATATATATATATATATATACACACACACTAGGACATTACGTGCGTGCTATGCATGTAGGTGATGATGATATTTCTGAGATGTAGTTTGAAAAAACATCAACATTTTATAAGGGGTATAAAAATACGCAACACATATATATAAGGCGAAGAGACAACAATAGCCGCTTGGTGGGATGAGGCAACAATGTCGATCAAAAAATATAGAGTGGGGTATATTGGTAGAAGCAGATGTAAGTACAAAATGAGGGTACATTTTGATAATAAAAAAAGTGTTGGATAAAAAAATTTATCGTGGGTATGTCGGTCCAAAAATATAGAGTGGGGGTATATTGGTAAATAGTGAGGTACAAAATGAGGGTATATTGGTAAATGGTGAAAGTACAAAATATATAGAGTGAGGGTATGTCGATCCAAAAATATAGAAAAGAACTATAAAAACTCTCTCTCTCTATCATATATATATATATATATATATATATATATATATATATATATATATATATATATATATATATATATATATATATATATATGGTGGCTTTTAAGTTGCACAGATTGAAGACCCACTCAAATATTTTACTAAACACTATTAAAGACCCATTCCGTTTTTGACGTGTAATGACACTAACTCGGTTATTATTTTTATCTTTACCATTCTTTTTTGTTTGACTTGAATAAGCTAGCTCTTCTCTTTTCTAATTGAAACACAACAAAACATGCTGCCACCTCCATTCCTCCAAGCAATTTCAAGAGATGACCTTTATTTAAGTCATGAAATCCATTTAACTATAGAAAACACAACAAGAAACAATTTGTGTAACTTAAAAAAAGCCACCATGTCTGCAAATATCACAAGAAGAAAAGAACGATAAAAACTCTCTCTCTCTCTCTCTCTCTCTCTCTCTCTCTATATATATATATATATATATATATATATATATATATATATTAGTATCTATCACCCATGTCAGCACGGGTATACATCCTCATTTTTTTAATTTAATTTGTAATTATTATTTTGTTAAAATACTATGTATATGTATCGTCAATGTTTATGATTAGTAAAAAAAGATGAGTCTTATTTAATTATGGTGGAAATTTAATTAAATACAACTATTAAAATTTTATAAAACGTATATATGCATTGTATTCACACCCCTCATATATAAGTCGATCGATAGCAACGTAGATTTGATGTTATTTTTCTAATAAAATAACACATAATAAAATTAAGAATATAAAATCTAAAATTTAGATCGATAGCAACGTAGGTTAATATTTTAATATAAAATTTAGTCCTTTTATTTATTGATATTAAAAAAAATTAAGAATAAAAGATAACAGTTAGCACAATTTTATTTTTTATTAATATTTTTAATTAAAAAACACATATAATGTACTCGTATGGCGGAATGGTTTCCGTTCCCATCCCCATCCCCATCCCCAAGTAGTGGGGAATTATCTCTCTCGTCTCCGTCTCCACGTGTAAAAATTCCTCGCTCACGGGCCACTGTGGGGCAGTCCCCATCAAGATCCTCACACAGGTATGAATTGTAACCTCAGAAGTGACTCTCCTTATCCCGAAGTAGTGGGGGTATGTCGGTCCAAAAATATATTGTGGGGGTATATTGGTAAACAGTGGGTTACAAAATGAGGGATATATTGGTAAATGGTGGGTAAAAAAATTTTTCCCACCAAAATGACATTGGAGTGGGGTACAAAATGAGGGGTATATTTGTAAATGGTGGGAATAAAATTTTCCCACCAAAAGTGGAAAATAAAAATAGTGGTGGACAAATAAAAAATTTGTCAGGGGTATGTCGGTCCAAAAATATATAGTAGGGGTATATTGGTAAACAGCGGGGTACAAAATGAGGGGTATATTGGTAAATGGTGGGGCACAAAATATAGAGTGGGGGTATGTCGGTCTAAAAATATAGAGTGGGGGTATATTAGTAAACATTGGGGTACAAAATGAGGGGTATATTGGTAAACAGTGGGGTACAAAATGAGGGGTATATTGGTAAATGGTGGGTAATTTTTTTTCCCACCAAAATGACGTTAGTGTATTATATAATTCCCACCAAAATGATGTTAGTGTATTATATAAATAGGGATATGTTTGATTACTAGCTCCATAACCCGTGCGATGCACGGGGTTGGCTAAATTTAATCGTATAATCGAGTAATTAATTTTTTTCGAAAGAATAATATCGCATCGTACTTGAACGAAAATTTGGTACTGGTCAACATCGAGCTTGTCAACTGTGATATAAAACCTAATAAGTAGCTTATGTCATTAGGCAAATGATGTTACTTTGCAAAATATAAAATCTAATAACTGTGAATAAAAAATTAAATTATAAATATTAATTAAATAATAAATATTATAAATTTAAAAGGAACTTTAATAAAGACATTTAAATTGAACATCCTCCGTAGATAAAATAAGAAGAAAAAGGCTAAAGAACTTTAATAATTATTAACATTCATTAAATACAAATACAAAAAATGAACTCATAATAAGAAAGAAAAATTGAACATCCTCCGTATATTTTTTTTCTCTCATTGTAAGGGATAGACACCCCTTGTGCTCCTTTCAATGAAATTGCTTATCGAAAAAAAAAAGGACAATACAATGAAAAAGTGAAGCACTCGGGTATCATGCATGGTTGAAGAAAAACCCATGATAAAATAGGATCAATTATACAAAGTTGAAAAAAGAATATGGAGGTTTTATTGTAAATGTGAGTGAAGGTCTCGTTGAAAGAAGATGATGAAGGTTCTATTGTAAATGTAATTTGAAATTTCACACGGAGTCAATGCAGCAACACTGCATGTACTCGAATATTAAAGAAAGATAAACATATAAAAACCAATTAAAGAAAAAATTTAATACCCATTGGTGCAAAATGACCAAAATAAAGAAGACAATAAAATAGAAAGTGAAACACGTGGTATCGTGATGGATTTGATGGAAATTACAAATAAAATAGAAGCACATATAGAAAGTTGAAAGAGTACGATTGATGATTTATTGTAAATGTGGCTGAAGTTCACGTAGATAAAATTAAATTAAAACTATAAATTAAATAAGAAAATTATAAAATCAAAAAGAGATGGTTATTGAGGAACACACTTTGTGTATTTGAACATCTACAATTTTTTAGGGTTCTAAAGTACCCCAAAATACAATCGCTAGCATCCCACTTTACGTATTTTAATTTTTCACAAACTTATTATTATATTTTACCAAACTTCTGGTATTTGAAGAGTTAAATTTTTTTTCAAATCCCAGAAGTACCTCAAAACACACTACTTAACATTTCACTTTAGACATTTTGTTACAAAATAAAAAAAACTTCACGATCAAGTACACCAAACCACACTTTTTAGGCATCTAAAAATTTTGAGAACGATAAATCACTCCTTAAAATATAAGAGAAGAAAAAATTGAAGAAAAACCAAAAAGAAACAAAAAAAATGGAAAAAAAAAAAAAAAAAAAAAAAAAAACCAAAACCAAAAAAAAAGTTGCAGATCGCAAAAAAAAAAAAGGAAACCAAAAAAAAATTGATTTGGCGCGGAAATGCCAAGCCGCATTGCAAGATAAATTGAAGCCAATATTCCGACCCGATATAACTTTGTCTTCAAGTACAAATCTGCCAAGGAGGGTTATCATCAGCCGTGTCCAATTGCATAAATCTGTTATCTGATCCATGTTTCTTAGTAGCATAACTGGAACACTTACCTTTAGATGTAACTTGTGACTCGGCAACCCCGATGATGATATTGTGTTTAAGATCAATATAAATCTAGCTAAATTAATAGATTTTGGTACTTTCCCATATAACGTTAGAATAAACAACCTCATTTGTTGGGTTTTTTTTCCACCCCCTCCATATATCACATACACCCATATTGCCATTTAACCAGAATACCCACGATTTTTATAAATAAATAAAAAAATTAAAGATTCTCGGATTTATCCTTAAATCAGAACCTTAATTTTGAGATTCCCAAAAATATCTCAAAAATAGGTATTTTGAGAACCTTAAATTTTGCCTCCATACCTATTTTTGAGGTATTTCCGGGAATCCTAAACCCCCTTCCCGAATTTATGTGTAAATCCGGGATATTTTTAAAAAATTCGGAGGGGGGGTTTAAAGGATTCCCGGATTTACCGCATTTCAGTAAATCTGGAACATATTTTACAAACCGGAAATACCGTAAAATAAGGTAAATCCGGGAAACCTAAAAAATTGGCCTCCGGATTTATCTATTTATGATGTATTTCCGGGAATTGTTTGGATATCAGGGGTAATCTCGTCTATTTGGATATTTATGGGGGTATGGGGTATATGGAGGGGGTGGGAAAAAAACTCATTTGTCAGCGTGGTATATTTTCTTCTAAGATGCTAGTCCCATAACCGGTGCAATGCACGGGATTGGCTAAATTCTTTCGTGTAAATGAGTAATAATTTTTTTTATACATTTATTAGCAAACCTCATTATAAAAATAATACTCAGTTTCTTTTTTTAACTGTACAAAGCTTGTCCACTGCGGGAATTGAATTCAGGAGCACTAAGTCGACCCCATTTTCCGGAGTACCTTATGGCAATGGAACAATGGTGTTGATTTGTAAAATATATAGTCAAATAACCGTGAATAAAAATTAAATTATAACTATAAATTTAATAAACGTCACCCAATTGATTATTGAAGAATAAACATCACATATTAAAATATCTTAAATTTTTGGGACTACAATGTACTCCTTAAAATATAAAAAAGAGAGTCCCTTAACCATTTGGTCATGGGTTCGATCACTGACTGATACGTATGAAAAAACATTTGTTGAGAGAGCTCAACCCCTTAAATGGATTTTTGATACCTCAAATAGATTAGTCTCCACAATCACCTGAAGGATACATTGATTTACAAAAAAATATAAAAAAGATCGGTTGGAGAATCAGTCTTTTAAGACTTCAAATTTGTTTTTCATCGTCCACAAAACATTATCCTCATCCACAAATTTATCCTGGGTAATAATCTGAAATTTAGGGGAAGAATATAAAAATAAAATATAAACTAAAAATAATCAATAATTGAGAAAATGGAAGAGTGAATAGAAGAAGCTTCGTTCCCAAAGGTTACTCACAATTGGAACTAATGGGTTCATTTTTGTTCTAAAATAACTATATATTTTAATGGTCCCACTTGTTTTAGGATGAAAACCATAATAAAATAGATGCACCTATAGAAAGTTGAAAGAATATGATGTGAGGTTCTATTGTTGATGTGGCTAAAGTTTCCATGAAAAAAATTGAATTATAGTTATAAATTAAATAAGAAGATTATAAAGTTAAAAATAAACATTGGCAAAGACATTAAAATTTGCGTATTTGAACATCTAAATTTTTTTGAATGCTAAAGTATTTCAAAACACACTTCTTAGCATCTCACTTTACGTATTTTGACACGATTTTTTTCACCAAACCGGTTACTGCAGAACAAACTCTGCGTCTTGAAACAAATAATTTTTTTCCGGAGCCATAAAGTACAACAGAACACGGTGCTTAGCATCTCAATATGTATTTTGTCATCACATTAACTTTTTTCCGTCCAATCGATTATTGTGGAACGAAGTTTGTGTATTTGAATAGTTAATTTTTTTTGAAACGCTAAAGTATTATTTGATCAGTTAAAATTTTGTCCAAACGTTAAAGTACCCCAAACACACTACTTAATATTACACTTTACGTATTTTGTCATTTAACTATTGTTTTGTTTTACAATATTAATATATGAAAAAAAAAAAACAAAACAAAAAGACTTAAGTTTAAAATTAAAAAGTGAACTAATGGCAAGTATTGTAAATATGATTGAAATGAAGGCTAAATTTTTTGATGAAGTTTGGCGGGAGAGAGTGACAAGCTACATATAATATAGAAGATATATGGTGGCTTTTTTTTTTGGTCAAACATATGGTGACTTTTAAGTTGCACAAATTGAAGACCCACTCAAATATTTGGGTTTTAATTTTTGTACCCCCTCCCTTGAACTCTATACCCTTTTTGTCCCAAACTTCCAATTTTGTCCTACTAAAAAACAAAAAACGTTACTACTTTTTTGTTTTTTCCGAAAGCTATCCTTTGAGATAAATCCGAGTCAAAAAATTGACTTCTGATTTATCTCTTGAGGATAAATCGGAGTTAAAAATTTGACTACGGATTTATCTCTTGAGATAAATCGGGAGTTAAAAAAATTGACTACGGATTTATCTCTTGAGGATAAATCGGAGTTAAAAAAATTGACTACAGATTTATCACCAAGACATAAATCCGGGAATAAACTTAACCTTTCTGGATTTATCTCTTGAGGATAAATCTGGAGTCAAAAAATTGACTACTGATTTATCTATTGAGGATAAATCAGGAGTCAAAAAATTGACTACGGATTTATCTTGGAGTCAAAAAATTGACCTAATAATTTTCTTGAAAAAGTGAAAATTAAAGGGGTATTTTGGTATTAAATTGGTTTATGGGGGTATGGAGGCCAATATGGGGCTTTTTTTTTTCACACCCCCCTCATTGTCTATCCCACCCCCATAATTACCCAAACGGACGAAAATGCCCTTGAAAACTTACAAAAATCAGATTTCACAAATCAGATTTCATAATTCCGAAACAAGTAAGTAAATACGGAGAGAGATTTTCGGAATTACCTGTAATTCCGAAAATTTCAATTTTTTTTTCAATTTTTAATATTTTTTATTTACATTATTTTTTTAACGATGGCGAGTAGAGCGGCGGACAATGTAAGCGCGGCGAGAGTCTTACGAGAGCAAACACCCGCGGCCGACGACGACATGATTTGGGAGGAGGCAGCGATAGTGATACTCTACAGAGGCTCAGAGCTGCTGGACATGCTTCTGAGCGTCAGAGGCGTCAGAGAGACCGCGCCAGAGTGATAGAGATGGTTGAGCACGAGCCTTAGCCTCGGCCCGGTATGGCGACCCACCAGTAACCACCCAAATTATGAGTACAATATGCGGCACCAACAGGAGCACCCAGAGCTGTATCATGACATTCCTGCTCACGGTTGGCAGGCTTTGGAGGAGGAGAAGTATGAGGGTTAGCAGGAGGAGGAGGTTCGGCGGGAGGAGGAGGTTCGGGAGAAGGAGGTTCATTTTGCCCCACCGGGGATCACCCACCATTATTGTTACCTTTGGGATACACACTGCTGGCGTCTGGATAGAGAGAGGCGAGGTAATATTTTAATTCTTTATTTTAATTTTAATTAACAACAATTATTTACTTATTTTTAATAACGTATGGTTTAATTTTAATTTTTTCAGCCTCAGAAACTAAATGTTGTATCTCACGGCCAGAAGTTTCCTAAGATTAGACTACTGACCACCACCACCCACAGGTAGCCCCTTCAGTTTGCGTCGGGCTAAGCTTTTGAATTTGGACATCACACCCTCTGAGGCGATCAACCATGAGTTGATATCTGCTTTTGTGGAGAGGTGGCATCCTGAGACCGCTCATTCCACATGCCGTTTGGGGAGATGGATGTCACCTGGACGATGTGGTTGTGCTGCTCCACTTGCCGCCGTAGAGGCACCCCATTGGACCACAAACCCGATTTTGATTCTGTTGAGGCTCTTCACTTGGGTAATTTGTTTGGGCATGGATCAAAGCATTGTCATCGAGGAGCTTAGGGAAAAGCAGCAGCGATTCGAGGATCTCCTTTGTAGAGGACTCTTACAAGGAGAACATGGCACGTGGTGCTTTATGCGAGCGCATCGCGGTGCTACATGCTCTTCTTTGTTAGGCACCACCATTCTGGCCGACAAGAGTCACCATTTACTGCCAGTGAGGTGGATGTATCTGTTTCAGAATCTTCAGCAGTGTGGCCAGTGGTCTTGGGGTGTAGCTGCTCTCACTTACCTCTACACTCAGTTGACCAAAGCGGTCTTTTATTCGACAAGCGATTCGGCGTAGTGCGCGATTTCTTGCTCGGGTAATCAATTATTTATTTTTTTAATTTAAAGCTTTTAATTAAATTACTCATACATTAATAACTGCTTATTTATTAATTTAATTATTTATTTTCAGTGTTGGAGATACGAGCATTTTCCCACCATCGTTGGTCAGAAAGTGTTGGCTAGGACGCATCAGCCACGTGCCACCCGGTTGGGAACAAGAATTTGGATAAAATAAAGTTGGTGGACTTTTAGGAGCGGATCGATAACTTGCGGTGCAGGATGTCATTCTCACCCCTTATCATGACCCACAGCGAGTGTTCCTTTGTCGAACATATCTCATTTCTGCAGGGTGGTTGATTTGGGGCGATGATCAGTTCCCTACATGCCGCATGGTGCATTGGCGATTCGAGCAGTCTGCAGACGATCCCTTCTCCACCCATTTCGGGTAATGCTCCATCTCGGATAGGATCATACGGGGTTGGTGATGTATCGGTCGGGGAGCGGACTTTTTGGCGGGGGTGGTAGAGAGCGACCTACCACCACGGCGAGTGCGATCGATTACCTACCAACAGTACGGTCGGGTAACCAGGTGCGTCTTACTCGGTGCTGAGAGCCACGGCGAGCGGATCAGAGCCATATCATCGAGAGCCCATTGTCCACGAGACTTTAGAGAGAGAGAGGTGCAGAGAGCAGCTGCATTGGCCCGGGATGCCCTAGATGTCGCCCGTTCACCTACTTCACGTCGTTGTATTTTAGACATTCAGAAATTTTTTTATTTATTATTTTTTAAAAAAAAAACAGGGGTAAAAATGGGATTTAGTTAATTATGGAGGTGTAGGAGAGAAGGAGGGGATGCGAAAAAAAACCAAATATGGGGGGTACAAAAATTAAAACCCCAAATATTTTACTAAACACTATTAAAGACCCATTCCGTTTTCTGACGTGTAATGACACTAACTCGGTTATTATTTTTATCTTTACCATTCTTTTTTGTTTGACTTGAATAAGCTAGCTCTTCTCTTTTCTAATTGAAACACAACAAAACATGCTGCCACCTCCAAGCAATTTCAAGAGATGACCTTTATTTAAGTTATGAAATCCATTTAACTATAGAAAACACAACAAGAAACAATTTGTGTAACTTAAAAGCCACCACCGTCTGCAAATATCAGAAGAAGAAAAGAACGATAAAAACTCTCTCTCTCTCCCTCTCTCTCTCTCTCTCTCTCTCTCTCTCTCTCTCTATCTATCTATCTATCTATCTATCTATCTATCTATCTATCTATATATATATATATATATATATATATATATATATATATATATATATATATATATATACTAGTATCATATCACAGTACAAAGACGGTATACATCCTCTCTTTTTTTAATTTAATTTGTAATTATTATTTTGTTAAAATACTATATATGTATATGTATCGTCAATGTTTATGATTAGTAAAAAGATGAGTCTTATTTAATTATGGTGGAAATTTAATTAAATACAACTGTTAAAATTGTATAAAACGTATATGCATTGTATTCACACCCCCTCATATATAAGTCGATCGATAGCAACGTAGATTTGGTGTTATTTTTCTAATAAAATAACACATAATAAAATTAAGAATATAAAATCTAAAATTTAGATCGATAGCAACATAGGTTAATATTTTAATATAAAATTTAGTCCTTTTATTTATCGATATTATAAAAATTAAGAATAAAAGATAACAGTTAGCACATTTTTATTTTTTATTAATATTTTTAATTAAAAAACACATATAATGTACTCGGATGGCGGAATGGTTTCCGTCCCCATCCCCATCCCCATTCCCAAGTAGTGGGGGAATTATCTCTCTCGTCTCCGTCTCCACGTGGAAAAATTCCTCGCTCACGGGCCACTGTGAGGCAGTCCCCAGAAGCTTCAAAAATAGTAGGTCGTATTTACCTTCATCAAATATAAATCAAATTTTCCTTAAAAAATTGCATCGTATTTACCTTTTTTTCTGAGATAAATAAGATTCATTTTTTTATTTTTTTGTCAGGAAAATCATATATAGGTAAATACGACTTGAAAAAACATAAATCGTGTTTACCTATTACAAACATAAATTTAAACCTAGACATCACAAACATGGATTGGGTGATGACCCGATAAGGATTAGTATGCTAGGGGAGGGGAAGTCATGAGTCCTCAAAACCTAGACCTCACGACTATTTGAAGCTAGCGTAAGCTAGTGGAGAGGTTCATCGGTAATGGCGTGATTATTGCCGGTGATGTGCTAAGTCAGGAAAAGCTTTAAGCACGTAGTATCCTCTTGGGCTACGATTGAGTGAAATTAATAAATGAATCGAGAGTCATGGTAAGGGGTTACGGTAGAATTCACTGAGATATGTATCTCACTGTTTATATGTTGTTGTTTTAGAGAGATGTACGGAAAGAACAAAGCCAAGAAACATGGTTAGATGAGACCATTTGGAGATCTTGGAGTTTAGCATTGTGCTTATGTTTATTTCCCTAGTTTTGTATCCCGATATCGTACTGGTTTTGTATTGACATTTGATATCGTCTCTGCTACTTCCTTGCCTTTGAACATTGAACACTAGGTTGTCATGTTATGGATTTTGTGCTTAAGTTTCAAACATGCTCTTGTATGAAGTATGAGACTGATGTAACTCCTTGTTGAATTTTAATTAATGTGTTAGACGTGTTCAATTTCCGAAGCAGGAAGTTATCTCTGATGTATGCTGAATTGTATGTTTTAGTATTTCTATTTGTTAGATATACTAGGGTGTTACATTTTGATATCAGACCGGTTCAGCCTAGCCGACCTAGTTATGAGATGTCTTTTACGTTTTCTAGGTATGATTATTCTAAGTATGCTATTAGACATTGAGCTTGATCAACTTAATATTTTGAGCATATTTCGCAGAATCATGGTGGAAGAGGTAGAGAATCTCGCGAGTGGATTCACATTACAGTGGATGTAGAATGTGATTGAGACACGATAGAAAATGATGCAAGACATGATGCACATGCAACAACAACAAATGAATCAACAACAGCAAATGGCTCAGCAGCAACCCAATGTTCCACAACCACAGGAAGATCCTAATCGAACATATCTCCATTTTCAAAGGAGGAATCCTCCAATCTTCAATGGTGGATCATATCCAATGACTATTCATTTTGGATTGATGCAATGGAAAGAATCTTCGAACTTTTCAATATAGTGAAGAAGAGAAGGTGATTTGTGCAACTAATGCCCTTGATGAGGATGCTTGCACATGGTCGACCAATGCACAGGAAATGATGGAAATTCAAGGAACTCCTCTCACTTGGGCCAACTTCAAGGACTTGTTCATGGGACAATATTTCCCTCCGACGAAGAAATTAATTAAGTAGACTGAGTTTGTGAACCTTAAGCAGGGTAATATGACAGTTGAGGAATATGCTGCCAAATTTGAAAGGTTGTCTCAGTTTTATGAGCTGTATGCTCCAAATAACACATGGAAGATGCAGAAAAAAAAAAGTCTAGTCCTTTAGTTGTTATATATTAATTATTTATTTTTCTTTAAAGAATAATTTAACTGACTCAAATTAATTTCAGATTTTATTATTTGAAGGCCTGGAATAATTTTTATGATGGAGCATATATAAAGAAAAAAATACATTCTTAAAATTAATATATTAGACTTATTCAATAAATAAAAAATTCACAATGACTTTTATTTATACAAAATGTTAATTAAGGAAACAAAACTGATAGTAGCTATTTAGGAAAGTTGAGTTTTTTTGGTGAGAGGCCAGATATCACCGCCGAACGTAGTAGTACTATTCCCTTCGCTGGATTGATGATGCTTCAATGAGTCAAAATCATGGTCCCAAGTTCATGTAAGAAACAAAGTAGTAATGTCATTGTCAATATAAACAACTAATTTATTTGCCAAAAACTCATTATTCATTTTGTTTTTAAGTCTTGTCTTGACAATTTTCTTTGCTGAAAAAAGCTCTCTTTGTACTTCTTGTGGACTAATGAACTTGTCCTTCTTATATCTCCATCGGCCAATAGACTTGTGTCGGGCGGCTAAATAACATATACTTGGGGTAGCTCAAAAAATATACTTAGTTATTAAAAAATTGATTTGCCCCAAATTATGAGATTATAGAAGTGAAAAAATACACAACGAGATAAACAAAGTAAAATAAAATAATTAAATAGTTTAAACAAATTCGATCCATATGGTTTTGTATTTGTTAAAGAAATAGTATCTCAAATGCATGCACGACTAAATAGAATACCATATCCTCATTTTTTTTGGACAAACAAGCATTCTGCCAAAATTTATTAAAAAAGAGAGAAAGAAGACAGAGAAGAGCACAAGAGGAGACTAGATCAAAACCATTGGCATAACAAAAAAACTTTATTGATTCATATCTTTAATTACTTGCCCATACGACATTCACATGGGATATTTGGCAACAAGGCAAAGATGATTCTTCTTGTGGTTAGTTTGTCCCGGCAACCCATCAATGCTGATGTCTTCATGTCGCATCCCTGTAGGCATTTCCCAATCAAATGAATTGAGAAGGTTTGCAGTTATGAGCTCCACTGTGGCAATTCCAAGTGGTATAGCTGGACAAATTCTACGCCCATCACCAAATGGAAGCAGCTCAAAATCTTGTCCCTTAAAATCCACATCATTATTTAGGAATCTCTCGGGATAAAACTCATCCAGGTCTTTCCATGTCTCGGTGTCCTCCGAAGCCCAAGTATTCACATAAACTAATGTTTTGGGCTCTATTTCATACCCATTTAGTGTGAAACTTTTACTAGTCTCTCTTTGTATTAGTGGTGTTGGTGCATAAAGTCTAAATGTCTCTTTTATTATAGCCTTGAAATAAACAAGCTTTTGAATATCATCGTCATCTATGAACTCTTTCTTCCCACACATGTTTCTAATTTCTTCTTGAGCTTTCATCATTACTCTTGGGTTTTTCATTAGTCCAGTCACCATCCAAACTATTGTTGCTGCACTTGCGTCCGTTGCTCCTACAAGTATGTCCTGCGATCGTCAAAGCCAAGCAATTAAGAGCTATATCAAAAGAATTTTGTTTCTTTGTTTAGTTGAATATGATTAAATTAATAATAAATCATTTAGATAAAAAAGGAGTAAACACGTGGCAACGGGAGCGACAACGAGAGACCCGACAATGTGATCGCAGCGAGAGCGGCGGCAGAGTGCCAATCAAGCGCCAACATGGTGCATATTTTACCTTAAATCTCATTTTCATTTTTCTTCATTTTTAATCAATTATTAATATTATAAGAAGGTACAGACATTTTTTTTGAACTTTTTCCAACACAACTATTTTATTTAATTTGTAAATATATCCATTTATCAACTTTTTTCTTTTTCTTTTATTAGACTTTCCAACTTTCAACATATTTATAATTTCATAGCAAATTATAACAAATCTGATATCATCGTGTGTAAGCATGGGTAAAACACTAGTGTCACATAATCAAATATACAAGTATAGCGAAAAACAAAATATTGAAACAAAGTTTTTCATAGAGATCGGACTTTAAAGATGTCCTCAAATAGCAACAAAATAATGCAGTGAAAGTTTTGCAACTCAATGTCGACCCAACACGACAGACACTAAAACAAACTATGAATTGAGGCCTATAAGTATTTTGTTAAAATTGATAGTACTTTTTTTTGATAAAAATATTATTGACCAATTTTTTGTCCCTCCTAGCAAAAATTTCTCGATCCATTACTGGTTACTTGGACCATAAAGTATTAAGAGCCGCAAAACAACTAAGATTTGAAATCTTGCATGGAAGTACTTTTTTGACTCATCTTGGATGGCAGTACATAGAACATGAAAAACTTGGTTTTGCAAAGAAGTATAAAAAAAATTGATAAATGTGAACACATACCAGAAGGAAAGCTTTGATGTGATCATCAGTGAAATCAATTGAGAAGCGACGCTCCTTCTTTGACTCAAGTAACATATCAACTATACTCTCCTCTTTGGTTACTTTCTCCTTATTATAGAAATCACGGCGTTCTTTAAGGGCTTCTTCAAAAAATACATCCAAATTTTTGAATGTGTTATCAAGACGAGCAAGTGACCCATTGAGCTTGTCAATCCACCCAAGGAAAGGAATATAATCAGAGACAAAGAAGTAAAGTAAACTAGCTTGCATATCACTAAGAAGACCAAGGAACCTGCTTTTTTCAACTCCTTCAACCTCATAACTTCTTCCAAACATTATTCTACATATTATAGAGCTTACGACAGACATTGAAATCTCACTCAAATTTGAAACTTCGGAAGAACAAACATGGCAGATATCTTTTTGATCATTTCTTTAACCTCGGATTTTCTCACATGAGAAAAGCTAGAAATCTTTTGAGCTAAAGAAATGAATTACACCGAATTTTCTAATCTCTCTCCAGTAATCACTATAAGGGGAAAATAATATGTCTAAACCATTGTAAGACACTTTTTGGTTACCAAGTGAACCGGGTCTGCTGCATACATCAAGATCATGGTCTTTGAGAACCTCTTGTCCAAGTTTTGGTGAGGAAACAACAATTGCCTAGAATAATTTTTCTTTAAAGAATAATTTAATTATTTATTAATTATTTATTTTTCTTTAAAGAATAATTTAACTGACTCAAATTAATTTCAGATTTTATTATTTGAAGGCCTAGAATAATTTTTATGAGGGAGCATATATATATAAAGAAAAAAATACATTCTTAAAATTAATATATTAGACTTATTCAATAAATAAAAAATTCACAATGACTTTTATTTATACAAAATGTTAATTAAGGAAACAAAACTGATAGTAGCTATTTAGGAAAGTCGAGTTTTTTTGGTGAGGCCCAGTATCTACCGCCGAACGACGTAGTACTAATCCTTCATTTGGATTGATGATTATTCAATGAGTCAAAATCATGGTCCCAAGTTCATGTAAGAAACAAAGTAGTAATGTCATTGTCAATATAAACAACTAATTTATTTGCCAAAAACTCATTATTCATTTTGTTTTTAAGTCTTGTCTTGACAATTTTCTTTCTTTGAAAAAAAGCTCTCTTTGTACTTCTTGTGGACTAATGAACTTGTCCTTCTTATATCTCCATCGGCCAATAGACTTGTGTCGGGCGGCTAAATAACATATACTTGGGGTAGCTCAAAAAAATATACTTAGTTATTAAAAAATTGATTTGCCCCAAATTATGAGATTATAGAAGTGAAAAAATACACAACGAGATAAACAAAGTAAAATAATATAATTGAAATCATAAAAATTAGTAATAATAATATTTGATACAAAAAATTGATAATATACCTTTAAGAAATTAATTCACATTATACAACATTAACTGAGATAAGATAGCTATAATTAAATTGTTATGAAACATATTTTTTTTGACTAAAAAAGATTTTTAATGATACATACTTGTAAAAGAAAAAAAGTGGAATGAATTATCAATTGAAGGTGGTCTTCAACATAGGCAGGATGGGTGAGTCCTAAAGATCCCATTTTTTAGGGGTATTGATATTTTTCCTCAGTAGTATCCAAAGATATTAAAATACACAAAGTTTCTTTTAAAATATTAAACAAAAGCAACAAAAGTTATTTCTTGAAATCAACTTAACAAATGAGTGAGTAATTAACACTTGACATTCCATTTCTCTATAAGGATTCATTATTTTTTATACTTTGTAGATCAAATAGTTGACTAACTCATTAGAAATTTGCGCAATATATATTAAGGGATTTTTGGATTTTGAGTATTGAAAAGCTTAGTTCATTCTTCGACAATAACTTGAAATTATTATGTTGCAAATATATTGAAACTTACCCAAAATACGGTGGTTCTTATGACCACGATAGTGATCAAACTCTATTTAAGAATTAAAGTTATTAAATAGTTTAAACAAATTCGATTCATATGGTTTTCAATTTGTTAAAGAAATAGTTTCTCAAATGCATGCACGACTAAATAGAATAACATATCCTTATTTTTTTGGCAAACAAGCATCCTGCAGGGATTTATTAAAAAAAGAGAAAGAAGACATAGAAGAACACAAGGGGGGACTAGACCAAAACCCCTGGCATAACAAATTTTTTTTATTGATTCACATCTTTAATTACTTGCCCATACGATATTCACATGGGATATTTGGCAACAAGGCAAAGATGATTCTTCTTGTGGTTAGTTTGTCCCGGCAACCCATCAGTGATGATGTCTTCATGTCACATCCCTATAGGCATTTCCCAATCAAATGAATTGAGAAGGTTTGCGGTTATGAGCTCCACTGTGGCAATTCCAAATGGTATAGCTGGACAAATTCTACTCCCAGCACCAAATGGAAGCAGCTCAAAATCTTGTCCCTTAAAATCCACATCATTATTTAGGAATCTCTCTGGATAAAAGTCCTTTGGGTCTTTCCATGTCTCAGTGTCCCTCTGAATACCAATTATTCACATAAACTAATGTTGTGGGCTCTATTTCATACCCATTTAGTGTGAAACTTTTATTGGTCTCTCTTATTATTAATGGTGTTGGTGCATAAAGTCTAAATGTCTCTTTTATTATAGCCTTGAAATAAACAAGATTTTGAGTTTCTAACTTCTTCTTGAGCTTTCCTAATTACTCTTAATTGTGTTTTTCATTAGTTCAGTTATCATCCAAACTAATGTTGCTGCACTTGCGTCTGTTGCTCCTACAAGTAGGTCCTGCGATCGTCAAAGCCAAACATTTAAGAGCTTTTATATCAAAAGAATTTTGTTTCTTTGTCTTTTTGTAAAAAGTTATAAGAGGTAAAAGAGAGCATATATTTCTATACATTTACCCCTTTTTATTCTTGTAAATTTGACTTCTTTTCTAATATATATTGAACACACAAATCGACACCAAACGCATTAGATTTCGGAATTACATTTTTCTATCATGAAACTAATTATTTTGTTGAAATTTATAGTACTTTTTTTTTGTATAAAAGTATTATGGACCAATTTTTTGTCCCTACTAACAAAAATTTCTAGATCCCTTACTAGTTACTTGGACCTAAAAATATTAAGAGTCCCAAAACAACTAAGATTTGAAATCTTGCATGGAAGTACTTTTTTTTGACTCATCTTGGATGGCAGTACATAGAACATGAAAAACTTGGTTTTGCAAAGAAATATAAAAAAAGTTTGATAAATGTGAACACATACCAGAAGGAAAGCTTTGATGTGGTCATCAGTGAAATCAATTGAGAAGCGACGCTCCTTCTTTGACTCAAGTAACATATCAACTATACTCTCATCTTTAGTACTTTATGCTTATTATAGAAATCATGGTGTTGTTATTTAAGGGCTTCTTCAAAAAAACACATCCAAATTTTTGAAAGTGTTATCAAGACGAGCAAGTGACCCATTGAGCTTGTTAATCCACCCAAGGAAAGGAATATAATCAATCAGAGACAAAGAAGTAAAGTAAACTAGCTTGCATATCACTAAGAAGACCAATGAACCTGCTTTTTTTAAATCCTTCAACCTCATAACTTCTTCCAAACATTATTCTACATATTATAGACATTGAAATCTCACTCAAATTTGAAACTTCGGAAGAACAAACATGGCCAGATATCTTTTGGACTTGGAGGAAATTTTGATGTGTTATTAATAGTGTTTTTGTATTTCATGAAGAGGATTAATACAAACAAACGAAGGGATAGAAGTATGTGCAGAAATGACACCATTGTGGAATTAATTGGCTTTGCAGAAAAATGTGTCTAAGGAAAGTGTCCCATATATGTGATATATTAGAGATGAACATATTTATATATAGACAGAGCTTTGCTGAGTTTTACCAACACACGTAATAGTAAGATTCACATTATACAACATTAATTGAGATAAGATAGCTATAAGTAAATTTTTATGAGACATAATTTTTTTGACTAAAAAGATTTTCAATGATACATACTTGTAAAATCCCATTTTTTAGGGGTATTGATATTTTTTCTCAGTAGTATCTATAGATATTAAAATAAACAAAGTTTCTTTTAGAATATTAAACAAAAGCATCAAAAGTTTTTTTTTTTTGACCGGAAAAGCATCAAAAGTTATTTCTTGAAACCAACTTAACAAATGAGTGAGTAACTAACACTTGACATTCCATTTCTCTTTCATGATTCATTATTTTTTATACTTTGTAATGATCAAACTCTATTTAAGAATTAAAGTTATTAAATAGTTTAAACAAATTTGATCCATATGGTTTTGTATTTGTTAAAGAAATAGTATCTCAAATGCATGCACGACTAAATAGAATACCATATCCTCATTTTTTTTTGGACAAACAAGCATTCTGCCAGAATTTATTAAAAAAGAGAGAAAGAAGACAGAGAAGAGCACAAGAGGGGACTAGACCAAAACCCTTGGCATAACAAAAAAACTTTATTGATTCATATCTTTAATTACTTGCCCATACGACATTCACATGGGATATTTGGCAACAAGGCAAAGATGATTCTTCTTGTGGTTAGTTTGTCCCGGCAACCCATCAATGCTGATGTCTTCATGTCGCATCCCTGTAGGCATTTCCCAATCAAATGAATTGAGAAGGTTTACAGCAATTATGAGCTCCACTGTGGCAATTCCAAGTGGTATAGTGGACAAATTCTACTTGACACCAAATGGAAGCGACTCAAAATCTTGTCCCTTAAAATCCACATCATTATTTAGGAATCTCTCGGGATAAAACTCATCCAGGTCTTTCCATGTCTCGGTGTCCTCTCGAACGGCCCAAGTATTCACATAAACTAATGTTTTGGGCTCTATTTCATACCCATTTAGTGTGAAACTTTTACTAGTCTCTCTTTGTATTAGTGGTGTTGGTGCATAAAGTCTAAATGTCTCTTTTATTATAGCCTTGAAATAAACAAGCTTTTGAATATCATCGTCATCTATGAACTCTTTCTTCCCACACATGTTTCTAATTTCTTCTTGAGCTTTCCTCATTACTCTTGGGTTTTTCATTAGTCCAGTCATCATCCAAACTATTGTTGCTGCACTTGCGTCCGTTGCTCCTACAAGTATGTCCTGCGATCGTCAAAGCCAAGCAATTAAGAGCTATATCAAAAGAATTTTGTTTCTTTGTTTAGTTGAAACTTTTTCTTAGGAATTTGTTTAGTTGATTATGATTAAATTAATAATAAATCATTTAGATAAAAAAGGAGTAAACACGTGGCAACGGGAGCGACAACGAGAGACTGACAATGTGATCGGCAACGAGAGCGGCAACAGGAGTGCCAACTGAAGCGCCAACATGGTGCATATTTTACCTTAAATCTCATTTTCATTTTTCTTCATTTTTAATCCATTATTAATATTATAAGAAGGTACATACATTTTTTTTGAACTTTTTCCAACACAACTATTTTATTTAATTTGTAAATATATCCATTTATCAACTTTTTTCTTTTTCTTTATTAGACTTTCCAACTTTCAACATATTTATAATTTCATAGCAAATTATAACAAATACAGTATCATCTGTGCGTAAGCATAGGTAAAACACTAGTGTCACATAATCACATATACAAGTATATAGAAAAACAAAATATTGAAACAAAGTTTTTCATAGAGATCGGACTTTAAAGATGTCCTCAAATAACAACAAAATAATGCAGTGAAAGTTTTGCAACTCAATGTCGACCCAACACGACAGACACTAAAACAAACTATGAATTGGGCCTATAAGTATTTTGTTAAAATTGATAGAACTTTTTTTTGATAAAAATATTATGGACCAATTTTTTGTCCCTCCTAGCAAAAATTTCTCGATCCATTACTGGTTACTTGGACCATAAAATATTAAGAGGCGCAAAATAACTAAGATTTGAAATCTTGCATGGAAGTACTTTTTTGACTCATCTTGGATGGCAGTACATAGAACATGAAAAACCTGGTTTTGCAAAGAAGTATAAAAAAATATTGATAAATGTGAACACATACCAGAAGGAAAGCTTTGATGTGATCATCAGTGAAATCAATTGAGAAGCGACGCTCCTTCTTTGACTCAAGTAACATATCAACTATACTCTCCTCTTTGGTTACTTTCTCCTTATTATAGAAATCACGGCGTTCTTTAAGGGCTTCTTCAAAAAACACATCCAAATTTTTGAATGTGTTATCAAGACGAGCAAGTGACCCATTGAGCTTGTCAATCCACCCAAGGAAAGGAATATAATCAGAGACAAAGAAGTAAAGTAAACTAGCTTGCATATCACTAAGTAGACCAAGGAACCTGCTTTTTTCAACTCCTTCAACCTCATAACTTCTTCCAAACATTATTCTACATATTATAGAGCTTACGACAGACATTGAAATCTCACTCAAATTTGAAACTTCGGAAGAACAAATATGGCCAGATATCTTTTTGATCATTTCTTTAACCTCAGATGTTCTCACATGAGAAAAGCTAGAAATCTTTTTTGAGCTAAAGAAATGAATTACACCGAATTTTCTAATCTCTCTCCAGTAATCACTATAAGGGGAAAATAATATGTCTAAACCATTGTAAGACACTTTTTGGTTACCAAGTGAACCGGGTCTGCTGCATACATCAAGATCATGGTCTTTGAGAACCTCTTGTGCAAGTTTTGGTGAGGAAACAACAATTGCTTTCTTAAAACCAATTTTGAGGGAGAAAAGAGGGCCATAGATCTTTGAGAGGTTCCATAGTTGTAAATGGAGATTTGAATTGCCAAGTTGATGGAGATTGCCAATGATGGGAAGTCCTTTTGGACCTGGAGGAAATTTTGATGTGTTCTTAATAGTGTTTTTGTATTTCATGAAGAGGATTAATACAAACAAAGGAAGGGATAGAAGTAGAAGTATGTGCAGAAATGACACCATTGTGGAATTAATTGGCTTTGCAGAATAATGTGACTAAGGAAAGGGATAGAAGTATTTGATGTGTTCTTATTAGAGATGAACGTATTTATATATATATAGATAGAGCTTTGCTGAGTTTTACTAACACACGTACTGTAATAAAAAGTATATTGTTGGTCAAAGTTGGGAGGCATCCACCCACGTCTTAATTTAATGTACGCCAAGTTAGATCTTCAAATATGTTTTGGTGAAACCTTAGAGTTTACAAAATATAGTTTTTAAGTAGTATATTTTGGTGTACTTTAGAGAAATAATTTTTTTTTATACTTTTTCAATACGCAAAGTTTGTTCCTCAAAGTCCAATTTGGTGAAAATAAATAATTTTATGACAAAATACTTAAAGTGCGATACTAAACAGTATGTTTTGAAATACTTTAGCGCTTAGACATTTTTTAACTATTTAAATAGTTGAAATTTGTTCCTCACCCTTTTACTAATTTTCGTACTTGGAAAAAACAATTTCTTTTTATATTTTTTAGGACATATTTTTCTGAACTTTTAAGAAAATCACTAATTTTTATACTTGTTCTCATTATATTTTCTCAACCTAAAATATTTATTATCATCCGGTGTATGTGACACTTGATACTCCGACAATAATTGTGGAGATAGGGTCCAAAGGGGAGGGTATAGGATTTGAAGAAAATGATAGTGATAAGGCCAATCCACAAACTTTGAAAATGATAGCTTTCCAAAGTAGTGTAACTTAAAAGCCACCATCTGACTTGACCAAAAAAAAAACACAACAAAACATGCTGCCACTTCCAAGCAATTTCAAGAGATGACCTTTATTTAAGTCATGAAATCCATTTAACTATAGAAAACACAACAAAACAAACAGAAAAAAGCAAGTCACGAGAGGACAAACAGAAGAAAACAACGATACTAGTGTAACTTAAAAGCCACCATCTGACTTGACCAAAACAAAAAAAGCCACCATCTGCAAATATCACAAGAAGAAAAGAACGATAAAAACTCTCTCTCCCTATATATATATATATATATATATATATATATATATATATATATATATATATATATATATATATATATATATATATATATATATATATATAGGTGCTTTGCATGCAGAGTAGGTGATATGAGCTCTGGATGTAGTTTCAAAAAAACATTAACATTTTATAAGGGGGGGTATAAAAATACACAACACACATATATAAGACGAAGAGACAACAATAGCCTTTGGTGGGATGAGGCAACAATGTCGGTCCAAAAATATAGAGTGGGGGTATATTGGTAAGCGATGTAAAGTACAAAATGAGGGGTACATTTTGATAATAAAAAAAAATTTGTCAGGGGTATGTCGGTCCAAAAATATAGAGTGGGGGTATATTGGTAAATAGTGAGGTACAAAATGAGAGGTATATTGGTAAATTGTGAGGTACAAAATATAGAGTGGGGGTATGTCGGTCCAAAAATATAGAAAAGAACGATAAAAACTCTCTCTCACTATATATATATGGTGGCTTTTAAGTTGCACAGATTGAAGACCCACTCAAATATTTTACTAAACACTATTAAAGACTCCCATTCCGTTTTTGACGTGTAATGACACTAACTCGGTTATTATTTTTATCTTTACCATTCTTTTTTGTTTGACTTGAATAAGCTAGCTCTTTTCTTTTCTAATTGAAACACAACAAAACATGCTGCCACCTCCATTCCTCCAAGCAATTTCAAGAGATGACCTTTATTTAAGTCATGAAATCCATTTAACTATAGAAAACACAACAAGAAACAATTTGTGTAACTTAAAAGCCACCACCGTCTGCAAATATCACAAGAAGAAAAGAACGATAAAAACTCTCTCTCCCTCTCTCTCTCTCTCTCTATCTATATATATATATATATATTAGTATCTATCACCCATGTCAGCACGGGTATACATCCTCTTTTTTTTAATTTAATTTGTAATTATTATTTTGTTAAAATACTATGTATATGTATCGTCAATGTTTATGATTAGTAAAAAAATGAGTCTTATTTAATTATGGTGGAAATTTAATTAAATACAACTGTTAAAATTGTATAAAACGTATATGCATTGTATTCACACCCCCTCATATATAAGTCGATCGATAGCAACGTAGATTTGGTGTTATTTTTCTAATAAAATAACACATAATAAAATTAAGAATATAAAATCTAAAATTTAGATCGATAGCAACGTAGGTTAATATTTTAATATAAAATTTAGTCCTTTTATTTATTGATATTAAAAAAAATTAAGAATAAAAGATAACAGTTAGCACAATTTTATTTTTTATTAATATTTTTAATTAAAAAACACATATAATGTACTCGGATGGCGGAATGGTTTCCGTTCCCATCCCCATCCCCATCCCCAAGTAGTGGGGAATTATCTCTCTCGTCTCCGTCTCCACGTGGAAAAATTCCTCGCTCACGGGCCACTGTGGGGCAGTCCCCATCAAGATCCTCACACAGGTATGAATTGTAACATCAGAAGTGACTCTCCTTATCCCGAAGTAGTGGAGGTATATCGGTCCAAAAATATATTGTGGGGGTATATTGGTAAACAATGGGGTACAAAATGAGGGGTATATTGGTAAACAGTGGGTTACAAAATGAGGGGTATATTGGTAAACAGTGGGTTACAAAATGAGGGGTATATTGGTAAATGGTGGGTAAAAAATTTTTTCCCACCAAAATGACGTTGGAGTGGGGTACAAAATGAGGGGTATATTTGTAAATGGTGGGAATAAAATTTTCCCACCAAAAGTGGAAAATAAAAATAGTGGTGGACAAATAAAAAATTTGTCAGGGGTATGTCGGTCCAAAAATATATAGTGGGGGTATATTGGTAAACAACGGGGTACAAAATGAGGGGTATATTGGTAAATGGTGGGGCACAAAATATAGACTGGGGGTATGTCGGTCCAAAAATATAGAGTGGGGGTATATTAGTAAACATTGGAGTACAAAATGAGGGGTATATTGGTAAACAGTGGGGTACAAAATGAGGGGTATATTGGTAAATGGTGGGTAAATTTTTTTTTTCCCACCAAAATGACGTTAGTGTATTATATAATTCCCACCAAAATGATGTTAGTGTATTATATAAATAGGGATATGTTTGATTATATATGGTGGCTTTTTTTTTTGGTCAAACATATGGTGACTTTTAAGTTGCACAAATTGAAGACCCACTCAAATATTTGGTTTTAATTTTTGTTCCCCCTCCCTTGAACTCTATACCCCTTTTTGTCCCAAACTTCCAATTTTGTCCCTACTAAAAAACAAAAAACGTTACTATTTTTTTGTTTTTTCCGAAAACATCCATTTGAGATAAATCCGGAGTCAAAAAATTGACTACAGATTTATCTCTTGAGGATAAATCCGGAGTTAAAAATTTGACTACGGATTTATCTCTTGAGGATAAATCAGGAGTTAAAAAAATTGACTACGGATTTATCTCTTGAGGATAAATCCGGAGTTAAAAAAATTGACTACAGATTTATCACCAAGACATAAATCCGGGAATAAACTTAACCTTTATGGATTTATCTCTTGAGGATAAATCTGGAGTCAAAAAATTGACTACTGATTTATCTATTGAGGATAAATCCAGAGTCAAAAAATTGACTACGGATTTATCATCAAGAGATAAATCCGGAGTCAAAAAATTGACATAATAATTTTCTTGAAAAAGTGAAAATTAAAGGGGTATTTTGGTATTAAATTGGTTTATGGGGGTATGGAGGCCAATATGGGGCTTTTTTTTTCACACCCCCCTCATTGTCTATCCCACCCCCATAATTACCCAAACGGACGAAAATGCCCTTGAAAACTTACAAAAATCAGATTTCACAAATCAGATTTCATAATTCCGAAACAAGTAAGTAAATACGGAGAGAGATTTTCGGAATTACCTGTAATTCCGAAAATTTCAATTTTTTTTTCAATTTTTAATATTTTTTATTTACATTATTTTTTTTAACAGTGGCGAGTAGACGACCAGACAATGTAGCGCGAGCAGAGTCTTCGGAGCAAAGACCCGCGGCCGACGACAAAGACATCTTTGGGAGGCCGGCGAGAGCAAGATACTCATCGAGGCTCAGAGCTGCTGGACATGCTTCTGAGCGTCAGAGGCGCCAGAGAGCCCGCGCCAGAGTGATAGAGATGGTTGAGCCTGAGCCTCAGCCCCGGTATGAGCAGCCCTACCGTGACCACCCAAATTATGAGTACAATATGCGGCACCAACAGGAGCACCCAGAGCTGTATCATGACATTCCTGCTCACGGTTGGCAGGCTTTGGAGGAGGAGGAGTATGAGGGTCAGCAGGAGGAGGAGGTTCAGCGGGAGGAGGAGGTTCGGGAGAAGGAGGTTCACTTGCTCAGCGGGGATCACCCACCATTATTGTTACATCGGGATACGCCGCTGCTGGCCCCACGGATAGATAGAGGCGAGGTAATATTTTAATTCTTTATTTTAATTTTAATTAACAACAATTATTTACTTATTTTTAATAACGTATGGTTTAATTTTTAATTTTTCAAGCCTCGAAACTAAATGTTGTATCTCACGGCGTAAGTTTCCTAAGATTAGACCTCACCGAACACCACCCACGGGTAGCACCTTTGGTTGTGTCGGGCTAAGCTTTTGAAATTTGGACATCACACCTCTCTGGGGCGATCAACCATGAGTTGATATACGCTTTTGTGGAGAGGTGGCATCCCCGAGACCGCTCATTCCACATGCCGTTTGGGGAGATGACTGTCACCCTGGACGATGTGGTCGTGCTGCTCCACTTGCCGCTGGAGGGCACCCCATTGGACCACAGACCCGATTTTGATTTTGTTGAGGCTCTTCACTTGGCTGTGGACTGTTTGGGCATGGATCAGGCTACTACCATCGAGGAGCTTAGGGAAAGCAGGGGGCAGTATCTGAGGATCTCCTTTGTAGAGGACTCTTACAAGGAGAACATGGCACGGGGTGCTTATGAGCAGACTGCACGGTGCTACATGCTCTTCTTGTTAGGCACCACCATTCTGGCCGACAAGAGTCACCATTTACTGCCAGTGAGGTGGATGTATCTGTTTCAGAATCTTCAGCAGTGTGGCCAGTGGTCTTGGGGTGTAGCTGCTCTCACTTACCTCTACACTCAGTTGACCAAAGCGGTCTTTTATTCGACGAAGCAGTTCGGCGGATACGCGACACTGCTCCAGGTAATCAATTATTTATTTATTTAATTTAAAGCTTTTAATTAAATTACTCATATATTAATAACTGCTTATTTATTAATTTAATTATTTATTTTCAGTGTTGGAGATACGAGCATTTTCCCACCATTGTTGGTCAGAAAGTGTTGGCTAGGACGCATCAGCCACGTGCCACCAGCTGGGGAACAAGAAGCTGGATAAAATAAAGTTGGTGGACTTTAGGGAGCGAATCGATAACTTGCAGCTGCAGGATGTCATTCTCACCCCTTATCATGACCACAGGCAGAGTGTTCCTTTGTCGAACATATCTGTTTACAGAGGGTGGTTGATTTGGGGCGATGATCTGGTTCCCTACATGCCAGACAGGGTGCATTGGCAGTTCGGGCAGGTACAAACGATCCCTTCTCCACCCATTTCGGGTAATGCTCCATCTCCGGATAGGATCATACGGGGGTTGGTGATGTATCAGATTCGGGCGCGGACTTTTTGGCGGGGTGGTAGAGAGGCAGCCTACCACGGCGAAGTGCGATCCCGATTACCTACCTTGAGTACGATCGGAGTAAACGAGTGCGTCTTACTCCGGTGCTAGAGCCACAGCCAGAGCCAGATCAGGAGCCATATCATCAGGAGCCCATTGTCCCTGAGACTTTAGAGGAGAGGGTGCAGAGAGCAGCTGCATTGGCCCGGGATGCCCTAGATGTCGCCCGTTCACCTACTTCACGTCGTTATTTCCAGTCATTTTTAGACATTTTGGACCCATAGTTGTATTTGTACTCGTATTTTATGTTGGGCATTTTATATATTTTGACGTATTGTTATTTAAATCGTAAATCGTTCGTATCGTATTTTAAAAATAAAACGCGTTTAAATCTTAATTTAATATACAAACTTTTTAAAAAAATTAAAATTAAAAATTTCGGAATTACCTCTAAAAAAGGTAATTCCGGTTCAAAAAATAAAGGTATTTCGGAAATACCCTGTAAATCCGAAAATTACCTTTTTTAGAGGTAATTCCGAAATTTTTTTATTTATTATTTTTTTTAAAAAAAACAGGGGTAAAAATGGGATTTAGTTAATTATGGAGGTGTAGGAGAGAAGGAGGGGATGCGGAAAAAAAACCCAATATGGGGGGTACAAAAATTAAAACCCCAAATATTTTACTAAACACTATTAAAGACCCATTCCGTTTCTGACGTGTAATGACACTAACTCGGTTATTATTTTTATCTTTACCATTCTTTTTTGTTTGACTTGAATAAGCTAGCTCTTCTCTTTTCTAATTGAAACACAACAAAACATGCTGCCACCTCCAAGCAATTTCAAGAGATGACCTTTATTTAAGTTATGAAATCCATTTAACTATAGAAAACACAACAAGAAACAATTTGTGTAACTTAAAAGCCACCACCGTATGCAAATATCAGAAGAAGAAAAGAACGATAAAAACTCTCTCTCCCTCTCTCTCTATCTATCTATCTATCTATCTATCTATCTATCTATCTATCTATCTATCTATCTATCTATATATATATATATATATATATATATATATATATATATATATACTAGTATCTATCACCCGTGCCAGCACGGGTATACATCCTCTTTTTTTTAATTTAATTTGTAATTATTATTTTGTTAAAATACTATATATGTATATGTATCGTCAATGTTTATGATTAGTAAAAAGATGAGTCTTATGTAATTATGGTGGAAATTTAATTAAATACAACTGTTAAAATTGTATAAAACGTATATGCATTGTATTCACACCCCCTCATATATAAGTCGATCGATAGCAACGTAGATTTGGTGTTATTTTTCTAATAAAATAACACATAATAAAATTAAGAATATAAAATCTAAAATTTAGATCGATAGCAACATAGGTTAATATTTTAATATAAAATTTAGTCCTTTTATTTATCGATATTATAAAAATTAAGAATAAAAGATAACAGTTAGCACATTTTTATTTTTTATTAATATTTTTAATTAAAAAACACATATAATGTACTCGGATGGCGGAATGGTTTCCGTCCCCATCCCCATTCCCAAGTAGTGGGGGAATTATCTCTCTCGTCTCCGTCTCCACGTGGAAAAATTCCTCGCTCACGGGCCACTGTGAGGCAGTCCCCAGAAGCTTCAAAAATAGTAGGTCGTATTTACCTTCATCAAATATAAATCAAATTTTTCTTAAAAAATTGCATCGTATTTACCTTTTTTTCTGAGATAAATAAGATTCATTTTTTTATTTTTTTTTGTCAGGGAAATCATATATAGGTAAATACGACTTGAAAAAACATAAATCGTGTTTACCTATTACAAACATAAATCTAAACCTAGACATCACAAACATGGATTGGGTGATGACCCGATAAGGATTAGTATGCTAGGGGAGGGGAAGTCATGAGTCCTCAAAACCTAGACCTCACGACTATTTGAAGCTAGCGTAAGCTAGTGGAGAGGTTCATCGGTAATGGCGTGATTATTGCCGGTGATGTGCTAAGTCAGGAAAAGCTTTAAGCACGTAGTATCCTCTTGGGCTACGATTGACTGAAATTAATAAATGAATCGAGAGTCATGGTAAGGGGTTACGGTAGAATTCACTGAGATATGTATCTCACTGTTTACATGTTGTTGTTTTACAGAGATGTAGGGAAAGAACAAAGCCAAGAAGCATAGTTAGATGAGACCATTTGGAGATCTTGGAGTTTAGCATTGTGCTTATGTTTATTTCCCTAGTTTTGTATCCCGATATCGTACTGGTTTTGTATTGACATTTGATATCGTCTCTGCTACTTCCTTGCCTTTGAACATTGAACACTAGGTTGTCATGTTATGGATTTTGTACTTAAGTTTCAAACATGCTCTTGTATGAAGTATGAGACTGATGTAACTCCTTGTTGAATTTTAATTAATGTGTTAGACGTGTTCAATTTCCGAGCAGGAAGTTATCTCTGATGTATGCTGAATTGTATGTTTTAGTATTTCTATTTGTTAGATGTTATACCCCAATTTTGTCCGTCTTCTTTTTTTTGTTTTGTTTTAGTTGTTTAATTTATTAATATATAGTCCAAAAGTGTAGAAAAAAGCTAATTTAATTTTTATTACAATTTAGGAGTGTCCAAAACGTCCCAATCTCTAAAATACAAAAAAATAATAATTAAAAATACAAAAAATATAAAAAAAACGAAAATTAAATAAAAGGAGCAGCATCAGCAATCTCTAGGGCATGTTCTTGTTCTCCAAGACTGCTCAGCTAGCCCATGTTATCAGAACCTGCAAAAGCCCAGTCAAAGCAGTCAAAACCAATTAAATGCTAACCCTAGGTTTTTAATATAAATAAGCAGTCAGTCCACAGTAAAAGGGAGAAAAAGAAGGCAAAAAACTACTGCTAAAATCACCCAAAATAGGATTAGAGTTTCACATCGAAACCCTAATCCGCTAAACACGGTTCTGAAACTTTTTTGAGATCTAAAGAACGAAGCCGTAGCAATCGGATAAGCCGCAACAGATTAAAGGAGTAGACCAAGAGAACAAGCTCGGCGACAAGAAGGAAAGCTAATCGAACCTAGATGCACGATCCGCAAGATCATATCATTATTTGTGGATTTGGACGAGTTGGCCAGATCATTGCACAACTTCTTTCTGAGCGGCTTATTCCCTTTGTTGCACTAGATGTGAGAAGGTAACAACATTCTAATTGAAATTACTATCCTTGCCTTGTATTTTTTTTCTCGTGGATGAATGATTTAATGTCTATTGCTAGGTTTATACTTTTTTGTTGGTTCATGTTATTTATATAGAAAAGCAAAACCAAAATTAAATGTGCCAAAGACGATATTTGTTAATTCTCAGATTCGCCTCCCAAAGGGAAAAGGAAAACAAAACAATTATAATACTCTTTGGTTATGTACAAGTAATTAGTTACCTTGATCACCCGAAATATGATGTACGTGTTGTGTTTTACTTTCCTCCACAATGGTTTGCATCGCATGGTTGTCAATGCTTAAATTTGGTTGAAAACCTCACTTGTTAGTTTCTTGTTCAATGATTACGTAATCGGTGATTAGGATGGGACAATCTTTGAACGTGTCGCAAGGAAAATAATTGAAGGCCCCGACAAGATTGTTTTGAGCTATATCATATTATATATATATATATATATATATATATATATATATATATATATATATATATATAATTTGTAAAATATACAATACAACCCATTCTGATTCACCCCCTTTTTTCATTTTTATTCCTTTCCAATTCAAATCTAATTATTTTTTTTTCTCTCGAAATTTAATAAGCGGCTAAGTCGGTTGTACAACCGGGTTGGTCATTATCTTAGGGCCAATGAGCTGTACAGTTCAGTAACCCTGAAAACTTAATAAATACGAATAAACTATTTTTTCCTAAAAAATAGGGGACTAAGTCGGTTGTACAACCGGGTTAGTCAGCGTTCTAGAACTAATGAGCTGTACAGTTCAGGAGTTCTAGAATACCTATTCTAAAACGGACTCACCTCACACCGAACCAATTTCTTTCAAAAAACTCAAAATTACTTTGAAAAAGTAGGGGACTAAGTCGGTTGTACAATCGGGTTAGTCAGCGTCCTAGGAATCAGTGAGTTGTACAGTTCAAGGAATCTTAGGACCCCTACGCTAAAAAACACCAACCAATAAACCTTTTTCAGGAAGAACTACGTAGCTTTGATTCCTCCATTGCATCCGGAGGTACGTAGGAGCAAGACTCAACTCTTGTCAAGCACTAAAAACCAAAAATTTAAATAAGTCTTTTTCTATAAAAATACAAGGGTAATAATTAAATAAATCTTAAATTAATTAGACAATAGGATGTCGTGGGGTGCTAATACCTTCCCCACACATAACGACTCCCGAACCCTAACAATGCCTCATCCTAAAACCTAAAGGGATTTTCCGAATTTGCCCTTAAACTAAAATTTGGTGGCGGCTTCCTTTCGAACTGCGAAGAATCCTTTCCCGGATTTTTCGGTCGCTACATTAGATATACTAGGGTGTTACATTTTGATATCAGACCGGTTCAGCCTAGCCGACCGAGTTATGAGATGTCTTTTACGTTTTCTAGGTATGATTATTCTAAGTATGCTATTAGACATTGAGCTTGATCAACTTAATATTTTGAGCATATTTCGCAGAATCATGGCTGGAAGAGGTAGAGGAATCTCGCCCGTGGATTCACATTACGAGTGGATGTAGAATGTGATTGAGACACAATAGAAAATGATGCAAGACATGATGCACATGCAACAACAACAAATGAATCAACAACAGCAAATGGCTCAGCAGCAACCCAATGTTCCACAACCACAGGAAGATCCTAATCGAACATATCTCCATTTTCAAAGGAGGAATCCTCCAATCTTCAATGGTGGATCATATCCAATGACTGTTCATTTTTGGATTGATGCAATGGAAAGAATCTTCCGAACTTTTCAATATAGTGAAGAAGAGAAGGTGATTTGTGCAACTAATGCCCTTGATGAGGATGCTTGCACATGGTCGACCAATGCACAGGAAATGATGGAGATTCAAGGAACTCCTCTCACTTGGGCCAACTTCAAGGACTTGTTCATGGGGCAATATTTCCCTCCGACAAAGAAATTAATTAAGTAGACTGAGTTTGTGAACCTTAAGCAGGGTAATATGACAGTTGAGGAATATGCTGTCAAATTTGAAAGGATGTCTCAGTTTTATGAGCTGTATGCTCCAAATAACACATGGAAGATGCAGGAAAAAAATGTCTAGTCCTTTAGTTGTTATATATTAATTATTTATTTTTCTTTAAAGAATAATTTAACTGACTCAAATTAATTTCAGATTTTATTATTTGAAGGCCTAGAATAATTTTTATGAGGGAGCATATATATATAAAGAAAAAAATACATTCTTAAAATTAATATATTAGACTTATTCAATAAATAAAAAATTCACAATGACTTTTATTTATACAAAATGTTAATTAAGGAAACAAAACTGATAGTAGCTATTTAGGAAAGTCGAGTTTTTTTTGGTCGAGACCGGGTATCTACCGCCGAACGTAGTGACTAATCCCTTCGCTGGATTGATGATGCTTCAATGAGTCAAAATCATGGTCCCAAGTTCATGTAAGAAACAAAGTAGTAATGTCATTGTCAATATAAACAACTAATTTATTTGCCAAAAACTCATTATTCATTTTGTTTTTAAGTCTTGTCTTGACAATTTTCTTTGCTGAAAAAAGCTCTCTTTGTACTTCTTGTGGACTAATGAACTTGTCCTTCTTATATCTCCATCGGCCAATAGACTTGTGTCGGGCGGCTAAATAACATATACTTGGGGTAGCTCAAAAAAATATACTTAGTTATTAAAAAATTGATTTGCCCCAAATTATGAGATTATAGAAGTGAAAAAATACACAACGAGATAAACAAAGTAAAATAATATAATTGAAATCATAAAAATTAGTAATAATAATATTTGATACAAAAAATTGATAATATACCTTTAAGAAATTAATTCACATTATACAACATTAACTGAGATAAGATAGCTATAATTAAATTGTTATGAAACATATTTTTTTTGACTAAAAAAGATTTTTAATGATACATACTTGTAAAAGAAAAAAAGTGGAATGAATTATCAATTGAAGGTGGTCTTCAACATAGGCAGGATGGGTGAGTCCTAAAGATCCCATTTTTTAGGGGTATTGATATTTTTCCTCTAGTATCCAAAGATATTAAAATACACAAAGTTTCTTTTAAAATATTAAGCAAAAGCAACAAAAGGTATTTCTTGAAATCAACTTAACAAATGAGTGAGTAATTAACACTTGACATTCCATTTCTCTATAAGGATTCATTATTTTTTATACTTTGTAGATCAAATAGTTGACTAACTCATTAGAAATTTGCGCAATATATATTAAGGGATTTTTGGATTTTGAGTATTGAAAAGCTTAGTTCATTCTTCGACAATAACTTGAAATTATTATGTTGCAAATATATTGAAACTTACCCAAAATACGGTGGTTCTTATGACCACGATAGTGATCAAACTCTATTTAAGAATTAAAGTTATTAAATAGTTTAAACAAATTCGATTCATATGGTTTTCAATTTGTTAAAGAAATAGTTTCTCAAATGCATGCACGACTAAATAGAATAACATATTCTTATTTTTTTGGCAAACAATTTATTAAAAAAAGAGAAAGAAGACATAGAAGAACACAAGGGGGGACTAGACCAAAACCCCTGGCATAACAAATTTTTTTTATTGATTCACATCTTTAATTACTTGCCCATACGATATTCACATGGGATATTTGGCAACAAGGCAAAGATGATTCTTCTTGTGGTTAGTTTGTCCCGGCAACCCATCAGTGATGATGTCTTCATGTCACATCCCTATAGGCATTTCCCAATCAAATGAATTGAGAAGGTTTGCGGTTATGAGCTCCACTGTGGCAATTCCAAATGGTATAGCTGGACAAATTCTACTCCCAACACCAAATGGAAGCAGCTCAAAATCTTGTCCCTTAAAATCCACATCATTATTTAGGAATCTCTCTAGATAAAAGTTATTTGGGTCTTTCCATGTCTCAGTGTCCCTCTGAATACCAATTATTCACATAAACTAATGTTTTGGGCTCTATTTCATACCCATTTAGTGTGAAACTTTTATTGGTCTCTCTTATTATTAATGGTGTTGGTGCATAAAGTCTAAATGTCTCTTTTATTATAGCCTTGAAATAAACAAGATTTTGAGTTTCTAACTTCTTCTTAAGCTTTCCTAATTACTCTTAATTGTGTTTTTCATTAGTCCAGTTATCATCCAAACTAATGTTGCTGCACTTGCGTCTGTTGCTCCTACAAGTAGGTCCTGCGATCGTCAAAGCCAAACAATTAAGAGCTTTTATATCAAAAGAATTTTGTTTCTTTGTTTTTTTGTAAAAAGTTATAAGAGGTAAAAGAGAGCATATATTTCTATACATTTACCCCTTTTTATTCTTGTAAATTTGACTTCTTTTCTAATATTGAACACACAAATCGACACCAAACGCATTAGATTTCAGAATTACATTTTTCTATCATGAAACTAATTATTTTGTTGAAATTTATTGTACTTTTTTTTTGTATAAAAGTATTATGGACCAATTTTTTGTCCCTACAAACAAAAATTTCTAGATCCCTTACTAGTTACTTGGACCTTAAAATATTAAGAGTCCCAAAACAACTAAGATTTGAAATCTTGCATGGAAGTACTTTTTTTTGACTCATCTTGGATGGCAGTACATAGAACATGAAAAACTTGGTTTTGCAAAGAAATATAAAAAAAGTTTGATAAATGTGAACACATACCAGAAGGAAAGCTTTGATGTGATCATCAGTGAAATCAATTGAGAAGCGACGCTCCTTCTTTGACTCAAGTAACATATCAACTATACTCTCATCTTTAGTACTTTATGCTTATTATAGAAATCACGGTGTTATTTAAGGGCTTCTTCAAAAAAACACATCCAAATTTTTGAAAGTGTTATCAAGACGAGCAAGTGACCCATTGAGCTTGTTAATCCACCCAAGGAAAGGAATATAATCAATCAGAGACAAAGAAGTAAAGTAAACTAGCTTGCATATCACTAAGAAGACCAATGAACCTGCTTTTTTTAAATCCTTCAACCTCATAACTTCTTCCAAACATTATTCTACATATTATAGACATTGAAATCTCACTCAAATTTGAAACTTCGGAAGAACAAACATGGCCAGATATCTTTTGGACTTGGAGGAAATTTTGATGTGTTATTAATAGTGTTTTTGTATTTCATGAAGAGGATTAATACAAACAAACGAAGGGATAGAAGTATGTGCAGAAATGACACCATTGTGGAATTAATTGGCTTTGCAGAAAAATGTGTCTAAGGAAAGTGTCCCATATATGTGATATATTAGAGATGAACATATTTATATATAGACAGAGCTTTGCTGAGTTTTACCAACACACGTAATAGTAAGATTCACATTATACAACATTAATTGAGATAAGATAGCTATAAGTAAATTTTTATGAGACATAATTTTTTTTTTGACTAAAAAAGATTTTCAATGATACATACTTGTAAAATCCCATTTTTTAGGGGTATTGATATTTTTTCTCAGTAGTATCTATAGATATTAAAATAAACAAAGTTTCTTTTAGAATATTAAACAAAAGCATCAAAAGTTTTTTTTTGACCGGAAAAGCATCAAAAGTTATTTCTTGAAACCAACTTAACAAATGAGTGAGTAACTAACACTTGACATTCCATTTCTCTTTCATGATTCATTATTTTTTATACTTTGTAATGATCAAACTCTATTTAAGAATTAAAGTTATTAAATAGTTTAAACAAATTTGATCCATATGGTTTTGTATTTGTTAAAGAAATAGTATCTCAAATGCATGCACGACTAAATAGAATACCATATCCTCATTTTTTTTGGACAAACAAGCATTCTGCCAGAATTTATTAAAAAAGAGAGAAAGAAGACAGAGAAGAGCACAAGAGGGGACTAGACCAAAACCCTTGGCATAACAAAAAAACTTTATTGATTCATATCTTTAATTACTTGCCCATACGACATTCACATGGGATATTTGGCAACAAGGCAAAGATGATTCTTCTTGTGGTTAGTTTGTCCCGGCAACCCATCAATGCTGATGTCTTCATGTCGCATCCCTGTAGGCATTTCCCAATCAAATGAATTGAGAAGGTTTACAGTTATGAGCTCCACTGTGGCAATTCCAAGTGGTATAGCTGGACAAATTCTACGCATGACACCAAATGGAAGCGACTCAAAATCTTGTCCCTTAAAATCCACATCATTATTTAGGAATCTCTCGGGATAAAACTCATCTGGGTCTTTCCATGTCTCAGTGTCCCTCTGAACGGCCCAAGTATTCACATAAACTAATGTTTTGGGCTCTATTTCATACCCATTTAGTGTGAAACTTTTACTAGTCTCTCTTTGTATTAATGGTGTTGGTGCATAAAGTCTAAATGTCTCTTTTATTATAGCCTTGAAATAAACAAGCTTTTGAATATCATCGTCATCTATGAACTCTTTCTTCCCACACATGTTTCTAATTTCTTCTTGAGCTTTCCTCATTACTCTTGGGTTTTTCATTAGTCCAGTCATCATCCAAACTATTGTTGCTGCACTTGCGTCCGTTGCTCCTACAAGTATGTCCTGCGATCGTCAAAGCCAAGCAATTAAGAGCTATATCAAAAGAATTTTGTTTCTTTGTTTAGTTGAAACTTTTTCTTAGGAATTTGTTTAGTTGATTATGATTAAATTAATAATAAATCATTTAGATAAAAAAGGAGTAAACACGTGGAAACGGGAGCGACAACGAGAGACTGACAATGTGATCGGCAACGAGAGCGGCAACAGGAGTGCCAACTGAAGCGCCAACATGGTGCATATTTTACCTTAAATCTCATTTTCATTTTTCTTCATTTTTAATCCATTATTAATATTATAAGAAGGTACAGACATTTTTTTTGAACTTTTTCCAACACAACTATTTTTAATTTGTAAATATATCCATTTATCAACTTTTTTCTTTTTCTTTATTAGACTTTCCAACTTTCAACATATTTATAATTTCATAGCAAATTATAACAAATACTGAGATCATCATGCAATGCGTAAGCATAGGTAAAACACTAGTGTCACATAATCACATATACAAGTATATAGAAAAACAAAATATTGAAACAAAGTTTTTCATAGAGATCGGACTTTAAAGATGTCCTCAAATAACAACAAAATAATGCAGTGAAAGTTTTGCAACTCAATGTCGACCCAACACGACAGACACTAAAACAAACTATGAATTGGGCCTATAAGTATTTTGTTAAAATTGATAGAACTTTTTTTTGATAAAAATATTATGGACCAATTTTTTGTCCCTCCTAGCAAAAATTTCTCGATCCATTACTGGTTACTTGGACCATAAAATATTAAGAGGCGCAAAATAACTAAGATTTGAAATCTTGCATGGAAGTACTTTTTTGACTCATCTTGCGTCATTTAGGAGTCACATCGTGGTTAGAAGCATCAAGGACGCGGGATTGATATTCGAGTTTCAAATTTGAAGCTTGGGGTAGCTTTTGGAGTGCATTTGACATCACATCTTGCTTGCTTTTGTGTTTATTTATTTTGTAGCTGTAAAATTAGGACTACAAGTAAGTTTAGTTCTTGGGTTTTTTTTTTGACCCTCACCCTCTCCCCTTAAACCCCCATCCACATTCCACACTGAAATCCCCAAAATGCCCTTTATTTTCTATTTTTTTTTTAAAAAAGGCTCATTGTATATATGTCATTTGGGACATATATACGATGTGTATTTTTAAGACATCGTATATATGCCCTGAAGAAGTATATACGATTGGCCGTTCAATATCTTGCTTGCCAATCCTCCTGTTGAGTCTGCTGCAGGTAATCCCCAAGATAGAAAGCTCCAGCCTCCTGATACTGAGCTGCGTCATAGTGCTCAGCTGCCTCAGGCTGATACTCATCTGGTTCAGCCTGTCTCTGTCTCCTCGCTGAAGCATGTATCTGATTATGCCTCCGAGTCCTCGTACTCGGAGCAGTAGATGACTCCCCTCTCTCTCCGATAGGAGATACCTCGCGTCTCCCTCTATGCCTACCGGACACTGCAAGCAAAGGAAAAAAAAATTAGTAAAAAAAAAAATAAAATTGTTCATCGTATTTACATCAAAAATGGTGTATATACGATGCTTACTATTTTGCTCGTCGTATATAGGGTCTGCTGGCGTATCTGCGAGTGGATGAATTTCTGGCTAATCGTATATACGCTTGAATAGGGGTATATACTGTGAGTAAAAACTTGCTCGTCGTATATAGGGTTGTGGTGGGGTATATGCGATTGGTGGATTTACGATGATCGATATACGCCTCTCTCGTGGCGTATATGCGAGTGAAGGTGGTCAAACGTAGGTATGACCAATTATGTGAAGAAATGGTGATTTTGTAAACAGACAGGGGTATTTTGGTCTTTTCATATGGTGGGTGGGGGTTTTAAGGGAATGGGTGGGGGTCCAAAAAAAAAACCTTAGTTCTTTTATGAGGAAATTGTCTTGAGGTCTGTTTACCACATTTTTTTAAGGGTTTTTTTTTGGACCCCCACCCTCTCTCCTTATACCCCACCCACACTGAAAACCCCAAAATGCCCTTTGTAATCTATTTTTTTTTTAAAAAGGCTCATCGTATATATATCATTTGGGACATATATACGATGAGCCTTAAATTTTTTTTTCAGTAAAAAAAAATTTAACGGTCATGATTTCAATTTCAAAGTTGATCAACGGTGTGGATTGCACGACAAAATCAACGGTTGATAATCTTTTACCTCATCTATAAATACCCACTCCCACCATCACTATTTTCACACCAAAAATTCAATTTCCTCCTTCTCTCACACAACACAAGTGAAAATGATGCAGGCTTCGCTAATGTCATACTACGAGCCTTTAATTCCCTCACTCTCGTTCATTCTAATATGGGGTTTGCTGATCATCAGGGCATCATCTTGCAAGATGATGGTATAAGTTTCGATGGGAGAGATGTTGTATCGTGTAGGTTAAAACACTGCATATCATTTGCTGCTCTTAAGCAGAAACTACTGCGAATGGTTCAACCAGAGAACGACGAGCATGAGATAATTCGTATCGTTTATCGAAAACCGAAATGGACTGATGGAGGTCTTCACTGGTCTGCCGTGGATGTCAACACCGAGGATGACCTCCGACAGATGATGTCCAATCGTATTATGTTTAAATGGAAGAGTTACAATCATCTGTACGTCGAAAACAGAAGGACCGTCGCTGAGATCCTTCGTCGATTAACTCCACCAGCTCAGTAGTTTCTATTGTATTTTCATTTTATCTATCTATTTTTATTCTAGTTGTTTATGTTGTATCTCTTGTGTAACTTTGTTTTATCGAATCAATGAAATCAAAAATTTATGGAAACTCGTAAAATAAAACATCCGAAAAAAATTAATAATAAAGTGCCAACATCAAATACATCAAAAAAGTGATAAAAAAATCCCTAACGCCCTCCTCGTCGCCCTCGTCCTCGTCCCCGTCGTCTATGCTCCCCAGCAATGTCATCCGGTGCTGCCATCCCCACCAGCCTATGGAGTGTCTGATACGCCCGACTGCCATGCGTGATCTCGCCATCACGAATCCCCTCCCTACAAGCAGTCACAACCTCCCTCACTCACTCAAAGATCGTCGTATCGTGTAGCTGCGGGAGAGTGTCCGAGCCTCATCTCCATCGGTGATGGTGGAGCCGGTAATAATCTGGGATAGAGATGCGGACGTACCACTCTAAGTACCTACGTACAGTCTCATCTGGCCGCCGAGCAACCCGAGTAGTGCGCATGATGTCATCCACAGATGCCATGAAGTGGGTGATCTGAAAGACGCAGTCGGTATGACTCGGACGACCTCTGAGAGGGTCACGCGAGATGATCTGAGCGTACCTAAACTGTCGCAGGCACCTATCAGGCATGTAGGGAACTCTGAAGTCAGCCCAGCTGATGAAGCCTCTGTAGAGGGAGGTCTGCTCAAAGGGTCTACCAGCCCTGTCCTCCTCAAATGGTCGCCAACAGACATCCTCTGGCCTCAGCTCATCAATCATCCTCCTATAGTGGCTGAGCTTCAGGTGGTCTGACTTCTTCTTCTTAAAGCGCCCAGCCAGTGGCTCCGCACCCTGTATATGACCAGGCAACCTATCCGCCATCCGAGGGAAGTACCACAAAATCCAAGCCTGAAATGCAAAAATAAACAAAATATTTAATTCAAAAAAATTTACCCAAAGTCAATGTGATTTAACAAAAAAAAATGAAGTTAAAATGTGTACCTGAAATAGGCTGGCATACCCTCCACACTGTTGGGTCTTCTCAAATACGCAGTGTTCAAGGACTCATATATGGCAGCTAGTGCACCTGCACCCCATGCATAACCTCCAAGAACATCTGCACTCAGATCATCCAAGTAGAGCAGCCACTTAGCCTCCGCCCTGTCTCCAGTCTTCGTAGTGAAGATACTGTAGGTCAGAAGCCGAAGCAGATAAGTCTTCACAGCAACTGTGATGTCACCCCCCTCCTCTAAGTTACGCTCATAAACCTGCTCCAGCCATTTGAAGCTGAAATACGGGCCCCCACAGGTGTTGTTAGCAGCCTCAACCCGTGACACACCCAGATATGTCTCTGCAAGCTGTGTGGCATACTCCGAGCTCACAGTGATGGTAGAAGGTGTGGCATAGTTCCCCTGGATGGGAAGGTGTAACAGGCAGGAGATGTCATCCAGAGTGATCGTCATTTCACCAAATGGCAAGTGAAATGACGAAGTATCTGAGTGTCATGTCTCAATAAAAGCCAACAGCAACTCATGGTCTACTGTGGCGTGGCCAGTCTCGAGAAGTTGGACCAGTTTGGAGTCCCTGACCACTGTGGTGCGCTGAAGTAGGGCCGGGTGATGTAGATGGAGTCTAGTATGGACTTTGTTGCCATGAGCCCATACTTTGACAACACGCTGATACTCCTGAATTAAAAATAAATAAATTATGTAAGCAAAAATGTGCGTTAAATGAATTATTTAAGCAAAAAAATTCAACTTATCGGTCAATGAAGCATCGAATCTGCAGACATGATCTGTCAGGTCAGTGAAGAGAGAGGGCTGAGGCTCCTCCCGATCATCTTTGAGACTCCTCCCGATCATCGTTGAGGTCGCCGGACATAGACTCATCTGAGAACGACGAATCAGTTTGAGGCTGTTGCTGCTGATACTCGGGAGGCGGGGGATGGTAATGAAGAGGTTGAGGATGGTACTGAGGATACTGTGGATGGTACTGAGGATGAGGCTGTGAATGGTACTGAGGAGTCGGCCTCCCACGATACCAATCCTCATGCTGACTCTGCTGTAAGAAATCCCCGTGATAGAAATCTCCAGCATCTTGATACTGAGGTGCGTCATGGTGCTCAGCTGGCTGGGGCTGATACTCATCGGGGTCAGCGTGTCTCCTATCTTGTCTCCTCGCTGAAGCATGAAGTTGATTATGCCTCCGAGTCCTCGTACTTGGAGCAGTAGATGACTCCCCTCTCTCTACGAAAGGAGATACTTCCCATGTCATAACTGAAGCCTACCGGACACTGCAAGCAAAGGAAAAAAAATTAGTAAAAAAAAAAATTGATCATCGTATTTACATAAAAAAGGGGGTATATACGATGCATACTTTTTGACTCGTCGTATATAGGGTCTTCTGGGCGTATATGCGAGTGGATGAATTCTGTCTAATCGTATATACGCCTGAAAAGGGGTATATGCGATGAGTAACAAATTGCTCGTCGTATATAGGGTTGGTGTGGGGTATATGCGAGTGGTTGATTTCTGGACTGATCGTATATACATCTCTGTGGCGTATATGCGAGTGAAGGTAGTCAATCATAGGTATGACCAATAATGTGAAGAAATTGTGATTTTGTAAAAGCGCAGGGGTATTTTGGTCTTTTCACAGAGTGGGTGGGGGTTTAAGGGGAGAGGGTGGGGGTCCAAAAAAACAAGCCTTTTTTTAAACATCAACACTTGTCGATTCTTTTGTCATGAAACAATGTATTGAATTCAAACCTTATGAATCAAAAAAATAGACACTTTCCACTCCCTTAAATGGGTCCACTCAAGTCCAAACAATCCAAAGAACTATGTTTAGGAAGATAGACACCAATCAATTCCATCAAATTGTCTGGAAAATTATCACTGGTTGGTTATGTATCCCTTCACATTGAAAAATACGTTTATTAAGATATACACTACAAAATAGGCTCTCATTCTTGCATAATCTTTATCTTCCTTGCAAAGATTGACACAGTCACCGTGTTGCTGCAAAGATTGACATATTGACCGTTGAGTAGCTTTCAATTGGAATGAATTAAAATACCAGTCAGGGTCGAATCAGTTCAGTTGCTAATGCCATGTCTGCTTCTGGAGACCTTAAACTATGATAGATGCTTTTAATTGAGAGTAATCTCAAAGATGACACCTTCAAGATTCCTAATAATACACCTACTTCTAGGCACTTCTTTCATCTGTATCCCAACCTACAAGCTTCAGAAAAAATCATTGACTCTATTGTTAGACAAATGGAATAAACAGCAAAAAGCATCTTCTAGTTAAATAAATGTGATACTTCATACTGATACTAGTAGATAATTAAAAGCTCCCATCAACAAACAAAAGCACAGTTATTTTCATTAATATGGAAACAAGAAACAGTTGTTCCCAAAGCATTCTTTAGCTTCAAAGACTTATAACCAAAACAAAAGTAAAAAAGGCATTACAGAGCACAATACCTCTTTCTGCGCTTGAATTGATATAAACTCTGCAGAGATAGATAAAATGTGGTTAGAGTTCTATCAACATAATAATGCAGTAATTACAAGGAACATACTTTATTATATACACAATCAAGCCAAAATATTCAAGGCCACCTAAATTTTTAAAGCTAATAGAATAAACTTCTGTAGAACATATCACAACATACAACATTGAAGCAAAAAAGGCAGGTAGGTTTACCATCTCCATCCTTATTTGTTAATTGTTGCGGTCGATACAAACTCCAATTCCCTCTTGCATCTTTCTGTTTCTCAATACACTTGTCATGATCATGCCATGGAATTATCTTAGTATTATCATCATCTATCCTCGAGAAACACAAGTATAGAGAACAAAACCAATTTAGTAAGAGAAGAGTGCTGCAAAATGTATGTAGAGTCAATTTGGATAAAGCACTTAATGTAAGACTTACATATGGGGTCAACGCCCGAGTTTTCATCATTGATCTTGAGGTGTCCAAGAGCAACAAGTTCAGCCATTCTCTCTGATTTCAATGCATAAAATTAACTAAAATTACTAAAGAAAACATTTGAATTGATGAAACTCTGTTTGGAAATTGAAGCAAAAAAGGCAGGTAGGTTTACCATCTCCATCCTTATTTGGAAATTGTTGCTGTCGATACAATCTCCAAATCCTCACCCTTTCAGCTATTGCAGCTTTCTGTTTCTCAATACACTCGTCATGATCATACCTAGAAGAGGCTTCAGTTTGAGGTGATTTTTCCTTAGTATTATCATCATCTATCCTCGAAACACAAGTATAGAGAACAAAACCAATTTAGTAAGAGAAGAGTGCTGCAAAATGTAGGTAGAGTCAATTTGGATAAAGCACTTACATTTGGGGTCAACGCCCGAGTTTTCATCATTGATCTTGAGGTGTCCAAGAGCAACAAGTTCAGCCATTATCTCTGATTTCAATGCATAAAATTAATTAAAATTACTAAAGAAAACATTTGAATTGATGAAACTCCATTGTTACCAGTATATTCAGCAAAAACAAGAGCGAGAAAACAGAGGATAGAAAAAGTGAAAAAATAAGAATACAAAGAATGATGGTTTCATTCATAAATATTTGTTGAAAATGCTTGTTATATATATGTCCAGAAGGTTTGTAAAAATAAACAAGAATGAGTAATCAAGAAAAGAGGAAAACATTGGATGAGAGCCGTAGAAACCCTAATTGCAGCAAGAGAATAGAACTAGAAATTAAATAAAGAAAACATTTCAAGAAAAGAGAAAAGAGGAAACCAAACCCTAATTGCAGAGAGTACTGTTACGGTCCGATCGGTTGGTGGCTGCGAACCAATGGAATTAGGTTTTTTTTTTACCCACACCCCACCCCATCCCTCCCACCCCCACCCAATACCAAAAACCCCAAAATGCCCTTTGAAACTTAATTTTTTTAAAAAAATAAATAAATCGTATATACCCCCTTCAGCACGTATATATACGATGGCTATTTTTTTGTCAATCGTATATACGTCACTCAAATGGGTATATACGATGCACTTTTTATTTTTTTTAATAATTTGTTTTAATTTTTATTACTAAAAGGCTACTAAAAATTCGTTAAATAGTCAAAACTACTCCAAAAAATTATAAAAACACAACTAAAAATCTAACAAAACAAAAATAAGGCTATACAAATTTTTTTAGATTTTTTGGAGACTATGAAAAATTAAAAAAAATCGTAACAAATAGTAAACGATGGAATTTGGGATTTTGAGGCCGTAGTCCCGTAAGAAGTCCCTTCTATGGGAAGAAAAAAAACGGCGTTTGCTTTTCCCACACCCTCTCCTACTCGAAACACACCCCATAAGGGTGTGAAAAGACCAAAAGACTAGCCAAAACCTTTTTTTTTCAGAAATTTTCACCTGTTCGAACACGGGCCTTCGAACCGGTTCAAACGAGGTCGTTCGAGTGTGTTAAATATGGACAGACACCCTCTTGGGCGTTTTTCACCTGTTCGAATAGGGTCATGCGAACATGTTCGAATGAAGGTGTTCGAACCATTCACGCGAGAATGGCGGTATTGGACGTCTCGATTCCAAAGACGTTTTAATCAGCGGTTTCACAATCGATCAAATGTGTCAGATAAAGGAGTGGATGTCATTCCCTTTGGAAAATGTGCCTAAACGGATAGAATTTAAACGGGTCAGATTTGTGATCTAAAAATGAAATCAACGGCTGACATTTCACCATGTCTATTATAAAAGGGGGTTCACATCCTCAGATCTTCTTCACCAAACCCTAATTTGCTTCTTCACCAAAATCCTTAGATCTCCTGAAATGGAATGGCAATTGTGCCCAACCCAGTACTCAAACGACAAATTCCTAACGACCCTTCATCACCATGGGACTGTCACCACCGACGAACATGGTGTTGTGTTTCGTTGTCCTAACCATGTCTTCTCGCGGGATGAGTAAGACATCATCTTCGCCCCAACCAAGGAAAAGGTCGAGAGGAAGATTCGTCCAGAGGGAGTGTGGCGTAAAGACGTGGAGCGTATATGTTTCAAAAAGTACAATTGTAGAGATGATGGGACTTTCCAGTATTCAGTCATGGAGATCTAAAGCGACGACGACGTCCGCACAATGATGGAACATCTAGCTAACGTTCCGATGGGGCGACAAATCTTAGAAATTGCAGACGTGGACACAATACGAAACTCGTAAGAGGTCATTTATCTTTCGGAGCAGGGACTACCAAACACTAGTTTATTAGTTAGTTATTTGCTTATGTTGGTGTTATGTCTTTCGTATTTGATGTATTTCATATTTGATGTCTTTCGTATTTCATGTCTTTCGTATTTTGTAATGACAATAAATTTGCACCAATGTAAAGGGAATTTCAATTTAAAAAACCGAATGAAACAAAGTACTTAAATTATACAAAATTCCAAACATATATCCCCACAAGACATGATCCTACTTGGGTGTTGCGCCTCCTCTATTATACACATTGTCGAACCTCCTCCTAAACCTACGGAAGGGTTGAGCGACCTCTTGATCTTATTTGAAAGACGCTCTTGGTTGGCTCTGGGACATTATCATTGATGGTCTCATCCATCTCATCAACCAAATCCAGTAGCTCTGGTAGCATCTGTCAACCAAATAACATAACATTATTATTTAAATAAGTATAACATTAAGAAACTTATCACTGCAATTAATATAAAAGACACGTACGACACCGACATCGAGCTCATCCGCAAGCCGTACATAATCTTTGCCGAGGAAGAGAAAGGGATGTGAGAGACGGAGTACCATGGAAAGTAGCCCGACACCGTGTTTGAGGAGCACGCACACGCAGGAGGCCCCCGCGCCACCAAGTGGTCCTCGAACTGTGTCCACCTCTCATCACGCTCGGTTAGGGTACAGACGACCCTAGTAGCAGGTCTGGGATCCTCCGGAATGTGCTGGACCTGCCCAAACTGTCTGAGCACTCGATCTGGCAAATGGCGCATCATGCAACCACCACTCCGAATGAACCCTCCGAAACGGCGGCTCTCCGAGCGGTCTCACCTCCATATGGGTTGTGTAGGGGTCCCAGGTGACCTCCTCACAGTCTAGCCGGTCTAGGCATAATCTGATGGCATGTGACTTGATGGCCCCAGGACCATCATCGCACAACCATTTCTTCGCCCGTGGCATACTCATCATACTCGGGTGCACCACCCAAAAGGAAAAGTTCGCGATGCGGAAGTGCTCAAAGATCCAAGCTCTGTAATGAACATATCATTGGTTGATTATTAACTGAAAGTAACCCTAAAGCAAACTTAAAAGTAAAGAATATGTTTTATACACGAAGTAAAGGAAGATGACCAACAATCTTCTTGGTCTTCTTTCTTGTAGCATCCTTCAGTTGATCGTATAGATGGGCAAGGGCCATCGCCCCCCAGCAAAAGTCTCCAACAGCCTCCAAATCAGTCAGCATACCAAGGTAGCCAAGCTTAACCTTGTTGCACGACTTGTCGTGAACAAGGTGCAACCCACAAGATAGAGAATGTAGGCCCTAGCAAAGATGAGCCCACCGCCCGCCTATGGTCGGGTGGTAGACCCCATCCCACCCATACGAGCCCAACAGACAACCCCCGGCCCGAAGTCTGGGCAGCTGCATCTTCGGGTGTGGCCCCCAAATAGTCAATCAGCAGCTACTCTAGGCATGGCAATCAAACCCGAACCCGTGGGTAACCGCCCGAACCCGTCCCGATTTTTGCGGGAAAACCGGTTTGAGCGGGTTGGGGGACGGGGATGGGTTTTCCCCGATTTACTAAGTCGGGGGCGGGGGGACGGGATGGGAATGTGATACCCAACCCGAACCCGAACCCGCCCGCTTTCTTTTACGATCTGATTAAATTACCTAGCTTAAACTATATTGCTTACAATTTACAAAACCATTATACAAGTCCCATCTTGAGCATTAAAACCTCGGGATCCCTTTGATATGTTTTAGTTCTTTGCCTATTGAAATCTCAGGCTATTCTTATCTCGCCTTGGTATTGTATGGATTGCGAGTTAGAATTGTTGTTTTTGTTGCTATTGTAAATGCATGTCTACTTTTGCTTCTGTTCTTTGGCCTTTAAAACATATTGGCCAAACATTTTGTCTTTTATTTAGTGAGAGTTGCTTGTAAATTCTTTTTCGTTGGCATTTTCTCGTTGTCTTTTATTTATTGTTTTCTACTCAACAAACCAAGTAAAACATTATTTCCTTTTAATCGTAGGGAGCGGGGACGGGGACGGGCGGAAACCAGGCCCCATCGGGGCGGGGATGGGGATAGATTTAATGCCGCGGGTTTGGGGGTCGGGTCGGGGATCGGGTATTGTGTCGGGGTCGGAAACGGGGGGTGTAAAAACCGGCCCCGCCCCGCCCGGTTGCCATGTCTAAGCTACTCTCCCTGCCACGAAGTCCAGGCTGGCATGTCATAGAACCGGCCAGTGATGGGGATGTGTAGCAGCTGGGATACATCATCAAGGGTGATGCTCATCTCACCCACAGGAAGGTGGAATGATGATGTATCCGGCTGCCAACGCTCTATGAATGCGTTCAGCAGCCCCTTGTGGGGAATGGGGAAACCAAGCCCAACCAGATGAACCAACCCTGAAGCTGTCAAAGTGTCCCTAATCCTAGCATTAAACACTGCGCTGAATATGCAGTCCATGTGGAATTGTTTGTAAATCGGCCGAACTCGCATTCGAAATGACACAATAAGCCAAAACATTCAACAACATAATAAACAAATTTACAACAGTCAACTATAAAATAATAACTTACCCCGCTAGAATAGAAATCAGTCAGAATATGTGCCCCGTATGTGGGCAAGACAGAACCATCTTCTGGTCCACAAGGAAATGGGAATGTCGCCCTAGGAGCAGCAGCCTCCTGAGGCTCAACAACCTCCTCCTCATGAGGCTCAAAGACCTTCTCCTCTCGCGAGGCTCAAAGAACCTCCTCCTCATGATGTCTAGATGATGAAGGCCTGAAGGCCGCCCTAACTCATATGCCTGGGAAATTGAGCATCACGCTCAATATCCCGGCCAATATCCGGGGAAGCGGGGAGGAGGACGTCAACCCCCGCCCTACCCCCTAGCACGACCCTACCTCGGGAGGGTTCACCGGCCTTCTTCCCTCCTTTTGCGGTTTGAAACCGTAGGAGGTGGCCGACAGGCTCGCTCGGATGGTTGTGCTGAATTACCACCTCTGCTCCTCACCATATCTGAAACAACAATCAAGAGAACAAATTAAACCAAATTAAGAGAACCAATCACAAAAAGGCTGAGAAATCAGATTCACAAACGATCGCTCGACGGCCACATGCGAACATGTTCGCGACAACCCCGCTCGAACAAGTCGGGCCAGATTCCAACTCACAACGGTTCGAATGAGGTCGTTCGTACGGTGTTCGCACGACCTCATTCGAACACCTTCGTTTTCATGTGTTCGAAGGACGTCGTTCGAACACTGCAGTTTCACAGAAAAAAAAACCCAAATGACCAAGAATAGGAGAGGCTTACCTAGATGAAAATGGAACGATTAGAGAGTGTGAGAGGCCGCAAACAAAACCCAGGTGCTCTTGAGGGTGTTAGTGGAGAAGATTGAGTGAGAGATTGGGTGAGATTGAGTGAGTTGGGAGAAGGTGAGTGAGAGGGAGAATGAGAGATAGGGTTCGAAGGAGGGAGAGTGGGAGATAGGGGAAGTGAGAGACGTGAGAGAGTGAAGGGAGGGGTGTGGGTTTTTTTTATTTTTTAAATTGGGGGTAAATTGAGAATTTAAAAATTGAAGGGGTGTGTTTAAGTAGGAGGGTGTGTGGGAAAAGTAATCCCCAAAAAACTAGGGTAACGACTTCACAATGGGCTTCAATTTGATATGTATAATTCCATAAGGCTGCCAATTTTTTACCGACCATTAATTTTTCCACACCCCCTCCTCCTACTCAAAAAACACCTCATAACCCTGTGAAAAGACCAAAAGGCCATTAATCAAATGGGCAACACGCCTTTTTTTTCAAAAAATTTCACCAGTTCAGCCAGAAGGGTCCGAGTATTGTAATTTTTGAAACAAAATTTGAGAATGTTTCAGATATGACAACTCAAGTGAATGTCAGAAGTTTGCTCAATATTACCGTTCCCTTTGCCCCGGTGAATGGGTAAGCATTCCTTTTGTTTACTTGGAACTGACTGCAAATGTACATTGATGTAAAGAATAAAGATTGATGTCAACGTCATAGCTAAAGTTGATGTGATTGATTTCGTCGTGTTCATCAATTCATGTGATTAAGTCCTTTCCATCAGCTGGTTTTAAACATTTTAGGAACTTGAAAATCTTCTTATTGCATATGAATTAGGAATCAATTAGTTCCAGTAATTGCTTTCAATTGTTCGGATGGTGGTGTCCGAACGGGTTCGGTTACCTTACATTATATGTTTTGTTTGTTGTTTTTTGACCTGTCCACCAAATGCTAACTTTGCATAGTGTTATAGCATGCATGTGAACAAACACAATAACTTTGCATATGTGAACAAACACATATGAATTTGCTTATATACTTGGCTTGTTCACAGTGGTATGTGTAGAAGGACAAGAAGGTTGCCGAGGAAGTTATGGAAGAGTACCTCTTCTATGAAATATGAATACAAAAACAATGTATGTGGTAGGTAGGTGGAGGGTGATTCATATTATCATTTTTGTGTGCTAGCTCCTTCTCACTACTTGTGTATAAAATCTAGTTCCATTTCATCATGAATAAAATTTTACCTTTTCGAGAAAATACTACAATGTTTGTAATAAACAATGTGATGTCAGCAATATGGTTCATACAAGACAGGACCATAGGCCCTTATAGAAGTTAACTGTAATTAACGAACTAACCAGATAAGTATCAAAGCTAGCATTTTTCAATTCCTTTCTTTCTAATTTAGATTTTGAATATGAGAATTTTATTATCTTACTTTATTCTATATTATTTGGTTTTTTAGATGGAATCCAAATCAACTATTTTGGATATTAATAACTTAACTAGAGTCTCAAACCAAATCATCTATTATTAGATAAATCCAGAAATTATGCAATGTTTTTTTAATGATCATAAGTAAATTTGAAAATTTGAGAAATGGGGTGGGGGTAAGTGGACGAGTGGGGGTAGAAAAAACAAAACCAAAACAATATGGGCTGAAATGGTGGACAGTCACTCAATTGCTCAACCTAAATGGTCACTGCTTATCCCACACCCCCCTCCTACTCAGAAATTATCCCATAACCATGCGAAAAGGCCATTAATGAAATAGGCAACGCTGTCTTTTTTTTCTTCAAATTTTTTAACTAGTTCGAATGTGGGCAACCGAACCAGTTTGGCCAGAAGGGGCCGAGTGTTGGTATTGTTGACACACACCCTCTTATGTGAAATTGAACTTGTTCGGATGGAATGGAACCAACTGAATACGTTCGGCTTTGTCTAATCGAACACCTTATTTATTTGGTTCGGAGGTTCTGAACTGAACCAGTGGTATATGTTCCAAATTTTAGACGCATCAGATTCTACCGACAGTTTTAATCCACGACTTACAATCAGTCAAATGTGTAGGATAAATGAGTGGATGTCACTCCCTTGGGAAAAATGTGCCTAAACGGATAGAATTTAAACGGCTCAGATTTGTGATCAAAAATTGAAATCAACGGCTCACATTTTACCACGCCTATTATAAATAGGGTTTCAGTTTTCACAACTCATTCAAATCAAAACCCTACTCTACTTCTTCACAAAAGCGCCGCCTCAAATTGCTGAAATGGAATGACAATTGTGCCCAACCCAATACTCAAGCAACAAATTCCTAACGACCCTTCATTACCGTGGAACTGTCACCACCACGGAAAATGGTGTTGTGTTTCATTGCCGTAAGCCAATATTCTGTAAGCTGAATAAGGACATTAAAATCACACAGTTGAAGGAAAAGGCAGAGAGGAAGGTTCGTCTAGAGGGAGAGTGGCGTAAAGACGTGGAGCGTTTACGTTACCACAAGTACAGTTTTGGAGATGATGGGACTGTTCGTTATTCAGTTATTGAGATCCAAAGCGGCGACGATGTTTGCGCAATGATGGAAGCTCATGCTAATGTTCCAATGGGACGTAGTATATTGGAGCTATATGTGGACACAATTCTCACTCCGGAAGAGGTCATTTATCTTCTGGAACAAAGACTACATACCCAAATAAACGTTTGTTTTGTATTTGTTTGCTTGTGGTTGTTGTTATCGTTTCAGTGTTTCATTATCTGTTATGTGTTATTGTAATGGTCATTAACTTCCTAGACCTCAGCTATATATGGTGTTGTTGTACACCACGTCCCTCAACCAGGGTAGAGCAGCAGACAACCCTCTCCCAGAAGTCTGTTGAGCGGCATCTTCGGGGGTGTTCATCAATTCATGTGATTAAGTTCTTTCCATCAGCTGGTTTTAAACGTTTTAGGAACTTGAAAATCTTCTTATTGCATATGAACTAGGAATCAATTAGTTTCAGTAATTGCTTTCAATTGTTCGGATGGTGGTGTCCCAACGAGTTCGGTTGCCCGCGTCTGAACCCGTCAAAAACACTGCGTAGGGGAGGTTTCCACGTGAGGGTAATTTTGGAATATTTTAAGTTTGGGGATGTGCGTTGAGTTGGGAGGGGTGTGGGAAAAGCAGTGGCCTTTTTTACCCACATTAGCATCACATCCTCCTAATTCCACTTAATACCAAAATACTCCTGTCATTTTGTCCAAAAATTAATCCTGATCACCGTAATTTTGATATTTATAAATTCGTAGTTATATTTTTCAACTACCGAATTATCTAAATGTGAAAAATCCGTAATTATATTTTTCAACTACGAAATTATCGAAATGTCATAAATCCGTAGTTAAAATTTGATTGAGAGAGGGTTTGTAATATGGTGAGGGGTAAAAACACGAGTTTGGGTAAAAAAAAATTAAATTCGTTTCTTATTTTTATACTCATCTAATAATAAATTTACTTTTTATCACTTCTTTTATTTTAGATTATAGGAAAAGACAAAATCACCCTTTCATAAAATTATATACTATTTTTTAAATTAAGTACTGCTATTTTTAATTTAATATCATTTTTATTTTTATTTACCTTTTTAATATATATTTAGATCTTAATAGTTTTTATATTTTTATATTTTTAAATGTATTTTAGAAGTGTAAATGAATAAATTATTTTTTCTTATATCCTGCTAGTTTCTAATCCAACTCAAACTCATGATAAAATTTTAACTACATAGACAGGATATGATAAGTCAGAGGATTAATTTATTATATCATGCTAGCTCGGCAAACACTGAACTATCACAAGATACGATAGATATATCATATCTCATTTCCTTATCCTGACCACCAAACAGCCCCTAAAAGACCGAATTTCAATACGACTTTTTTGGCCAAATGTGGGTTGAGTATCCCGTTTTGATATCTTTATGCAATTATTTCCATTTCGGGAGTCAAATACATCAATTATTACGATCACGACTAGCTCCGACATAGTCTAGTGCCGAGCTCCCTTAAAATTTTGTCCTTGGACTGAGACTGGCCTCTGCCAATGGTAGGACAGGTTCCAATCTCTCCTAGGTAGTTCGGCTCCAAAGGTATAAATAGAACAAAACCAGCAAATCTGAGTCCCTGGGACGATCTCCGATGTCTACCCTGAGTAGCTCCTCTTTGGATCCAGTTCCACCTAAAGAAGCGGAGACCTCTAGTAGCTCGTCTTTGGATCCAGTACCCTGAGAAGTTTTGAAATATATACATAAAGAGAGAGAGGGGGAGAAGGACATAAAGAGGGGAGAGGGTAGAGGTAGAGGAGAGAAACAGGGAGAGAGAAATAGAAGGGGGGATATATGAGAAAGACATAGAGAGGAGAGACAAAGGGGGGACGGAGAATACATATAAATAAAGGCTGGACGGAGAATACATATAAATAAAGGCTTAAATATCATTTTGATGTCTGCAATTACAGGTCCCTGCAAAAATATTTTTTTAAAATGCCCTTGCAAAATGTCTTTTTATCCATTGTGGTCTCTGATGTCATTTTTAAGTTGAAGTGACACATTTTAACTTAGCTGACAATTGTGACGTGGATCCCTTGTACATGTGGATTGTCGCCTCATTAAAAAAACCTAAATACCTATTATTCTCAATTTCCTTCTCCCTCATTTCATCTATCTCACCCTCTCCTCCAAGAAAATTCCAACGAATGTATGTAATTTGATATTTGGTTCATATTGCTATAATAATAATTACTCGCATTTAACTACTTTAATTCTAAGTTTAATTAATTTTATTTTTTCACTATTTTCCTAATTCTCAATTACAAAAGATGTAATTTTTGTTGTTAATTGAAATTTGTGTATGTTGACATCTTTTGGTACATGATTTGTGTGTGTGTGTGTGTGTCACTTGTTGTTAGTATATTTTGATACATACATGATTTGTATGTTGATATGTATATTAGATTTTGGTGCACATGTGATTTGGAATTGGTTGTTAGTTGGAATTTGATGCATATACATTGAGAAAATTGATTTCTATAAAACTTTCAATTATGAGCTCTCAGTTGGCGAGCTAAGAGATATCAAAGGAGTGCACCAAATGAGTACAAAAAGGAAAAAGGATGTCTCGGGTTCATGTCCCGGAAACTAACATTCCCCCACCCTCACTAACAATTGCCTATCTAAAAATAAATAAATAAAAATAAAGAGTATACAAAAACCAGAAGAATCTTTAAAAAAAATAGGAAACATTATCACTTTTTAGTAAAAGCGCTACTCATTCATAATAAGCACTAAGAGCATTAGTAGCGCTTTTTAGTAGGCGTTAAGAGCATTAGTAGTGTTTTTAGTAAAAGCGCTACTCATTCCTAGTAAGCGCGAAGAGCATTAGTGGCAGTTCTTAGTAAAAACGCTACTCATTAGCGCTTTTGTTGCGCTATTGTTGGGGAGTGGAAACAGTAGCGGCTGAATAAGTAGCGCCCAAAAGCACTATTAATGGCTAAGAAAAGCGCTACTAATTTATTTTTATGTTGTAGTGTTAAATATATATATTATCTTTGTAAATATAGACTTTCAGGCTTAGTCCTTGTCAAATAAAATAAAAATTATTTTTTCGCCTTTGCAAATATACCACATTTTGTTTTTAGTCCTTATTCTTTTGTTTTAGTCCCTACAAAATTTGATTATATTGGAATTGGTCTTTGTAATATGTAAAATATTTGATTTTAGTCCCTCCAATATGAATAACGTAAAGGACTAAAAAATATTTTACTTATTACGGGGACCAATTTTATGATAATCAAAACAAAAGAATAAGGACTAAAAGCAAAATATGATATATTTGCAAGTACGAAAAACAAAATTTTTAAGTACCCAAAAGTTATTGGTACGAACACTAAAATCGCTGCTCATGCATCTATATGCTCGAGTACGAGCTCAATAGTACCATGCCTAAATTATTTAACAACAAAATCACTTATTTTTTAAATATTTGTAACAATTTCAACTTCTAATTTTCTTATAAATCTCTTAATTATATAACAATAAAATCACTTATTTTTAATCCGTAACAACGACCCCTTATGCTTTACATAAAAGAAATTGAAATTGAAAAATGACTTTACAACTAGCACCTCCACCAATTCGCTTTGCTACCTCCCATTATAAAAAGATGAAAATACCTTAGTCTCTGAAATTACAAACTAATTCTTCTTCTTTTCACCTTCTCCACCAGCACTAGTAAGCCTGGACATCGTTCGGTTTTGGGCGGTTTTGTGCCCAAAACCACAAATTCAGCCCAATCTGCGGTTTCTTTTTTAGTTTTGGATACAAGTAGCTACACATCTCCACACAAGTAGTTAAGGGGACTAGGAGGAGGAGATGTCCATGTACCGGGAATGAATTCTCTCCCATGACATTATGGTGCAGTGAAATCTTAATCACCCATTGAATAAGACAAAAAGTTGGAGAGAAGTATTAAAAAAGTGAGAGAGAGGATTGGATGGTACAGATTTAACACTTAAGAGTGTCAAGTGAAAAGTCCAATGGAGAGAATCCACTCCCAAGCTTAGCCAACCAATCAGCAGTTGTGTTGGCCTCACGATGTAGTTTCAAACATTAGACCAATTTTCGCCCATTTTTTATCATTTGTTCGATTTCGGTTTGACGGGTTAGGCAGATTGGGCTGGTGGGTAGAAACTGGTTGAGCCTAACTTGGAAGACTCCATCACAAAAGTTAATGACTTCATAGGTAACAAATGCCGATCACATTCACTATAAGAAAACACTAGATTACCGATGGAGCATGACTTTTTGTGTGTGGTTAAACCAATGTATCCCCTGAGTGCACAACTGTAGACACTAATCCGTCGAGGTAGTGAGATCCATTAATTGAGGGGTTGATCTCTCCCACCAGGTATTTTTCCGTACGCACCGGCCAAGGATCAAACTCTTGACCAAATGGTTAAGGAGCCCAAGTATCTACCACTTGGGCTATGCCTTGTTGGTAAAATACGATTTTGTCGCTAACACTAGATTGAAATTGTGTAGGATTAAGGAGAAAATATTGCTAGATATCATTTAGGTTGATGTTTAGGTTGAAATTGCAATATTACCGATGATTAGGTTCAACCCGGTTTAGATTTCAATTGAAATTGAGTTAGGAATTAAATTGTTGTGTGTAGGAATAGAGATATGAAATTGAGATTATGTTGAAAGTACAATTTAAATTGTGTAGGATTGACTGTTGTTGTTATTATATTGTTGTTAAATGGTGATGTGTTGTACCAAACCCTCATATTTGACTCGAAATCATCTCCATTGAGATAATTTTGAGATGATGATACTAACTATGGTAGGGTAGAGAATTTGAAATAATTTCTTTAGTTACTTGTACATGGGGTTGAAGAGTTTATTATGGTAGCGAAGCGACAAAATATGTTTGAATTTGAAGGGGGGATTAGATGTCCATGCATTGTTTGCGATAGTGTACCTATTGGGACCCAAGATGAAGTCAAGTATCATTTGTATAATTCTAGTGTTGGTGTTGCATCTAATGAAGAATTTGATTCTACAAAAAACATGATTTGTGATGCTTTGGGAGTGAATGTGTTATTTGATGAGGCGTTAACCGAGTCAATATGACAATCGATGATCGTGGTTACCACGCTAAGTTCGAATGTTTAAGGGTGGCACTTTCGGTTGTCGGCGCTCGGGGCATTCGGTTGTAGGCCGCTCGGGGCCTCACGCTCTTTGTAGACCGCACGGGGGTCACGGGCTATGCCATTCGATGGCGGCTCGGGAACTATGGCGCTCTGGCCGCTACTCGCATGGCGAGCGACCAATCATACATTCTTGCACGCGAAATAAATAACAAAGTCACGACTTTTAAAGGTCGGGCCTCGGTAAAAAACCCTAGTGGGGAAAAAGAGCGCCGCTTGCCATTTATTCACGGATCGTTAGTCCGCCCCGTTATCACAAGGATCGTTGCTCTTCTTCTTGGCGACCTATCCTCGCTCTTTCCTCGGGCGCGCATGGGCGCCGCTTTCTAGCGGCGAAAGCAGCTTCTTCTTCATAGGCCATATGATCGTTGGCCTTCGTAGGAAAATGGTCGATCCATGTAACGATTTAGCCGAACTCTTCGCAAAGGCGTGGTCCGAGCCTCGATACCACGTTTGATATACTTTAGTTTATCTCCGTCCGTCAAAGTTGCGCGCTTTGATCGGCCTCGACGTTGAATCGTTCTCTGTGCATCGTCTCAATGATTCATTGTCCCTTGGATAATCGTATCCAAGTGCTCTTCATCGCCGTTTCTAGGCATCCGTTGGCCGTGTAGTTGGCCAAGAATGTTCGACAGCCGCCCCAAGAAGAGATGGTGTTGGGCGGCAGCTCTCCCACCACTCGGTGCTCGCTCCTCGAGCGATCGTGGAAAGAGTCTCGCACTTCATGGTCGGTTCCTAGCTCTCTCTATAGCTGCAGTAATTGTTGAAGTACCTTAAGTGTTTGTCCGGATCCCCACGGTAGTTGAATTTATTCAAATTGGGGGTTTCCTCAGTCTCGGGATACGGTAACGATTTAATCTCCCTCGAGAATGGCCCATGACCGGTCGCTAATTCTCTCGCCCAAAAAGCGCAAGGCATGGTCCGCTTCATTGGCGGCGCTCGTATAGTCCTCCGCCACTATTTGACCATACAACGGGCGTATGGGGACGCGCGCCTCTATGTCGCTCGGGCTCCTGCGCCTTCTCGACCGATGGGAGGCCCACGATCTCCCTTTACTGCGGTGGCTATCCACTCGTCATAAGAGTTCCACGACCGCTCTTGATCCGCGAACCGGAGTACTCGCACGAGGAATAATACCTTGTGGCGAAGCGGTCCGATTCCGGATTATAGCTAGAACTTGCGTAATCCGGTCGTGAGAACGCGAAGGCGACACGCACGCGCCTTCGAGCGGGGACCTACGCGCCGGACTCTTCGTGCGAGGATCGGCGTGATGTGCCTCCACGAGGGGCGATCGTTCCTTCCGGATGGAGTTAGGTGCCCGTGGGAAGGACGCGCTGACACGAAGGCCGCTTCACCGCCGCCATTGGCGGGTGGAATGGATCCCCTTTCATAGTGGGAAAGAAGCGCATCTCGGTCGTGCAATGATCCGATTCTTGTTCAGTAGGATTTGAAGGAAGGCCCGAGTTACGTGCTCGGGCAAGGACGCATCAATCCTGCGCCAATCAACTCCTCGGCGAGTGGCTGCTTTGTGGGGTGGGCCGTTGTATGTCGCTCAAAGCCCGGTCCTCGCCGCCTCTTGAAGGCTCTTGGCGAGGTTGTCGATGATTCGTGGATGGTTAGTGGCACGCCTGCGGGGTTCGTTGCGTGGAAGGCGCTCGCCCCGGAAGGGTCGGCTCGCGACCGAAGCTCGTGTGGCGTGCTTCCTTGGTTGCATGGTGGAAGTGTCAGCTCGCTCCCACTGCGGTCGCCAATTGATCGCACGACCAATAGAGTAGTGATGCTGATGTAGTCCTTTAGCTCGGTCGCTGATGGTGTTGATGTCCTTGAATCTGGGTCGCACCTGGGTGGTACCTGCGAGTACACTCCGACGCCCAAGTCAGCAATCAATGGTGAATAATGAATAGTAATAATGACGTACCTCATTCCCTGGGATTCGTGCCATATTTATAGCTACAGTATTGGGCCTTATTGGGCCTATTGGACAGCATTGGGCCTTGAGTCCACTCCGGAACAAGTTACTTGTACATGGGGTTGAAGAGTTTATTATGGTAGCGAAGCGACAAAATATGTTTGAACTTGAAGGGGGGATTAGATGTCCATGCATTGTTTGCGATAGTGTACCTATTGGGACCCAAGATGAAGTCAAGTATCATTTGTATAATTCTAGTGTTGGTGTTGCATCTAATGAAGAATTTGCTTCTACAAAAAACATGATTTGTGATGCTTTGGGAGTGAATGTGTTATTTGATGAGGCTCAATATGACTGATGATCTTTCGAATGAAGAAATAGGTAAATTTTAGAATTTGTTAACAGAGACAAACACCTTGAAGCTAACTATTGTGCCTATTGGTTAATTTTGGAAATTTTAGGCATACTTTTCTTTATAGGGATTCACCTCATTTTGGTCTTAAGTTTAGAGAGGAAGCCATGGGAGGCAAGGTAATCAAAATCGGACTGGATGTTGAACCGAGAAGAGGTAGCGGTTCAGGGTTCTTTGGGTCCAATCTGGTTGAATCGGGGGTTCAACCGGAATCAATTAAATATATTTTTTAATACTTTTATCACAATTTTTTTTTGACAAGCTTTTATCACAATTTATAAAGGATAAAAACATAAAAAATGCCATATTATTCGTAACTTTATGTAACATCTCTAATTTCGTTAATTTCGAATTAAGAAATTAACGAGTGATTTATTACTCGAGTAGGTAATAAATCAAGTCACAAATATTAGGTTTTCACGAAAGTAATTTATAATTGTTAGAGTATATAATTTAAAATACATAATTGAGTAGAAATTAGAATACTAGAGGTATTTTAGTCTTTTTACCACTTACACTAAATGAGATCCAAAGACCATAAAATATCCAAACACTCTCTCATCTCACACTTATGTGAATAAAGAAAGAAAAAAAAGAAAGAGATATAGAAAGAGAGAGAGAGCACACGGCAGAGAAAGAAAGAAGAAAAGAAGGAAAGAAAAGTAGAGAGAGAAAGAGAGAACCGAGAGAAAGAGAGGAGAGAAACGAAGAGAAGAGAAGAAGGAGAAGAGGGGAATTTCTCCATGGATTCTTGTAAGTAATTATTGTACAATTCTTTTCCATTTTTCATGATCTACCTATTGATACTAGTTTCGTTAACTATCTCTCCCTCTATTCCGTTTCACCATTGTTGAAGCTCCAAAGTTCAAGTGGAGAGAAATGGAAGTTAGAAGCACGAAAATCAACCCACGTTGCTGTTGGTTCGATTTGGGTCAGTGGGGGAGAGTATTGGAGTGCTTGGTTTCGGTTGGGGAGCTTTTGGAACGGTTCGGTTGGAGTTCGTGAAGTTTCGGAGCTAGTTCGGTGTTTCAGATTCGGAAACACTCGGTATTGCGTGATTTTCATCACGTTAGGTGAGTTTTACTCGCTTAGGTTTTTTGTTTTATGTTGTGTTGACGGGTTGATTTGATATTACTTGCGTTTCGTAAATTTTGAGTCGCGAAAACCGCAAATTTGTCGAGGTTAGGATGACCCAAATGAGCATGGATGAGATGAGGAAACTCCACCATGGAACCCACATGAGAATGAGAATATATCTGACCCAAACTTTGGTCCTACAAGAAAACAAAATCTTAATGTTGCAAACAACTCAATCAAGAGAACAAACCAAACAACTAGTGGATTATAAATTAAATGCAGACTTAATAACATGGGTTAAAAAAGAAGTTGAAGAATATTGCATATACAGGTAAACAGGCTTAAAATTGGAGTAAAAGCACCTCCAATCATGTAAATCTGCTACATTCTTTCTATTGGTTATGAATTTGCAAAATTAAAGAAGTTCAAATTTTTAGACTGTGGATGAACAATGAGAATATGAAGTTGTGTCTTAAATTAAATAATAAGAATGTCCTATTTTTTGCCAAGTTCACGTTTGTTCTTGTATGATGTATAAATGCAGGCTGTAAAGGTTCTAAACTTGCATTGCAAAGTATTGTGGATGTATATTCAACTTGGTCTTCCTGGTAGTAGTTTGTCTGAAGGTGGTACGAGAGAGTTTGTAATTGATACAATCCAACATAGTAGTCAACTTTTAACATTTCTCCTCAAGATCAAAGATCCCGGGATAGAAAAGACATTGATCGATATCCTTGAAAACTGGTTAGCTGCTAAGCATCTTTTTGAGGAGCTTCTAGCTCCTAAGTCTGTAGTGAAGATATGGGTGGAGGTAGTTTTATTATGCATTTACTTTTTACAATGCATTATGTTGTAGTTTAAGTATACTTCTTCCCAGTGCTTGTTATATTGTATGGTATCCATGCAGATGCAGATAAAGCATGTTCCGGATGTGGATGGGAGAGTTGATTCCCCTACGTTGTTGTACTCTGTACTATCATCTTCTACCAAATTTTCAAAGATGGAAATTAGCATTTTATTAGAGCAGGTTCAGCCTTATAATACATTTCCTTTGCATAGAAATTTTATCGAATAATGCTAATTCTAGCGAAAAAACCTAGCGAATACAATTAGCAAATGACATGGCATCCACTTTTACGCTTCTTTCTCGCTCAAGTGTTTTTTTCCTCTCTCGATTGGAATTAGCCGGCACACAATTTCAAACAATTTCCTCCTCACAGTCCTTCCTCTTATCCACCCCTTTTCCCCATCAGAACACCACAACACTATAATCCCTCTCCCATCTTCTGTTCAACCGTTTTTTTCCCTTATTGTTCTTGCAGTTCATTATCACTTGTATTAATTGGTGATCTATCAATTTCTCTAGTTACACAAATAATGAAACGTCACCTGTGTTGTGACATTTATTTTTGTCGGGCAATGGAAATGCACCTATCCCAAATGATGATGAATTGTTTTCTTGTATCTGAATGCATGTAGTAGAATAATTGCTTTGTATATTGTACTGTTAACACTCGTTTTGCCTGTTCTCGTTTACAAATATCATGACTACCTTCCTTAAATAATTAACTTCTTGAGGAGAACAAATGGTAACAAGGGAAATTTGCCCAGAGGTAACATAATGGTTGATCGATGGTCTTGTTTATTTACCTTCCTTAAATAATTAACTTGTCCATTCCCTCCGGGAGGAGAAATCAAATGGATAACAAGAGTCGTTTGGAATGGTTATTAGTATTTTGCCCAGATACGGAAATAACATAATGGTGTATCTTTTTTGATCGATTATCTTGTTTATTTACATGAATTTTATTATTTCTGATGAGCAAAAGCCTTCAAAAAACTAAATGTCCATTAAGCCAAAAGGAAACCTTCATGTTAGATTGGATGTTTATATGTATTTACATTTATTTTGAAGTTCATGAAATCAAGATATCCTATTTGAGATAAACGAACATACGATTCAGAAAATAGGTCTTCCGATACACGATATGTATCCCGATTTGATAACCATGGTTTGGACTGTATTGTATATAGTTTCATTAGTTTGCCAAAATCAGTTACGCCGCTTCGAGAAACATATATTTGCTGTATACAGCAGCACTGAATTTTATCACATTTTCATTGGTATGCATTTAATGTTTATTGGAGCTTTTGTCAATGTGTATATTTATTTCCCCTGGCTGCCTATTTAGGAACTGACTGTATATGAGGAGATGTGTCTTCAAGACCCAACATTGTGTGCTAAAATGCAAATTAAAATCACGGAAGTCCTCTCTCAATATATATATATCACTCAAGAAACACTTTTTCAAAAAGCACAAATTCTAGTCAGAAAGGGAAAGGCATTAAGGGTTGGTGATAATGGTCTCACGAACTGCATCAACTGTCTCTCAGAAGCAATAAATATTATGGTGGGTGGAAAGCTGTTTGGTTCTTCTTGCTAACCTCTATTATATGTAAAGCTCTTTATATTAGTGATGAGTAGGCCATTTATATTAAGTCGATCAATTTCAATAGGAGATGTGTAAGAAAGAGACATGTAGAAAAGTTCACATTAATCATCAGTTAGGGGTGGTATATGGTCTACGTGCGTTGTGTAACCAGGAAGCGTTGTGTAAGAACGCCGGACGTGATTCAAAGGTACTAAATAAGATCTACTTTGTCATTTAATTACTTCTAATTTCTTTTTTTTTTTCTGCTGTGGGAGTTGTCATTGGTGATGTCAACACCATTTTATGTTATTGAAATCAACAGCTCTCTTCTTATATTTTTTTTGTAACCAACTTCTCTTTATCTTAATAAATTCCTTGACTTCATAAAAAAGCTAATATTGGCTTGTACATTATGCAGCAAATATTAGAAGATGTCAAGGCTACTTTGAATATATGGTTGAGCATTTATTGTGGGGATTGCTATGAAGAGGGGCAATTTGTTCCATTGTTTAACAATATGATTCTCCTTTATAACATCGTTGATTTAATTCATTTGAAGGTCTGTTTTTATCTTAAATAAATAATCATGGTTTCTGTAGTTTCAGCATAAATTTCTAGTGACATTATCATGGTTTCATCATAATTTTTTCAGGGTTTCATGGAACTCTCTAATGATGCATATAAACTTTTGATTAGAATGTTCAAATTGAAAAGTGTCTCTGTGGAGAAATGGTTGATGTTACTTTGGGAGTCTAGAAGGCTTAGTGACACCCTTTGTATTTCGCCCGTGAATGAGGCATTCATCCTGAATTCAGAGATGAATCTGGATAAGTAATCTTTGGGGAAACCAGCAATTATTACTAGATTTTCAACATAATTTCTCCTTTTTGTTTGCAAACACTCATCTGAATTCAAGCGATTGTGGTAGTTCTTTTCGGACAGACATCACATCTGTGGAAGTTCAAGAAGTTGCCTGCAAACTGATTTCAAATGTAAGATCCTTTTGAGTCAGTCAGAAGTTTTTGTTATTTGTTAATCTTATTCTAGGGAACTAAAGAATGTCATTCATCTTTTCTTGCTGGAAATCTATTAATTGATTTAAGCCAAAGACTCTTCAAATGGGCAGTTAATAGAGGTCAGTAGCAACTGTTTTGATTTAAATTTTTACAATACTGATCACCGGTCATTGATCTCTTTGACTTTGTTACTTATAGCATCTTTTTTTCTTTTCTTTTTTTACTTATTTAGGCTCTTTCATTTGCAAGAGAAGCGAATGTCGTGCATGGCACACTTTTATCAGAAAGATTTAGAAATATTTTGGATTATGGGGTTACCAGTGAAATTGAGGTGAATCAATTAGTTGCAATGAAAGTTATGCTATTTGATTCCATATCATGGGACATAGAATCCAGCTATCTCAGCCCTTGGAAACTTGTAGAGTATTTTCTTGTGAGCAATCTTCAGGTTTGACCTCCATCTTATCTTATCATCGGTTTATTTATGGAATTAAATGTATTTTTGAGGGGGCCTCACGGCATTTCAATTTCATATATGCCTGCAGGTCGGACTCATCTATGAAATGATGGGAGATTGGTTACAGGCTGAAATCTATTTCGAAGAAGGGCTGAAAATATCCTTAGCATTTGATTTTCCTTTGTTTACATTCACTCTCTATAACCACTTAGGTATGCACGTTACCTGTAGCCTTTTTCCCCTACTGATGAATTTTCATTTTCATTCTCATATTGGTATTAAACTGATTTGCCATTTTTTGTTGTGTGGATTACTAGGAAGCATGTATGTTAAAAGAGACTGGAATTTCGCAAAACAGAGACTTGATTGGGCTAAAATGATCTTAGGCAGCAGATTGAAATTTTGTTGCTCAAGATGTCAGATAGTACTTGAAGTAACTCTGAATGAGTCTCTTGAAGATTTATATAAAAGCAAACCTAATACTAGTGAAGGGGGTGTTTCTGAAGAGACTGCAACGAAAAATTGGCATAGACTAGGTCTTGAAGAGTTAGCTCTATCTAAACCGACAAACTGTCTTAGCCTTCCTGAAGATGGCAGTGATGCAACTGCAACCGTTGCAAATTGTGCTGCTCGGAAGACTTGTTCTGCTCCATAATAAATGAAGCAGGTGAAGATATAATGAGGTGTTGGCACCTTTCATCTAAAGTTATGAAATCTGGGTTACTAGGTGATTTTGTAAATCTCAAATGGGAATTTGTTAGAAGAAAGCTTTCCATGAAGCTGCTGACTCGAGGAGGTATGAGTTCCATTCCATATTTTTTTGTCTTGTGTAAATGCCAGCATTGTTCTATAGTTATCTAACAGTGCGATAAAAGACATGTCTTCATGCATTTGCCCACCTTCAAGAATGTGAGAGTGCATTCATGTTTGCATGTAACTTACTTTTTGAGGTTTAAGTAATGGGCTTATTTATGGCATAAAATTTTTGCTTCTTTCTTTTTCTAATATGACTATATATACAGTGAAATATTTGGAAACTTGTGGGCAAATTAATGAAGGTCAAATTGATAAAGTGCGTGAAATGCTTTTGGAAAAAATATCACTTCTGCTTGGCTGCCCGGCTGTTCCACCCATTCATATTGACTTGTTTCGCGATTTGGTTGCAACACTGATCCCTGGAGATATATTTGCCATTGAGAGAGCAGAGATAATATATGACATATGTTGGTATTCTTTGAAGTTCTTTCATTCAAAGCTTACAAGGTACTACTTGTGATAATATAGTTGTAATTTACTAACTGGCTGTGTAGATGACAGTACTTTATGACATCGTTTCCGAAACTGTTTGGGTCTTTCAAATATGGTATTTGCTATGAAACCCCCATACTTCAAAAATGGAGACGTATTGTGTGTATATATTTCGCGATACTTAACAGGGAGTTTCCTCTAGATTGTAATAAAGAAATCTTAGTCATAAGCTTCTTTGATATTTATGGAATGCTCCTTATTTTTGTTTTTATCACTTTCCTTATTTTTGTTTTTATCACTTTTCTTGGTTGTTGACACCAACAATTAGTTGATCACATTTTGATAAAAGAAAAACACCTTAATTAACAGTGTTAAAAAATGTTGATTTTTGAATCTTCACAATATTCTAATCAGACGGATACTTTAGGCTATTATGGAAATCTTTGTTGGATTGTAAATATTTGCTATTATGGAAATCTTTGTTGGATTGTAAATATTTGCTTTCTCTTGCTCCTCTAATCACATTTCCCTCTGGATAGATTAATGAAATTTTAGCAATGTTAACTACTTTGCCTAACATTTTATAACTGATTTTCATAGACTTAGTACATTTTGGTTTTTTAACAGGATTTTTTTTTTTTTGCGATTCATCTTCCATCAAGTTTGTAGACCTAGCCTCTTGGCTGATGGTAGCTTTCGTAGTGGCTCATGAGATTCCACTTATTTTTCAAAAGGTCACGTTCTCTATCATCATTATATTACAATTTTCAGTTAATTGACTTAGTTTTTTGTTTGGGTACGCTTTCACAATAATGACACCTATGTGTGCTGATGATAATGCAACAGGTGTCCATGTTACTTGCTTTGATGTATGTGATTTCTGCCTCAAAAGAGGAGTTTTCACTATCATCTATTAGTAAAGATTTGGGGGAAGTTTTCTGGTCTTCATTTTTCCACCAAAATTCTATTGACACATATTTCACTTCTCAATTTCTATCACTTTTAACCTTGAGATCCAAGGTACAATCCCTTACTCAGGATGAGGATATCTTCTTGCTTATCAATATTGTGGGATTCTACCTAGTTTCTGTTATGAATTTCTTGTTATACTTACATGATCTACCTAGGGAGGACTTTGATTTTAGAAATTGGGAAAATAGGGGGACCAAAATTGTGAAAAAAAAGTTAGGGGACTAAAATCATGAGTTGGTCATAATAGGGGGACCAAAACTGTAATTAAGCCAAAATAATACTTATATATTTTATTATAATATTGTTAACAATTTTTTCATCATAAATAAAAAGTATAAGGATGTTAGATAATCATAATAAAATTAGGAATATGATGTAGACAAATATGGATTACGTGTTTATTTGTAGTCATCATGTTATTATAATGAAGCGTAAAAAAAAATCATGTTACTATAATGAATCTATTTATGGATACCCCATCTGTCAAACCAAATATAGGGTAGAAAAATTGGATTGAAAATATTCAAACAGAATATTGAGCTCAGTCAGATATGCTATATAAATTATAGTTCACTTTTTTAGTAATTGTGTTGGAACGCCGTAGCACACTGGACATGCCCCTACCAAGAAAGGAAGACCACAAGCACCACGAGTCTTACCCATGAGAGCCCCAATTTTAGGCTTGTCCCTCACTTCATTGAACAATGCATCAAACATAGCCTTAACAAACATTTCCATCTCTACGTCATCAACCACCAGAGATTTGCAACAATTTCTTTAGAACCGGCCAATAGGTATAACAGGTGAGACGCTTTAGGAGCATGGCTCTCATGCAAGGTTAAAGAACCACTGCTGCACCCTATCTAAACCGCAACGGGACATTTCTTTAGTGTCAACATATTGTCAATGTACTATTGTTCTGTGAACATATATTCAATACCGTTATAAATAGAAGAATCATGTACTACACACATATTCACCACTTAAATGGAATGACAAATTTATCATTTGTTACTTGTGGTAAAGTAACATATGTTATTTACCACAAGTAACATATGATAAATTTGTCATATGTTACTTTACCACAAGTAACATATGATAAATTTGTATGTTATGTTATTTTACCACAAGTAACATATGATAAATTTGTATGTTACTTTACCACAAGTAACATATGATAAATTTGTATGTTACTTTACCACAAGTAACATATGATAAATTTGTCATTCCATTTAAGTGGTGAATATGTGTGTGTGGTACACGATTCTTCTATTTATAATGGTATTGAATATATGTTCACAGGACAAGAGTACATTGACAATATGTTGGCACTTTCCCTTCATGTTTTGATAGGTGCAAAGCCATGGTTCTTTAACTTTGCACGAGAGCCATGCTCCCGAAGCGCCTCACCTGTTATACCTATTGGCCGGTTCTAAAGCAATTGTTGCAAATCTCTGGGTGGTTGATGACGTAGAGATGGAAATGTTTGCTAAGACTATGTTTGATGCATTGTTCAAATGAAGTGAGGGACAAGCCTAAAATTGGGGCTCTCATGGGTAAGGCTCGTGGTGCTTGCGGTCTTACTTTCTTGGTAGGGGCATGTCTAGTGTGCTACGGCGTTCCAACACCATTACTAAAAAAGTGAACTATGATTTACATAGCATCTCTGACTGAGCTCAATATTCTGTTTGAATGTTTTCAATCCATTTTCTTACCCTATATTTGGTTTGACAGATGGGGTATCCATAAATAGATTCATTATAGTAACATGATTTTTTTTTACGACTCGTTATAATAACATGATGACTATAAATAAACACGTAATCCATATTTGTTTACATCATATTCCTAATTTTATTATGATTATCTAACATCCTTATACTTTTTTATTTATGATGAAAAAATTGTTAACAATATTATAATAAAATATATAAGTATTATTTTAGCTTAATTACAGTTTTGGTCCCCCTATTATGACCAACTCATGATTTTAGTCCCTAACTTTTTTTTTTCACAATTTTGGTCCCCTATTTTCCCAATTTCTAAAATCAAAGTCTCTCCCTAGATGGATCATGGAAGTATAACAAGAAATTCATACAGAAACTAGGTAGAATCCCACAAAATTGATAAGCAAGAAGATATCCTCATCCTAAGTAAGGGATTGTACCTTGGATCTCAAGGTTAAAAGTGATAGAAATTGAGAAGTGAAATATGTGCCAATGGAATTTTGGTGGAAAAATGAAGATCAGAAATCTTCCCCCAAATCTTTACTAATAGATGATAGTGAAAACTCCTCCTTTGAGGCAGAAATCACATACATCAAAGCAAGTAACATTGACACCTGTTGCATTATCATCAGCATACAGAGGTGTCATTATTGTGAAAGCGTACCCAAACAAAAAAACTAAGTCAATTAACTGAAAATTGTAATATAATGATGATAGAGAATATGACCTTTTGAGAAATAAGTGGAACCTCATGAGCCACTACGAAAGCTACCATCAGCCAAGAGGCTAGGTCTATAAACTTGATGGAAGATGAATCACAAAAAAAAATCTTGTTAAAAAACCAAAATGTACTAAGTCTATGAAAATCAATTATAAAATGTTAGGCAAAGTAGTTAACATTGCTAAAATTTCATTAATCTATCCCAGAGGGAAATGTGATTAGAGGAGCACAAGAAAGCAAATATTTACAATCCAACAAAGATTTCCATAATAGCCTAAAGTATCCGTCTGATTAGAATATTGTGTAGATTCAAAAATCAACATTTTTTAACACAATGTTATTTAAGGTGCTTTTCTTTATCAAAATGTGATCAACTAATTGTTGGTGTCAACAACCAAGAAAAGTGATAAAAACAAAAATAAGGATCATTCCATAAAAATCTCAAACAATTTCATAGGAAAAATAAGGAGCATTCCATATATATATATATATAAAAGAATAACAATTTATACTTTTCACATGCAATGTCTTAGAGATAGTTTAGCATTATAATTATTGATACAAATAATGATTATGATAATACCTGTTCATTGGGTAGTCCACAAACACATTACAATATCCACATTTGAAATTTGTAGGAGAAACTTTTTTTTTTTTTACATATCCATTTTTTACCTAAACATAATAGACAGCCGTCTGTAATTTAAATTTAGAGTATAAAATGATTATTTTCATGAATCAATAAAAGTAGGTAAAGAGAATGTAAATCAAGTTTTTACAACCCAATATATATATATATATATATATATATATATATATATATATATATATATATATATATATATATATATATATATATATCCCTAATGAACTTTGGTTTGGTTACTAATCTCCTTCTGTGGATGTACTTGAATTATAACTTCAATTCACACCAAGAATCCACTTACTGGAAAGACTTGCCTTATCCCTATCCCTTGTTTGCTGGATTTACTTAATAAAACTTCAATGTTTGTTAGGTGGGGAAATATTAGGACCCTCCTTGTTATATTCCTTCCAAAAACAACTTAAAAAAAAAAAGAGAGAACAGAGAGCAGAAATGATAGAATTGAGGCTTCTTATTGATTTCCGTGAATGAGGCTTTTGACTTATCATCATGCGTGAAGAAAACAGAGGAGAAATAAAAATAAAATTTGGAACTGTTAGTTACCTGAGCGTGCGTGAGAAACAAAGCACCCAGAAAATCAAATGCTTCAACCATATATATCGTTTTGAATCGTGGAACCCACCGATTTCAACGGCAATTCTACCGGAGGCCACGAATTTGCTATTCCACCATGGAGAGCTTATCACTAAAGATCCCAAGAGATGATTTTTGTGTGGCTGATAGATAGATAGATAGATAGATAGATAGATAGATAGGCTAAGAATAGTCTTTCCCTGGGAACAGAAGAATGATGTCATGGTTGTTATAGGTTGACCGGTGTTGATTTGTGGATCTGGGAGTAAGCTGATCTCTCTCTCTCCTCAATTATAGGGCTTCTTCCATGGTTTTTTGCTATTTCGATGAAAGGAGTTTAGTTGGGCTGTTTTTTTCCATACCCCACCCCTTCCCTATATTCCCCCACCCAAAAGTGAAATTCCAAAATGCCCTTTGCAATCTAATTTTTTAAAAAAGGTCAATCGTATATATGTTCCCCAAGACATATATACGATGGTCAAATTTAACCCATCGTGTATAGAAGCGTATATACGATTAGTCGATAGATGCAATCGTATATCGTCTGAAGGACATATATACGATGTGTTTAAAAATGAGCATCGTATATATGTCCAAAATGACATATATACGATTTGTTTTAATTTTTATTAATAAAAAGCTACTAAAAATTCGTTAAATAGTCAAAACTACTCTAAAAAATTATAAAAACACCACTAAAAATTTAACAAAACCAAAATAAGGCTAAACAATTTTTTTTTAGATTTTTTGGAGACTATGAAAAATAAAAAAAATCGTAAAAAATAGTAAATGATGGAATTTGGGATTTTGAGGTAGAGTCTGTAAGAAGTCTCTTCTAGAGGAGTCTTGATTCTTGATTTTTTGGATTTAATGACTGTGGTTTCATTACGATCGGAGTATATTGCCCGAAAACCGATTTTTTAGCCTAAATTATTCGTTCGAAGTATAACATCGTCACGTTTTAACGAACTACACACACATCTTATTTTCAGGACTTAATTAATTTTTATTTGACTTAAAATTAAAAAATTACCATAGGGATCGTATATACACTTGGGGGTATATTTATACGACCCTATTTTTTTCCCATCGTATATACACCCCCAAGGCGTATATACGATTATGATGGGTGTGTGCCAATCGTATATACGCCTTGGGGGGTGTATATACGATGGACAAAAGGGTGTATATACGATCGGCCAAATTTTTTAAAAAAAATACGTTTTCAGAAGGGCATTTTGGGGTTTTTCAGTTTGGGTGGGGGTATATAGGGATTGGGTGGGGGTAAAAAAAAAACCCTTAGTTATTTTGGAGCTAATAGTTAGTTGGGGCGGGTCGGATTGATGTATGGGCTGCCTTATTATGCTGCGTTTCTTTTCAGACCATGCTTTTCCCAACCCCCGTCCAACCCATACTCTTAATGAAGCGAAAAGTTTCAAACGTGCCAGTCTTTTTATTCTTCAGATTTTCATGGGATCGGCGCCTAGAAACCGAACTCTTCTGGTGGTTCCTTGTCGGGGCTTATTTCTTTTGACACACACCTCATGGTTTAAACTTTGTTTGGTATGACTATAAGAAACTGAACCAGTCCGGGCCAAGACCATCGAACCAGTCAAGTGCCACACCCCATGGTTTGAATTTTTTCAGGTACAGTTCTTTTTCACCGAACCTGTCCGGAGCTTGACAACCGAACATGTTTAAAAATTTTTGAATTTTTAAATGACTCTGATTCCACCGACCCTTTTGAACAACGACTAACTAAAAGTCAAATGTGTCAAAAAAAAGGAGTGGATGGCATTTCCTTTGGAAAATGTGCCACAACGGATATAATTTAAACAACACAGATTTGTGATCTAAAATTGAAATCAACGGCTCACATTTTATCACACATATTATAAATAGGGTCTCAGTTTTCACTATGTGTTTCACACCCCATTCCGATTCTTCACAAATACCCCCACTTCCTGAAATGGATTGGGAGTTGTGGTCAACCTAGTACTCAAATGACAAATTTCTGACCGTCCTTCATCACTGTGAAACTGTCACCTCCAAGGAAGGTGTTGTTTGGTTTAATTGTCTCAATCCTATCTACTATAGGTTGGTTAAAGATATAACATTCACCCAGTTGAAGGAAAAGGCAAAGAGGAAAGTTCGTCGAGAGGAAGAGTGACATAAAGACGTAAGTCGTTTACGTTGTCGCAAGGACAATTATGGAGAGGACAGGTCTAACTATGGAGTGGCATAAAGACATACCGTGGATTGCAAATAACTTTAACCAAGGGAGGCTTTATGACTATTACTAGCTTTTGCTTTCTGGCTTTGTTGAGTGTTATGAATTTGCTTATATACTCGGCTTGTTCACAGTGGTATGTGTAGAAGGACAAAAAGATTGCTGAGGAAGTTAGGGAAGAGTACCTCTTGTATGAAATATGAATACAAAAACATTGTATGTGGTAGGTGCAGGGTGATTCATATTATCATTTTAGTGTGTATGTCTGATGGCGGTAGGTAAAATAGTAACAAATATATAAATAAAAATTGCATGTAATAGTTTGTGATTCATATTCAAATGCTTTATGCAATTTTTATATTAATTTTTGAGAAAAATATTTAGTGTGCTAATAAGCTTTACTTCTCATACTTTTATTGTTTAGTCATCATTTGGTTTATATATTCCAATTGAGTATAAAATCTAGTTCTTGTGTATAAAATCTAGTTCCGTTTCATCATGAATAAAATTTTACCTTTTCGAGAAAATACTACAATGTTTGTAAAAAACAATGTGATGTCAGCAATATGGTTCATACAAGTCAGGACCATAGGCCCTTATAGAAGTTAACTGTAATTAACGAACAAACCAGATAAGTATCAAAGCTAACATTTTTCAATTCCTTTCTTTCCAATTTAGATTTTGAATATGAGATTTTTATTATCTTACTTTATTCTATATTATTTGGTTTTTTAGATGGAATCCAAATTATCTATTTTGGATATTAATAACTTAACTAGAGTCTCAAACCAATCAATTTTTATATCCTTTCTTTCTAATTTAGGTTTTGGCTTTATTATCTTGATTTTGAATATGAGACTTTTATTATCTTACTTTATTCTAGTTTTTATGTTTGGTTTTTTAGTGCAATGGAAATCATCTATCATCATCTATTGTGGATATTATTAAATTAACTAGATTGTTGAGTTTGCACCAGTAGGAGATATCCTACAAGAATCATAACTTCACTATTGTCATTGAGTTAAGCTGGTTTCGTACATGCTTGAAGCATAAAGCTCCAAATGTTCTGAAATGACTCACTAATGGCTTCCTTTTACTCCAAACACATCCTGATACAACATTGTTGAGTCTCTTAGAAGGAGGACATTTGTTCAAAATATAAGTTGATGTTGACACTGCTTCTCCCTAAAAATAGTGAGGCATTGACTTTGCCTTGATCATGATTCTCCCATAATGGCCTTTAAACACCTCAAACCTAAGAAAGTAGGAAAAAAAACAATATCCCCCACCAAGTAAATAGTAGAGTCGGTTCATTTGCTCTAAAGTCTCAACCTATGCAATGATCAAAACAGACACTATAATAACCTTATTAGCCATAGCCACCTCTTGTTATTTCTATAATAACCTTATTAGCCATAAGCCACATCTTGTTACTTCTCTTTACCACAACCAATAAATCAACATACCATTCTCTATGCATATCAAATTCTTTCTCGGACAATGTTTCCATATACAACCACTTTAAAACTCTCAAAAAGAAGGGGAAAAAAACCTAACTTATGTTATGTCAATCCTAGCCTCATCCTACATACTATCCCAAATAGCAAGAAATCTATGAGTATTGTACAAGACAATAAAAAGAGCAAGTAATTGAGAAAAATGTGTGAAAAGAATGTTGTACAACTCCAAATTTGTAAAATTAGGACTACAAGTAGTAAGTTTAGTTCTTTTATGAGGAAATTGTCTTGAGGTCTGTTTACCACATTTTTTTTTAAACATCAACACTTGTCGATTCTTTTGTCATGAAACAATGTATTGGATTCAAACCTTATGAATCAAAAAAATAGACACTTTCCACTCCCTTAAATGGGTCCACTCAAGTCCAAACAATCCAAAGAACATTGTTGAGTAGTGAAGGACTCACATTTACTATCAATTTTGACAACACAACACAAAGTTGAATACTCAAAATCACCAACAAATGCTTCCAAAGCTCTCAATACACAAAGTTAGCTTCAAAACCCCTTGATTGTTCCTCCTATTCGAAACCCAAGCTCCCAAAATGCAATATGAGCTCCACAATCCCAAAAGAAGTAAAATGTAGGCAAAAATCCGTCGCTAAAAATACGTTTGCGAGGGATTTAGCGAGTAAATATCCCTCGCTAATAGCTGACTAAATGAGCGCGTAACAATTACTAAATTCTTCGGTAACCATTATACAATAATCCAATGGTTGGTACATTACCATAATTTAATGTTTGTGTGGTTACCAAATTTTTTCATTGATAGGAAAATGACTATTCTGCCCATCTAGTAAAAATTACTAAGGAATTCATTTAGTAGTAGTACTCTAAGTCAGACTCAAGGCAGGTGATATAAAAGTTACGTATGTGTTACGAAATTAGATTCGAGATGAACATTTTTTCTTTTCATATAAAATCTCCAGACTTTATAGAAATGACATTGTCAAAGTTTTTTAAACATTTTGTTTTGAGGAAAACATGTTTGTTTTGAGGAAATACTTATGTTTCTAAGAAATATATTTATGTTTTCCTAAAAATCTTGTAAGTGTTATGAAAATAACCAAAATTCATACATGAAACTAGACCTAAGAAATATATTTTTGTTTCTCACATAAAAATCTTGCCCAAAATCTTGATATATCTGCATGGTTAATTTGTGTAACATACATAAAAATGATTTATTCATTACAATAGCCAAACATAAATATGCATCTTACCCCTTTTCAGATGCATTTTGGTTTGTGATATGCATGCATGCTTTTATAGTCTTCGAGACTAAGATATTTTATATATTCTTACCACACAACTCATGTAGTCAATATGAATAATTTCTGCAGATCAATATGAGTCATTTTTTTCAAAAGAAAGATTTTTCTTTGCATCTTGAATCCTTCTAGGATTTTCCATGTAGAGATCAGTCACAGGTTCAACCTTAAAAACCCATTTTATATAATTTGAGGTCATTCATATAGAACTCTTTCTTTGAGTAATCTATAATTTTGGAAAAGCTCTTCAGGAGTTCCAATAATAGCAAACTATAGCAAACCGTGTATTGATCTTTTCATAGAATTCTATGGACTAGTGGTGTCATTTTTATATCCCTCATTTTGAATATAAATTGAGACGATTATACCACATGTGTTCAAATTATATCATCTCATGGAGGTACTCATTCAATTTGAGTAATCATCTCGAGAATCCAAAAAGTGTGCACTAGAATATTAAATCCTTCAGGGATCTTTAAATAATTATGACTATCAACAAATAAGTTGTAGCAATATTCAACTTTTGAAAATTGAGCTCTTCATGTGCTACAAGGCTAATTAAGTACTGAAAAAGTACTCGCATCCACCCTTGAGAAATATGTCGAGCTTTGTATCTCACAATTTAATCATTCTCATTCTGCTTCAATTTCATCTTTCAATTTTGGCCAATTCACATTGTCTACAATATTTTGTAGACATTGGTTCATGATCCTCACTATATATTATTTATCACATTTAGCGCTATATTTAGTAAAAACATCGTCAACGTTGACTTCGTTTCGGTTCATTTGTATTTCATTCTTGACATAATTTATTGAGATCTCTTTAATTTCATATCTTTTTAACCACGATCGGTTCTTCCGAGGCTGTAATGTCAATTATGTCTGAATACTCTTTTAGAGTTTCTATATCCTCGCTTGGACCATTTTTTTAGCTCCTTTTGTTGTTCGAGGATTTTTATCTTTGGAACCGATTGGTCTACCACGCTTCAGGCATGGTTGAGATTCATTTGCAATATTAGATTGTCCAATAGGGACATCCATTCTATTGGAGCATTAACAACTGATATATATATATATATGATTTGGTCACACCTTTTAGATCAGTAATGCATTTGGTAGATGATTTGCTAAGCTTTGCAAATGAATTATCTTTTGAACTTCTAGTTCACACTGTTTAGTTTGAGGATCATTATGAGATAATGATAATTCATTCCAACTGATCTCTTTTTTTTACAGCTGCTTATTCTCTTCCCTTAATGTTGGGAAATCTAATTCTTCAAATGATAATCATTAACCTGGATTATACATGGAGATTTATATCCAATATATATTTCCAAAATTCTTTTAGGACCCATCATAGTGCATTGCACTTCCAAAAATTCTAAGATGGGGAATATTAAGTTCGTGACCAAAAACCAAATGTAAAGGGGAAGAGTTGTGATAACTTGTTTACTTGATGCGAATCAATATTTTAACATGTAAAATTGCATATTCCCAAGTAGAAATTGGAAGTTCTTTCCTCAAAAGCATTGGTCATATAATTAACTTTAGACGTCTAAAGAATGGTTCTTCAAGACCATTTTATGAATGAACGTATGACATTTGATATCCAATATCAATTCTAATAGTCATGCAATACTTATCATATGCTTTCAAGGTAATTCACATAATGACCTCTTACTCAAATTAGTTGAGCAAACAATTTCACAAACTTTCAGTTGTGAGTTGACGACAAATATATATAATATATATGTGGTCATCTAGTTGATGCATCAATTAAAACCACAAAAATCTAGATGGTCCACGTGATTAGTGTACTTGTTTACAAAGATCACCTTATATCAGTTCTAGAAATATGAGAGAGTTACTATTCTCAAAATTTCCTTTGGGAATTATTGAACACAAAATTTAGTAGATTGAAGAAACTACTGGCTTTTCAATACAAGTTCACATAGAAATTTTAACCATTATTCGCATCATAATATACTCGGAATGACCCAACCGAGCTTGCCAACAACTAAATTATTATGATATGTAAACTTCTGGTTTTCAAAAAAATAAATAATAACATGTGCTACAATTGCACATATATAAGTGTAGTACAAATCAGAGGAAAAAGTAGACAATTTTTCCACTACACTTTATTTTATCAAAATATGTCTCGTTATATAAAAATATTCAATACCTCCATCTCTCGTTTCAATATGATTTCTATTTATATGCATATATTTGAAACTTAATAAATTTCTACGAGACTTAGGGGAATATAATGTATTCTCAATCTGTAAATTTGTTCCCCTAGATAACAGTATATTAGCTCTTCTGGAGCCTTCAATTATATTTTTTCACGCAACATTTTAATTTAGAATTCCAAGCAAAAGAAAGAAGAAAAATTATATTTTTCCATAAGATACTAAACCAGTATCAAGAATAACAAAGGTCACAATCACAAATGATACAAATGACACTTAAATAAAATAATGATAACATATACAACATCAATGGTCATCACCACAACTTTTCTTGTACCAAAATTATAATGTGATTCATTCACTTCTGGGAATGAACTTCAATTCATTGAGTGGTTTGTGAGTATTTTTTACAATCACCATATCACATAATCTTGATTCATAATGTGATTCATTCATACAGGAATGAACTTCAATTCATTGAGTGGTTTGTGAGTATTCTTTACAATCACCATATAAGATAATCTTGATTCATAATATCTTTCTGAAAATATTTTCTCATTTTGCTAATTCATGAAAATATTTGAGAGATAAATTACACATCTTTTTCTTTACTTCAAAATATACTAAGATCAAGTAGATCTTATAGATTTTAATCATAGTCCAAATGTATAGTTCTTCAGAAACTTGTCCACAAATCTCCATAATAGATGGCCAAAGAAAAATGTATTTTATGCAATCCACCAAGAATGCTTAAATTACCAATTCATTAGTTCTTCAGGAACTATACCACAAAATTTGTTCAATGATAATTAAGAAAACCATACTATGAGCCATCCTTCAAGAATGCTTGAATATTTTCTTTCGTTGAGTTCTTCAAGAACTATCACAAATCTTCACAAACAATGATAAAGAAAATTATTCTTTGTGCAATCCTACAAAGATACTTGATTTCCAAATCATTAGTTCTTCAGGAACTATACCATAATCCTTCAGGGATGTTTGGATATTAAATTTTTTTAAGTTCTTCAAGATCTATATCATAAACAATAATACATAGTTCTTCAGGAATTATACTACAATCCTTCTTTGTGCAATCCTTCAGGAATGCATGGATAATGAATTTATCGTTCTTCAGAAGTTATATAACAAATATTCATCAACAATGATAAATAAATTGTGAAGGAAAAAGGAAAGCTAGTGGACATCCACTAATATTATTCATAACAGTAAGAACAATGTTGGCCTTGAGCATGGGCGGCAGGGGCGGTCGCCCAGGGCCCCATTTTAGAGGCACCAAAATGTATTTTACTTAGTAATATATTTGTATATTTGAATATGGTCTTTATGTTATTACAGTTATAACTACACACACACACAAATTTAGATCATTTCTTAATAATGACTTGAAACTACATTGAAACTTTTAGAAACTACATTGAAACTTTTAGAAACTCACTTAAAACATGATGATTCTTATGATAAATTATATTTGAAAAATTAGAAGTCGTTAGAGTTAAAGGTTCTAATTTCTGAATTAAAATCAAGTTATATGCTATTGAATTATTTGAAGACAACTAATTATTTTCTTTAAATAGTCTCACTTTAATTTATTTGAAAATAATTAGGTTTTTAAAGAACATTGATTGTGAACAAATCATCCCAGTATCTAACCAGAAGGATTGCAGTGTTGGGGAGATAGTAAGGTGGGTAGATAAGTCACTGGAGAGAGGTGTGACTTGGACAACACAAAACCTATCAACTTAGTGAGGGGAGATAGTAAGGTGGGTAGATAAGTACCTCTGGTCCTAAGGTGGGCAGATAATTCCCCTTATAATAATTTCTTAAAAAATGTGTTAGATTCGCATAACATTTCCAATAACTTATCAACTTAGTGATGATTAGTGAGATGATTTCGAGCAGACTATGGGGGTCAAGGACAACACAAAATCATTTTTCATCCAAGTAATGAATGAAGTTATTTCTAACTCTCATTGTTAGTATTGCCTCACAATTATCTCAATGAAGATGATTTCGCACAAAATATTGGAATGAGAGACAACCTCACCTCTTTTCTATCAATAACACACAATTAGAACATCAAATATAGTCATCTAATCCTAGGGTTCATCAAAGATCAAAACATCAATTTAACACAAGTTCAATTAACACAAATAAAAACATCAATCCTACACGATTTCAATTCACAATCCTAAACCCTAACAACAACATGTATATTCCACATTTCAAATTTCTATCATTTCAAACAACATTTCTAAAAACAACCTTTATAACAACAACATTTTTATTCTACAATATACACATTTCAAATTTCTATAATAAATTGAAAAAACAACAAAACTAAAAAATATCAAAAACTAACCATTAGGAGCCAAGAGAAGAAGAATGACACTATCTGGTGGAGGTTCGGTGACGGGCACTCTATTGTGGTGGTGAGAGAGAGAGAAAGCAGGGGATGTGGTTAAGGAGAGAGAGAGAGAGAGAGAGAAGAGTGAGGGAGAAAGCTACGGTGTTGTGGTGTTGGAGGAGGAGGTGAAATGGGAGAAAAGAGAGAAGAAGGTTCGTAGAGAGAGAGAGAGAGAGAGAGAGAAGTGAGGGAGAAAGAAGAAACGAAAATGAGGAAAGTGTCACAAAAGTTTTGATTTAATGATCGTTAGCGACGGCCTAATCCGTCGCAAACTTCAACGATAAAAAATACTTTACAGCCTAATCCGTCGCAAATCCCCATGGAAATGAATTTGAATTCCTTCTTTTTTTATTTTGGATTCTGTATCTTTAATAGCGACGACCAGGAACTTTTTTTATTTTGACACAACATGATCCTTGTCTGCCGGAAATAAACTTTTTTTTTGTAGTGTACGTGTTATGAAATTAGGTCTAAAAAATAGTATTTTTGTTTTTCATATATCTTAGACTTTATTGAAATAACATTGTAAAAGTGCTTTTCTAACAATTTGTTTTACGGAGATAAAAAAAATGTTCATTTTCTTTAACATTATCTTTATTTTTCTTATCAAAACAAGCATTGCAAGATACATATATGAAATTAGACCTAAGAACAACAATTTTTGTTTTTCATCTGCGTAATATTATTTTAATCATCATTCTCTCTGTGCTAAATATATTTAAGTCGTCAAAGTTATCAAATGTTAAAGTTAGAGAATCTATTTCAGAAAAATGATACACGGAAAGATGTTTGAAGATAAACATCTTTCCGTAATTTTTAATCAAGGCAAGCAGTAGAAGATGCGTGTAAGAAATTAGTAACTGGAGAGTAAAAATTTTGTATTTAACCTAAAATGTTTGAATTTCACTGACGTTTAGCAACAGAGCACATGGTTCAGTGGCCTTGTCTCTTCTTAAGGAAATTATTGAAAGTTGGGTAAGACTTTGTGTATAAATATGTATTACTTTTAAGAGTTTATGAAATTAATAAAGATAAGGCAGAGCATATTTTGCAGACAATTCAAGCCTAGTTAATTTTGGTGGTGCACCACATTAATTAATACAAGAGTCAGGACTCATGGAAAGTACACCAGGAGTAAGGAAAGGTGCATGGAGTAAATATGAAGATGATCTCCTCAAAGCATGTGTCCAGAATTATGGGGAGGGAAAATGGCACCTAGTTCCTCAAAGAGCAGGTTTACTTAGCTTATTCATTTTTGCAGATATATTTTATAGCTTTTGACTTATTTAACATATAGCTTGTTCCAATTGATAGGGTTGAACAGATGCCGCAAGAGTTGCAGACTGAGATGGTTGAACTATCTAAAACCAAATATCAAACGAGGAGATTTTAGTGAAGATGAGGTTGATTTGATGATCAAACTGCACAAGCTTTTGGGAAACAGGTGTGTGTGTGTGTGTTGGACCTAGATCCTCCGTCTCCACGGTGCAACGGTCAACAAATCGAATAGTTAGATTTAGAGCTCTAAATCTAACGGTTTTGTTGTCTGCTAAACTGGCAGAGGCAGCAGAGAGGATCCAAACTCATGTGTGTATAACTAGAAAAGCTAGAAATGCCATTTTTTTTTTCTTTTTGCATATATATATATATATATTAATAATTACAAAAACGTTTATTAGTTTTTTTTATAGTTATCAAACTAATATTATATATTTTTTTTTTAAAATGGAGTTTCATATTTGTATAAATATTTACAAAAGCTACACTTGTTTTTTTATAAGTTATATAAAAATAATATTTTATAATTTTTCTATGCATATATAGATGGTCCTTGATTGCTGGAAGGCTTCCTGGAAGAACATCAAATGATGTGAAGAATTATTGGAACACTTACATGAGAAGTAAGAAAGAGAAGAAGATAGTGAAGCAAGAGGCTAAAACAGTAAAACCTCACGAAGTTATAAAGCCTCAACCACGAACTTTCTCAAAATCATCCTCAATATGGTTACAAGGGAAATTTACTGCCTCAGATCCTAGTAGTTCAAAAGTTAGTATTAGTAATGAAGGAGGTGCAGGTAGTAATTGGTGGGAAACTTTGTTAAACGAAAAGGGAGAGGAAGATGGAGAGCTTATGATGGATTCTTGGGATCAAGAAGAGCTTACTTCAATAACCACAAATCCTTTTGACTTTCTTAGTGAAGGTCAAACTTGGAATGATTTTCTAGCTCAAATTTGAGCTATCCTTTGTAAATAAGCAAACTTCTTTTACTATGTTTTATTGTAAAAAAACACATGCACACACACTATCTCTCAATTATGTAGAAGCATAAGATTAGTGTCTTATTGTAGCTATATTTGTAAAAATTTGGATTAGTGTTTTATTATAGCTATATTTGTAAAAAAAATTGATGTAATAGATGCATATTCAATAATATAAATTAGCATTTGTCTCTTTTTGTAATAAGAACTTTTGTCTCTTTTATTTTATTACTACTAGAAAATGTTTACTAATTGATAAAATTAGAGATACAAAAAGAAATCTACCTCTAACCTTGCCACCGGTGTGTTTGGATGAAGCATTTTTTGATGGTAAAGTAATTTTTGGGGGTTCAATTTCCCCCAAAAATTACTTTACCCAAAAAAAAACACTTCATTAGAACATATGGTAAGGGTTCGACATGCTAAAATTGAAGATTGTTTTTTTTGTATTAGTGAAGAGAAGGTGCCGTATTTCAATGATATTGTGTTCCCATCATTACTGGGTAGATGTTTTAGCTCTGAGAGTGAGGTCGTTGGGTGTCAATATTGTTCTCATCTGAAAACGATGAGGATCTTATAAGAGGTTGTAGATGATGGCTCAATTGGTCACAGTGGTCGAGTCGCCAATGATTGTACCTGCAAAGTCACTCCAATGCGAAAGTTAGGTCACACTGCTAGAGTATTACTCACTCTGTCTCATATTACTAAATCATGTAGTGCTGGTGTGCTCTGGTTCAATAATACCCTGATTAAATGACTTTTCAACTATTTTATATTGCATTCTCAAGGTTGGATTCGAACCTAGAACATTGGTAGCTAGAAGAGACTAATATCATCTTATCCAAACACTCTCGGTAACAGCTACATGAGTTTATTATTTACTCCCAAAATTTTCAAATAATAATTACAAATATGCATTTGTATTTTAAATACATTAGAAAAGACTAAGAATTCATTTTAGTCTATAAAAAGTTATGGTATCTATCCTGGCACGTAAATGAATTATATCCATAATTTGTTGGTGTTTATGTAGCAGCTTTTTATCGGGTTGGGTTGGGTTGGGAGAGAGGGGGACCTATCAATAAAAGTATGGGTGTTTTTTTTCATAACCCCACCCTTTTCCCCCACACCCCCACAAAACTTGATAACCCCAAAATGTTTATTTGAAAACTATTTTTTTTTTAAAAAATAAAAATAAATCGTATATACGTTTTGAGGACATATATACGATGGCTATTTTATGTCCAATCGTATATACGTACTCAAAACGTATATACGATGGCTATTTTATTTTTTAAAAATAATTTGTTTTAATTTTTTTTATAAAAAATGTTATAAAAAGACTACTAAAAATTCGTTAAAGAGTCAAAATTAATCTAAAAAATTATAAAAACACCACTAAAAATCTAACAAAACCAAAATAAGGCTATGCAACTTTTTTTAGATTTTTGGAGACTATGAAAAATTTAAAAAATTCCTAAAAAATAGTAAACGATAGAATTTGGGATTTTGAGGCCGTAGTCCCTTCTAGGGGAGTCATACTCGGTGATTTTTTTCGAATTTAATAGCTGTGGTTTCATTATGATCGGAATAGGTTGCCCGAAAACCAATTTTTTAACCTAAATTATTCGTTCAACGTCTAACATCGTCACGTTTTAACGAACTACACGCTATATTAATTTTTATATAGTGTGTAGCCTTAATTAATTTTTATTTGACAGCTTTGTTCTTCTTCTCCATGTGATTTTTGCTTCATGTTCTTCTGCAAAAAAATTACGGTGAATATTCAGTTTTCCTCACCTGTCAAATATTGTGGCAACACAAAATTCAAAGCTAAATTGAGTGATAATTTAAATTTTCGAAAACTAGAATACTACTATATTAACCCATATATCTTGATATCCATGTAACCAAAAAATATATCTCGACATCCTGATATCCATGATTTTATTTTTAGCAAGGCTCGGCTAGCCACTATCACCAGCAAATTGTTAGGTCTACTTTTTTTTGACCCAAAGAAATTAATTCATTTCATTGAAAATAGTAGCGGCGATACATGCTAGCATATCAAAGAAAGTATGAGAAGAAGCTGAGAACAAGGTTACCCCTAAAAGTATTTGATGTTAGAGATTTATTCTTATTTGCTTTTCGGCTATTATTTTTCGTACCCCCCTAATCATCAATCTCACCCCCATAATATACGTTTTGGACAAAGCGCCTCAGAATATATAAAATTTGGAATTTACTGGCGAATTGGTAATTAGGTAGAGTTAAAAGATTTCGGAATTACCAATAATTGAGGTAATTAGGTTCAAATGTGAACCGGAATTACCTCAATTTTTGGTAATTCGAAATCTTTTAACTCTACCGGAATTACCTAGTTTTGAAGGTATTTCCGAAAAGAAAAAAAATTAATTAAAAACAGATTAAAATTAATTAAAGACGCGTTTTCGATCACGAAACGATACAATACATGAAATTGATGAAAAAAAATAACATAACGCAACAACAAACGAACTAAAAACACGGTACAAACTAGTGAGATGGTGGTTGGAGACGCGTCGAAGGACCTCTCAAGAGCGGTCATACGGTTTCGACATACTGGTGAATAGGACTCGCGATCCGAAATATGTCAAAAGTGTCCATCATCACTCGAACGTCATCGTTGTTCTTCACATCCATGGTGGACCACTGAACACGATTATTATCGCCCATAGTCGGGTAGCGATAAATGATCGGGTGACTTCTCGCTCGTCACCCTCCACCGCACCTTCGTTGTTATTTTTTTCTTTCGAGCTTCAAAGGTGATGTCGTCCTAAGCTCGCATAAAATGGGGTTTGGACTCTCGAAATAGACACCATTTTCTCTGTTTGTGATTGTGCCACGATGGTGAAGAGGCGGTGAGTGAGAATCACGAGTATTGTGTATTCGCAGTATCCATGAGAGTGTTGTGTGTGTGTGAAATAAGTGAAATGGAATGGTGTATTTATAGGGAAAAATGAAACCCTTGAATGAATTTCCACCGTTGATGAAAAGTGGTCGGCAAAATCTGGACCCTTTAAAGTGTCGGCAAAATCTAGATCGTTAAAAGTTGTCGGCAAGATCTAGGCCGTTAATTAGTAATGAAATAAAAAAATGTTTTATTACTTTAAAAAATGACTTTTTAACTATGTTGTGGTCAATTTTACCATGCGTAATTTTTTTAATTTTTTTAATAATTACAAACTTGTAGAAAAAGTATAATACTACGATATTGAGGTTAAAGAAACGAGTTACAAAATTATTTACGAGCTGTAATTGTACACCAAAGTGGCATAAAAAACATGTTTTATTACTTTAAAAAAAGAGTTTTTAACTATGTTCTGGTCAGTTTTTACCAAGCGTAATTTTTTTAAATTTTTTAAAAATTACAAACTTGTAGAAAAAGTATAATACTACGATATTGAGGTTAAAAACGAGTTACAAAATTATTTACGAAATTGTAATTGTACACAAAGTGGCCTAAAAACATGTTTTTAGTGTTAAAAATGACTTTTTTGTGATTGTTTATTATTTCTATCCGTTACTCGATTTTTTTGACACGTGGACATATTTGTTTTCGTCGATTAAATTTCTTTGACACTTGTGGATTATTTCTATCCGTTACTCGATTTTTTTGACACGTGGACATATTTAAATATTCTACGATCGTAGCGATGTACAAAAAAGCAACAAATAATAATGTAAAATTATATAAACAATCAAGATGTGATATCTACATAATCATATGGTGTCATTGGAACATAATCAGGAACATAATCTGGAACAAAAGAAGACCATAACTGCATGCGTCCAACGTATGGATATTGCCACGATCTAGCTTCATCCGAGACGATCGACCCCAAGAAGGATGTGCGGGAGGATAGGGCTAGTGTGGTTCAACTTGACAAGAATCCAATGATTCCTATGGATGAACCCAACACAAACCAACTGACTCTGACTGGAAACACAATCTCCCCTCAAAGGGAAGAATGTCCAGTTCTCATGAGGCGACAACATAACCAGGGGTCTCTGATATGTAGTAGCTATGACATGTCCTGTGTCTGGCATGGTCATCCACTTCTCAATAGGTTGTTCCTGTCTGTTTGGGATAGCAACTAATGAATCTCTAATGTTCGAACATTGTCACCCATAACTGTGTGTGTACTGAAACCAGTTGGAGTCCATCTCACTAATTAAACCATTCCGAACGATCTGCCAACTGTGCTCCGACCAGTCTAGTGAAGTAGAGATGCATCTAAAGCCACAGTTTCCATCCCCCGCGACATTGATAATGTCGTCAATATACCTATGTAAGAAATCTGGAAAGTGACTTACCAAGTGGATGTCATGCTGTGCCCGCTCCTTTGCTGACCTCTGTGACGGTAGCTCTGATGGTACTTGTGATGCTACTTGTAAGGACCGTCGGGGAGGTATCTTTGAAGGTCTGTCTGATGGTATTTGTAAGGACCGTCGGGGAGGTATCTGTGTGGATTTTTCTAAAGATGCATCCACGTGCTCCCACGCTGATGGATCTCTCTTCACGTCATACTCTTTCTTCTTCTTCCCCTTCTTCGGTGCACCCCTAGTTTTGACTTTGTGGCTAGGTGGAACCATGGATGTAGTGCCTCTGAATACATAATCAGCAAGACCTCTCTTCCAAACACATCTCTCCTCAAGGTGCATGTCATTCCATTGCCTCCAAATCTCTCTCATCAGATAGCTTAAGTCACCTCCTTCGGATGCTTCTTTGATCCGCTCCTCATCCATTGCCTCCAAACTGAGTCTCTTCCAATGAGAGTCAATAATGTCCAATGGTATTGGTAGTCCCATTAGGTGTAACCTACCAAGTTCACAAGAACAAGGTAACCCATGAGTAACTTTAATGACACAACCAGCACACTTTTTCTTATCCGTGCCCACACCATCCATCATGTTATCAAACTCCCCGACAATATGATTCAACGCCTCAATAGACACCAAACCGTGTAGATTCTTGTAGAATGGAATGTTGTGTTGGGCATCTATACGGTTGATGCTCTTTTGAAAAGAATCCACAATTTTATTAATTTGTGCATTGATCATCCCATTAATTGACTCCCAGCTTTTGCATAAATCACCACCACTAGAACCCAATGATCTCTTCAATGCCCAATGGGCAGCCTCAACCCTATGGCACGTAAGGCAAAATTAAAACAAAGAAACCACAATCATATACTTAAGACACTTCGGCAAAAAATTTGCGTACCTATTAGTCGTGGTATTTCCATAGTGTCTTACTTTATCCGTCCACGGGCCACAAAATCTTTCCTTGTGAGGATACAACCATTGCCTGTTGACATATACAATAAGTTGGGGTATGTCAGTAGACGATTGCTCAAAATCATGCAAAGCCTCACTAAACTCATCATCAAATGTAGCATCAACTACATGATGCCAAAGTGTCATCAGTGAATCCACTCTATCTCCCTTCACCAACTTCTTAATTTGAGCATGAACATTTTTGTTGATATGATATCGACAAAGCAAATTCACTGACCTCGGAAAGACAACCTTGATAGCGATCATCAAAGCCTCCTCACAATCGGTGAGGATAACCGAGAAACACAATCCACACATTCTATTAGAAATGAAAAAAAATAAAAACAAGAATGTAATGGCAAAAACTAAAGTCATTTAGCATTGACTTACTTGAGGAAGTGCAATATCACACAACATCAAATCTCGTAGGCTCTGCAAAGACCCACGTGTAGTAGTCATCATAACGCTCATGAGACGGATATGCAAACGCAACAGAAATGTCAACTCGGTGGAAGTGACACCAACAATCTCCAACAGAGGCAATGCATACTTGTTGGTCTTAAAGTCTGATCCATAATCAAAAGCAAATGGGAAACATCCTCAATAACTTAATACTATCGAGGATGTGACCACATGATCTCCTCAACAATATCGGTACCTTTAAGTCGTCTCGTCCAACACAAGTAATGATTCGCCTAAATCAGTGTCATAAGCTGCTGCATCTCAGTCATATTACCTCTCTTTCCCTTCCGAATATTGACGCGGGTTCTATACAACTGAGTAATGTTGCTCAAGTTGTTCTTAAATTTGTTCTTTAATGCTTCAAGACTTTTGGATGCTTTCACTCCCAAGGACAGATGCTCCCCAACAATTGACCGCTCCTCCTTGCTAAACTTACCAAATATAGCTGCTCCAAACAAAGTCTTATGAGGCTCATGATTGTGAATCCCATCAACCACTCTCACCTTCCAATCAGAACTAGGAGGTAACATTGGTTTAGCTTTCAATCGAAACCTACAACCACATCTTTTCGAACTCTTGTGTCTACCAGCAGAACACCCAACATCTACTCGATCAGTATGTGCCTCTCTCTCACAACCATAAACAACCTTGTTCTTTTTCCCTTTCCCATTCTCCGTCGTCTCTGATCGAACAATAACCACAATGACTCCATTCGCTTTCCCAATATCTCTAACCCAACGTGTCATTGCATCACGAGTGGGAAATATCTCAGATGTAGTAAAGGCACCGGTTAAATCCGTAATAACCATCTAAAAAAAAAAATTAAAATGTTAAAAAAAAAATCGGAAATACCTTTTTAAAAGGTATTTCCGGTTCACATTTTCTGAACAGGAATTACCTCTGAAAAAAGGTATTTCGAAAAAATTTAATTTAAAAATACAAAATTTTGAATTACCTTTTCGGAGATAATTAGGTTCAAAAATTGTGAACCAGGAAATACCAATTTTTTCGCGCTTAATTCGGGAAAAATCACCTCCAAAATTTCGGAAATACCTCTTTTTTTTGCTAATTCCGGATTTTTTTTTTATGTAGGTCCGGTGCGTTTTTTTTTAAATGCCAGGGACATTTTAGGCATATTGGTACTTATGGGGGTGGGATAGATGATTAGGGGGGTACGAAAAATAATAGCCTTGCTTTTCCGCACTTCTATACTATACTTATTGTTTGTACCTAAACTTTTGACGCACTTAATAATAACTTTTTACACCTATAATAATGGTTTAAAAAACCAACGCATAAAAGGTGGCTTTTTTTTTTGTCAACAAAGTGAAGGTGGCTTTGAAAGAGAGAAATGTGTGGAACAATGGTGGTAGAGGGGGCTGTCTTAACACCAAATTGACAGGAGACTGTCTTGACATTATATCAGTGATTTTAAAAACCGAATAAATTGAAAAGTTCAACCGGTTAAGTCATGAACTAACAACATATACAGTTTGATTATTTGTGTGGCTTGACTGTGGTTTCAACTCAATTCGAACTATTTAAAGTGATTGAACCATAACTTAGGTCTCAACAATTCGATATAAAATCCAATTTTCAAAATATTTTTTCTTTTATAAAGCTGCTAGGTCAAACAATGACCAAATTTATAGTCAAACTATACATATTATACGTATACAAATACGTAGTTGGGAAAAAACAAAATAATAATAATTGCATTTATGTAGTTTGACAACAAAACCATGACAAATATTTTCTGTAAAAGACAAAAAAATGATGACATTTTGGTAGTTTTAGCAACAAAATGAGGGAAAATGTTTTCTGTAAAAGACAAAAAAAAGGTAATGACATTTTTGTAATTTTGATAAAAAAAAATGAGGCCAATCACTTAAAAAAAAAAGACAAAAATATATAAAGATTTTATAAAAATAACTAAAACTCGTGCTTTTGGTAAAAAAAAAAAAAAAAAACTAAGACTCGTGCTCTGCATGGGTGGGAGTCTAGTTGCATTTTATATAGAGAAGATTGAACAAAATACGTACGTACCAGACAAGGATACGATATGACACAGTTGTTTCATAGATCTCAATCAATTTAAACCTCTCCAATATCCAGCTGGCATATATATATATATATATATATATATATATATATATATATATATATATATATATATATATATATATATATATATATATACCGATAAACAAAAGGATGTCGATTCCGTGTATCCATCCCACCTTTTCTTTTGTTGTTTTCCTGTTTGCTGTTTCAGCCATAAGTGTCTGAAAATGACAACGTAATTTCTTTTGTTAAACATTTAACTTTGGATATTGATATTTACACTGTCTTCATTCAGGGCCTTTTCCTTGTAATACTCACCTACTCATGTTGATTAACTAGAAATTGTGATGGTATGTTGCAACGTTAGGGGTGCATTTGATTTGCTAAAAAACAGTGGATTGGACTGGACAAAGTCCAAACCGGTTTGGAGGGAGATCCGTACAGGTTCAGTTGTCAAGGTCCGAATCGGTTCGGTTAAGGAGATCCGTACCTGACCAAAATTCAAACCATGAGGTTTGACACTTAACTGGTTCGGAGGTTGTTATCCAGACTGATTCAATTGCTGGTAGTCGTAATTTGGTTTTACAGAAAAACCTATTAGAGAACCATGATTTTAGGCTCAAAATGAACTTTGAACTTTTGTTTTCTGATGATGTTGTTGTTTAACCTTTTAACTAGAATTTGTGTTAAAACTCTTGATAGAGAGTTTTGTCGTCCATTATGGTCTTACGCAGCTGATGAATTAGTCTCTAAAGTTGTGTGCAAAGGATACCCGGTTGCAGGAACGGAGGTACAACCAAGCTTTGGATGGCTTGAGCCCCCCTATTCTTGCAGCAACTTTTTTTATACACTTAATAATATACTATAAATATATGCATTAGGTGCTGGCCGATCTGGTATAGCTGCAAGCTTGGAGTAGACATAAGGAGAATTTATAGTGCTATTGTTTCTACTAGTAGGATACCCGTGCATACGCACGGGTGCTGCCATATATTCTTTTCATAAACAAACTTAGACATAATTTAAATAGTCTGGATAACACCTCGTGAAAAAAAGACAAATTTAAAGTAGTTAAAAAAGAAGTCTCAAAAAAAAAATTAGAAAAATATTAAAATCTAAAAATGTAAAAGTATCATTTAAAAATAATCTGTGCATTTATCCCGTGTTCTTTTATATATTAGTGTCAGTGTTGTTATCCCGTGATATTTTATATATCACTGCAGCTATCTCGTGTTTTTACATACATCATTGCAATTATCCCGTATTTTTTTATATTTCAATAAAGTTATCACGTGTTTTTTAATATATCAGTGAATTTATCTCATAGTTTCAATTAATTATTTTTAGTTGATTAATAAATTATAGTAGACAGTAACGGATAGATGGTAGATTATCAAATATTTCAGTGAAGTGTTTTTTATGTATCAATGTAGTTATCTCATAGTTTCAATGATTATTATAGTTGATTAGTACATTATAGTAGATAGTAAAAGATAGATTATCAAATATATCAGTGCAGTTATCCCCGTGTTTTTTTATATATCAGTACAATTATGCCGTGTTTTTTATATATCAATACAGTTATCCTATGTTTTAAACATTAATCAGTAGTTGAAATAGTCATTAAGTTTTCCTTTTTTTTATATATTAATATCCTGTTTTTTTATATATGAGTAAAGTTATCCCGTGTTTTTATATATTGGTGAAGTTATCTCGTAGTTTAGATTGATTATTTTAGTTTATTAGTAGATTTGATTTAATTTGAATTTAGTTAGATGAGTTGTCAAATAATTAAATAGGGAAACTTGTTTGAGTAATTTAAGTATTGTTTGTTTGTATAAATAAATATTAGATTAGTAGATAGTGGGTAAAGAAAGTTGGTGAGTTTGATTTGAATTTTGAAAGTAAAAAAAAACGTAAGAGAAAGTGGGAAAAAAGTGGGAGTGATAAGAAAATGATTTGAGAGAAGAAATTTGATAAAAGTATGATATATATAGTAAGTTACAATGTTGTCTTTAGGTAGATGAATTTTCAAGTAAATAGGGAGGTTTGTTTGAGTAATTTAAATGTGGTTTGTTTGTATAAATAGATTAAGTGTGGTTTGTTTGTATAAATAGATAAATAGATATTAAGTTACATAGTAAATAGGAGTAAATTGTAGATTATTTAATATTAATTTAATTATATTAGATTATATAGTGGATTAAAAAATTGGAAAAAAAAATATTTTTAAATAAAGGGTGTGGGGGCCACTAATAATAGATGTGTGAGAAGTAAAAAATATTGGGCTAATGTGAGATTGAAAAAGAGTGAGTGAGAAAGGAAGAGAAATTAGAATTAAAAAATGATAAATATATAAAACAATTGTGGTGATGTGTCAAAAAAAGTAAGATGTCTAAAATTGTAATTTGGTAAGTTGTTTGTTTCTATAAATAGATATTAGATTAGATAAGATTAGATTAGTATATTAATCCCATGTTTTTTTATATATCAGTGCAGTTATCTCATAGTTTCAATTGATTATTTTAGTTGATAAGTACATTATAGTAGATAGTAAAAAATAGATAAAAGATTATCAAATATATTAGTGCAGTTATCTCGTATTTTTTTATATATCAGTATAGTTATCCCGTTTTTTCATGTATCAGTACAGTTATCCCGTGTTTTAAATATTAATCAGTAGTTGAAATAGTCATTAAGTTTTCCTTTTTTTGATATATTAATATCGTGTTTTTTTTATATATCTGTGAAGTTATACCGTGTTTTTATATATTAATACAGTTATCTCGTAGTTTAGATTGATTATTTTAGTTTAGATTGATTATTTTAGTTTATTAGTAGATTTGATTTGATTTGAATTTTGAAATTTGAAAAAAAAAGAGGGGAAACTTAAAAAAAATGGAGTGAGAAGAAAGTACATTGGGAGAAGAAATTTGAAAAAGAATGTGATAGTAAATTACAATGTTGCTCTTAGTTAGATTAGTTGTCAAATAAATAGGAAAACTTGTTTGAGTAATTTAAGTATGGTTTGTTTGTAGATTATTTAATATTAATTTAATTATATTTGATTATATAATGGATTAAGAAAAATTGAAAAAAGAAATATTTTTTAATAAAAGGTGTAGGGCCACTAATAATGTGTAAGAAGTAAAAAATATTGAGAAATGTGAGATTGAAAGTAAGTGAATGAGAAATGAAGGGAAAGTAGAATTAAAAAAATGATAAATAAAATAAAAGTGGTGATGTGTCAAAAAAGTAAGATGTCTAAAATCGTAATTTGGTAAGTTATTTATTTGTATAAATAGATAAATAGATATTAGATTGCTTTTCTTACTCTGTGTCAAAATCTGTTTTGGTATCATAGAGAGTTGAGTTGAGTTGTCCTCCCCGAGTTCGCCTAGAAAATCAATTGCTGGAAATGCTGGAGTGATATAGTTTCAATTGCAACTTCAATTAAGTTTACTTTTTTTTGCCACAACAAACCCCTCAATCTTGGCCTTGTTGCATGAAATAAATAAGTGAGTGACATAGGGATACAATCTTTTTTTTAAGTATAAATTGAATATCTCCTACGCGCAACTGCACAGACAAATCTCTTGAGTCGGGTAGGATCATAATGGGCGGGAAAACTTCCCCAAATATCAACATGTAACAGTTCAAATATATGTTTAGTACTAGAGGTGCTTAATGGAAATGCTAACTTTCTTTGTCTTGCCATGTGACAAATATCACAAGGTGTTTTATCATTATCATCAAATGAAATGTGTGGGAATTGTTTTGATATACAGCTGTGTCTATTATGAGATAGATGACCTAATCTCATATGCCAAACTCTAGAGCTAATGGAGGCATTGGAAATGGACTTACAAGAATTACTAGATGTATTGCTAACATTACAAACAGAACTTGTTCCACCAACCAAATCAGCTACTTGTGTGGAAAACTTGTAGAGTTTGCCTTCCAATCTAGCTGAACCAATCATCCTGTTGGTACGGGCCTGAAACAAATAACAACCAAGATCATCAAAGTAGGCATTAATCTTGCTGCTAAGGGCTAGTTCAGGGACTGACATCAAGTTAGAACCGAAATCTTTGATATATAAAACATTGTATAAAACAATATCTTTTGTGATGTGAACAGTCCCTATGTGTGTGGCAACAGCTGAAGTGTGATTAGGACAGTGAATGAGAGTGTGTGGGATAGGTTTATAGCTAGAAAAGAGACTGAAATCAGAAATTATGTTGTCTGTGGCAGCTGTGTCAACAAGCCAGAAAATAAACTTCTCACCAGATGCTTGATTGAAATTATTAGAGCCAGATGCAGAGTTGCACACAGGTATGTGAGAGACCACAGTGTTGGCTGAGTGTGTTGACTGTTGTGCTTGCTGCATAGATTTCTGAAGAAGCTCAATCAGGCCCTTGTATTGGTCTGGTGTGAAGCATGTATTAGCACCAGACTCTGCAGATTTGTTTTGTGATTCTTTCATGCTAGAAGCATCAGAAACAACAGTAGCATTGGTGGAATTCTTTTGTTTCTGTGACTGATAGCCGGGAGGAAATCCATGAATGAAGTAGCAGGTGTCAATTGTGTGGTTTGTCTTGTTACAGTTGGTACACAAACGTTGTTGGCCTCTCCCCTGGCCACGACCAGACCTTCCCCTTCCACGGCTAGACCAATTATTACCTCCTCTATTGAAGGTTTGAACATGATTTACTGATGTAGCAGACTTGGCATCAGTTTCAGTTTCAGAGACATTGTTTGGAGGGTTATTTGTTGAATTTATGTTTCGTTCTTGTTGAATAACAAGTGAAAAAGCTTTGGTAATGTGTGGAAGGGGATCCATCATCATGATTTGTCCTCTAACATTAGAATATTCCTCATTCAATCCTTTTAAGAACCTAATAGTTTGATCTTGCTCTCTAAATTTTCTAACATTTTGTAGAGCAGTCGCAGCTACAAGGAATAGCGCAAGAGCAAGCAATAACAGGACGAAAACTCTCTAATTCGTCCCAAAGTGTTTTCAATTCAGTATAGTACTCAGAGATATCGCGTGTACCTTGAGAAATTTTGTAGATGTCCTCTTGAATGTCTCCAATTCGAAACAAATCTCCTTGATCGAATCTGTCACGGAGATCTTTCCAGGCGTCGTAGGCTTTGTCAAAGAAGACGATCGATTTCGCGACGCTTGGTGAAACGGACTTCTGAAGCCACGCTAATACCAGATTGTTGCATCTATACCACTGATTGTAGATCGAATGAGATTTTTGAGGTGCGGTTATCGTTCCATCAACAAATATCAGCTTATTCTTCGAAATCAAAGAAACACGCATAGAACGAAACCACGGTTGAAAGTTCTTTCCTCCTTCCAGTACCGGTTGCACCAAAACCACTGCGGGAGATTCATTAGGATGAATATAAAATGGATTTGAGGAATTTGTACCGAAATCCTCATAACTATTGAAATTCTGGTTCGCCATTGGGCAATTTCACTGAAACGATGAACGTTGAAAGAAATCTGCGAAAAGGCAAGAGAAATCCCTAATCGAACGAAAGGGAATGAAATCAAGATTCTTCAAATCGAAATGCGTTGAGCAGGAGAACGATTTGGAAGAGTTAGAATCAAAAAAGAAAGATCAACAATGGCGAAACCAGAGCTCAAGATTTGAGCTCTGATACCATGTTCAGATCAGAGGAAAACGCAGAGAAAGTAATTGGAAAATTCATTTCTGTTATTATGATCTAACTGAACTTTACAATCTGTTTGTATCAGTATATATACATCAACTAAGTATCTAACTGTAAACTAACTATAGTGGTTAAATAATCACCTATCCACTAACTATAGTTTAATACATATCTGAACTGACTATTATATACAAAGTAAATATATGTACAATACTAACAATGGAAGAGACCCCTACCATCTCATCTAAGTGCTCTTGGGTAGGGATGCAAATATCTAATGTAAAGCTCGAGTGACATTATCAACTCCTAATAATTAGAAATACGACTAATTAAAGATACAACCTAACAACAAATTTGAAGAAAAATACTCCAACAATCACATAGTTACTACGGAGCGTTTTTCTCAACACTACACTGCGCAAGAAGATGGAAGATGAATTTATAAGGAACTGCATCTTAATATACATTGAAAAGAAAATTCTTGAAAAGTTCATTATAGATTCAATTATAGTAGTTTTAACTTTTTTTAGCTACCCCAATCAAATCCGGGCTCCGTCCCCGTCCCCGCCCCGTTGACACCAAATAAAAGAACCTTGCACAATGTGGTGGCATGTAATCCAACAACTGTCTATGATATGTAAGAGAAACAACTGATGAATTGATTTGGAAAGCCAATTTTCTTTACAAATACACCCTATATTTATTTACTCCATTGCCATCTCTTCCTGTTATCAAAACATGTCTGTCTATATATCTGTGTCCTCTTCATCATCGTGATAATTGAAAGGTAGTGGTACTGACTTGAATGCTCTATACTTCCCAACATTGTTCAAGTGCTCATTCTCCAACCTATTCACATGAAAACAATCAATGTAAGTAACAACACTTGGCGAAAGCTTATTCACTCGCTTAAAAATCTTTTCCTGTCTTCTTTTTTCTCTAGACTAGATGTGTTGTGCACTCGTGAATCTCGAACTAGTTAATATGGTGATTCTGCTATCAGAAAGTTTACGCCAGTTAAATTTGACTTTTAACATTGGTTATGGAGAGGCGTAGTATCTACGGGTGCAGTAAGTGCCTTTTAACGCTGATTTGCTAGAAAGGTTGTTGAAATAGTTCAAGAAAGTACCTGAAAAAATTCCAAATGCCGCGGCGAATGATCTCCAAACAGCCTACAAGAGCAGTCAAAGCTGTACTATGAAGGAAAGGAGTTTCCTTAATCCCTAAAACAGATTGCATCCAAGCAAGTCGTAGTATAACATTCAACACCTAAAATACCATTCATTCATAGAACCAAAGTCAACAATAATCAACCAACCAATACTCCCTCTGTTACAGAATATAAGCAAAAACTGATGAACGAAAGTTGATGTATCTGGTTCAAAATGGAGGGAGTATAACAATAATGAAGAGCACTCATATTTACAACATAATATTAACAACTTACCATAGCAATATAATATACACTTTTGTGTGGTATAGATAGTTTATCTCTTAACCATGGATTTCTTGAATTCTTTCTTAACAAACCCCAATCTAGAACAATATCCCAATAAGTGTTAACAATTGTTGCAAAACCTGAAGAAGATGCAGCAAGAATTTTCCAAACTGTTCCTTTGTGAAACTCATTAGTAGTCCTCATTGCAAGTGCAACTAATGTTGAGATATACTTTAGTCCATTCATCCCTTGCATTATATCTCTTTCTTCTAATAACCGTCTAAGGCACTTCAAACAATAATAAGTCTAAGTTAGATTCACTACAATTACAAAGCAGTGATAAAATATATGAACCGGTTTGTGTGCGGTCGGAGAGAGTGTGCAATCATGCCTTCATCAGCTCTAAGTCATTAGATTTCAAATTCAAATTTTTTATTAAGCAAAAATCAAAAACTGTGCTTACAATCTGGACCGTCCAATCCGATCTAGATCGGACGGCTCTGGTTTTCCGATTGCACTAAATCCAAATTCCAAATATACATGCATGATATTTTTGAAGTTTTTGAGGTACATACCTGGAGACAACGGATCCAGAATGGAATAATAGCTACAACTAAGTAAAATATTTGATAAATGTCACTTTCTTTGCACTTGTTTGATCTGGTCTTGAAGTTTCCCCAGAAATAGTAGCAAACATAGAATTCTAAACTTCTGAAGGCTTGCACCTGAACACAAAATTACAGCGTTTCTAAGCGCTATTAAAAATCATGACGCACTATTATTAAAAGTTATGAGGGACAAAAGTGGATGAAAAAAAGACCAATATTAAGACTTAGTATAACTATAAGGTAAAGTTGTAAACCTGGCTGGTAAGCTGGTCTGCCAAGAAATTATCTGGAAGGTTGACCTGAAAGAAAACTTAAACAATCAAGATTATTATCTTCAATGATGTATTGAATATAAGAAATGAAATGTGTCTGCTTGGAATTCTACCTTGTAGAGAGGAGCACAAATGCAATGAAATGCACATTTAATAAGGAAGAACCGGCTTGATTTATATATGATATTAAAGGGACAAAATGTTATAAGCAACACAACCTGTCATGAAAATTCATTAGAAAAGATACTATAGGATGATTAAATCTGAAATAGATATTTTTTAAAAGGCTAAATTGCATTTTTGGTCCTTTATCTTTGACCAAAGTTTCAGTTTGGTCATTTATCTCAACTTTTTTCCACTTTGGTCTGTTTCAAATCTGTTGCAAAATGGTCATTTATGTTTGATATGTTTCAATTTGGTCATTCAATTGGTATGATATGTTTTAGTTTGGTCCTCCAAAGCAAAAATACCGAAAGACCAAACTGAAACATATCAAACATAAAGGACAACTTTGACACAGATTTGAAACATAAAGGACTAAAGCAGAAAAAAAGATAAATGACCAAACCGAAACCTAGGTCAAAGATAAAGGACCAAAAATATAATTTAGCCTTTTTAAGACTTACAAGGACAAGGCCTAAAGGGACTAATTCTGTGAAAGCTGAGAAACTTTTAGTTCTTTCGTCCAATTCCATATCCAAGTTTGAGAGGACAGCAGCCCATGAGAGCACTGCAAGACCAGAACTAAGAAGTAATAGTTCTCTGTATCCTAATTCTGTTCCTTCCTTGAAGCCAAATATAAATCCATAGTTGATTTTATAACGCCTCCATAAGTATACATTTGCTGAGTATATGATCATGTGCAACACTATGTATCCAAAGAGGCTGCAATTAACAGAAATTCATTAATCATGTTTATTGAGTCTTGACATCATTGTGAAAAAAATTAACATCCTTAACTTACCTATAAAGTGGAAATATGTTATCCATATATTTCGTTCGACCTTTGCTATAAAAAATATTTCTCGCGTGTATGACTATAACTAGTGCCACGACGAGCGCTATTGAGCAGCCAGTAAATAGTCCTGATATATGATATAATCAAATGTCAGTCTGAGAAATTTAAATGAACATAGTATATTCTTTCTAGGTAAAATACTGATATAGATTGAATGAATTGAAATTCAGCGAGCATTCGCAAATCAAGCATGCCAGATATCGCAACTTCTGTAGCACTGACACTTCAGGTTGAAGATGTATCCGGTATCTAACACGTATCGTGCAGACACCGACACTAACATTAACACTTCAATTACCTCCATTTTTCAAATTAAAACTCGTACGTGTCTGTGGCAGTGTCATGTCAGGTGTCTATGTCTATGTCGGTGCTTCATAGATCACAACATATTTATCAATGTTCACCATTAAGTGCACCAATGTTTTGAAAATCAACCACTTCTTGATACCCTTACCTAATAAGAATGTAGTTCTATGTCTCTCTCTTTTAGCAGTTGGTCTCAATATGTTCATTCCTTTTCTGTGATTCCCATTTGCAAAGTGCTTAATGAATGCATGTTCCACTCTTTCCATGATTCTATTAACCTTTTTCAGCACATAATGCAGAAGGCAGAATTTTAGGTTTTGAAGACAGCTTTTAATTACTTGAATCTGAAAGATTAATATGAGAGAATATAATTTGAAGTTAAAGTTAAAACCTCTTCTGAGCTACCAACATAAGAATTGTCAACCATCTTTAAGTAATCTTTTGATGCATTCCTTGAACAGACCTTATCATACTTCTTCATGATTTTTGAGAATGCTAACAAGTTTAAAAAGCTGAAATAAATCAAACATCAAGATTAGCCTTGTAAAAGATAATAATTCACCGTATTACTCTGAACCTACTTATAAGCAAAATGCAGTTTTAGGTTCATTGAATAACAGATATGTTATTCAATGAACCTAAAATTGCATTTTTTGCTTATAAATAGGTCCAGAGGGAGTATTAATTAAGTTAAAAAAGGGAATAAAGAAGAAGTCATTTTACCTATAGCTTTTTAGAAGTCTAAGCTTATGATAGAATTCCTTTAAAGCTGTACTAAGTTGATTTTCTGCTTTTCTCAGCTCTTTCTTGCTAAATGAATGGTCAGATTTTGAACTCATGAGAAGTCCTTTTATGGTGGATACAGGAGTTTCTGGTGCTAAGTTGATTTTTACATGATCAAGAATCTCAAGAGAAGCTGGTCTAAATCCCTCCAATGGAATCATAGAATTGGTTTTTACCCTATGACTTCCATTTTCATCATTCAAATTCATTTCATTGCTCATCTCAACTTCATGAATCACATCCATGTGGTGACCTTCAAAATTGTAATAAACTCATTAGATTGCAACTCCTCCTCAAGAAGAGCACCAAAAGCTAGATTATATGGATCCGATTTGTGTGCAGTCGAAACTGCATGCAATCAGACAGTCAACAAGTTGAGGACTGTTCCATCTTGATTGGACGGTTCAGATTTTAATGTTGGAATTTTTTGTTTAACAAAAATCAAAAATTGCTCTTAAAATCTGAACCGTCTGATCTTAATCGGACACTCTGAACTCACCGACCGCATGACTGCGCAGATCTCCGGCTCTGAACTCTGTACGCTCATTGTATAATAAGATCAAAAGAAACTCATAATAATACTTAGGGTCCCTGTGTAAACAGTTATTTAGGTCCCGGAATGTGTGAGACACTATCAGTATAGTCTCTGAATGTATCGAAATTGCAAACGTGTCCCTGAGAGTCTCTTTTTGAGTAACTTTAGGGACTACATTGACTAATAAAAGACACATTTAAAGACCAAAATGACTAACAAAAAACACATCTGACGACCAAAATGATTTACCAAATAGACATCAGGGATTTGTTTGTAATTTCAATACATTTAGGGACTATAATGACAGTGCCTCACACATTCAGGGACTAAAATAACTTTTTTTGACAACAAGGACCAAAATAACTATTTACCCCAGTACTTATTCAGCTACTACATTGGAGAAACAGATACAATAAAATACAATATGTTTAAAAAGGAAAATGATAAGTATCTTACCAAGTTTAGCATCATTTCTATGATGCATAATAGAAGTTGAATTCAAGATCTCATTGCTAGCAACATTATTGAACCCAACCTTATCAACCTTTATTCTAAGAGCAATCAAAGCATTCATTTGCTTACTCATCTCCTCAGCTTCACCAACAACTTCCTTAACCATCTTCTTATAAAATCCATTGACTTTATTAAACTCATAATCAAGTTTCTTAAAAAACACAAGATGTCTTTCAGATCCATCTTCAGAAGCCTTAAGAAACATTGTTTGATACAATTCTTTTTCACCTTCTTCGCCTTCTTCGGCGCGAACAAGTATAACTTCATCTTCATTATTCTTCATTGTTGACCCTCTTTGTCTACCAGTAAGACCACTAAAAGCTCTATAAAGAGTTAATCTTCTTTTTAATGATCCTTTTGGTGTTGTTGCCATTGTTGCTGTTGATTCATTTCTTTCCTTAAACCATGATAACTCTTTTAGAATTGTTTTGAGAGTGTTGTAATCCATATATGCTTCTTGCCATTCTGGTACCATTTGTGACACTAATTCTTTCCCAAACTTCATCTTTTCCTATCAAAAAACTTATACTCCAAAAAAACAGAAAAAAAAATATATAGATTTCAATTTTCAGTGAACTTTAGATACATTTTTTGTTATACGAATCGAAACAACAAAGGCTGAGGAGATAGATACAATATTGTTTCCTTGTAAATTGTAATGGCTAAAAGGTACATTAGATATAGGTTGAGAAGATGAACAGAAAAAAAAAACTTATAAGAAATCTAATATGAAAATATCTTAAAGTATTACCTACTAATTGGTTTGCTTTGAAAATGTTGTGGTTACCATGTCCTCTCCTACAACTTCTCCAACTAATACAATTATATATAGTGTCAAAAAAAAATTATTTATTCTGCATATATAATAAAACATTGAATGGAAATGTGTTGGTGCAACTGTCAAAATAATATGTATTTTATGGCCTAAAATCACGGCATGTTTATTTAATGGATTTAGTTGGTATGCATTGTTGGTGTAAAAAATTATACATTATCAACTAATTGAAAATCATGATAGTTGGGATTTTGTTAATCTGTTAAAATAAATAACAAAGAAGGGAGTGGACTTTGAATTCTTTTATTCATACATACTTGTAGTAAAAATTATATATATTCTCTTTCTGTGATGTTTGATTTATCGATGAATTTAAGTGTGACCAAGACATTAGTTTTTTTTATTGTATATACAAAATACAAAAGGACAACAATGAAGAAAGTCTGTGAAATTGCGAATTTGTTAGTCTGTGAAAACAACAATGAAGAAAGTGGAAAGTGGACTTTGAATTCTTTTATCCATTCATACTTCTTGTAAAAATTAGGCTAAATTACTATTTTGGTCATTTATCTTTGGCCTTAATTTCGTTTTGGCCCTTTATCTTTTTTTTTCTCGTTTTGGTCCCTCATCTTTCATTTTTGTGTCAATTTGGTCATTTTTTGTAATTTTCCATCCATGACTTTTAACGTCGTCGTTTTTGCGATTAGCTTAATCGCTAACGTGGCGTCCTAATTGTCCAATCTGACGTGTAATCATTAAATGACATGACCAGGACCAAATTGAAACAAAAAAGAAACATAGCGGACCAAATTTAAACAAACACAAAACATCAATCACTCTTCATCTTCTTCCTCCTTCTTTATATTCTTCTTTTCCGGCAGCCACAACTACCTCCAGCGAGCCACCACCACCACCTCCGGCGAACCACCACCACCCTTCATTAGAAAAATTAAAAATTATGAAGCCCCGATACTCCAAAATAGGCCACGTACCCGTATCCGATACGTATCCGATACCGATACGTGTCAGATACTTCCGGATACGTATCTTGAGAGTATCCTAGAATTTATATTTATTTTTAAATCAAAAAAGACCAGATACTTACCGGATACTTGCTGGATACTTACAGGATACGTATCCTGATGGGAGTATCCTACAATTTATATTTATTTTTAAATCAAAAAACGATTAGATACTTACTCTTTTATCCTTTCTTTGAAGAGAAAAAATGGATCCAAAAAGGGCACAAAATTTGATTTATGTGCATACTAATCTTCATCTTTTGTCTAGGAAAGATGAATGATTTGGTAAAGTAGAGACAAAGATGTGGGACATTAGTGGAGATACACATGATCCACTTGATGTTGTTGAAATTAAATTAGCAGAGATATCTCTTGATGAACCAGAGTTTGAAGCTATGTTATTTTTTGATGATCGAGATGGAGGAGAGGAGAATGACACAGTTAGTGTTAAATAGTGAATAATAAGCAATTCTATATAACCTAAACTTATTTTGTGACATGTTCGTAGGAGGAAGAATATATTTTAAAATAGGTAGGGAAAAGACATTTAACTATGCTTACTAACTTTTTTTGGCTTACCGTGTTTTTGGTGCGCAATTTTCTAGGCTTTTGGCCAGAAATGACTAATCTCTGCAGGGAACCTAGTCGACCACAGTACACTGTGGTTCTCCCCTCCCAAATGAGTTTTTGTCGGGAGGGAGACTATGCTTACTTATTTTGATCAAAAGTATCTTAATGTTTTATATTTTTAAATTTTAATTTAATTTTTTATTGAAGTATCCCTGCCGTATCGTATCTTGATTTTCTAAATTTTCCCGTATCCACGTATCGTGTCGTATCGTATCCCGTATCGTATCTCGTATCCGGGCTTCATTAAAATTAAGTAAAACTAAAAATTAAAATGAAGCAACTATAGTTCACAGCTTCATCTTCCTTTTTTCTAAAATTAAATTTGTTTAACAACAAAACAACCCAGGTACCATCTTCACAACTTCCTCTCTTTCTTTTCTTCTCATCTTCCTTTCTTCTTCTCACCACAATCATCGATTCTGGGTTTGGGTTTAGTGCATCACCAATCAATTACCATGAATAGGGAACTCTCAAACTCAACAAAATAAATAAACTTCTGTTCACTACCCTAAAACCCCAATTGAGAATTGATTTTCTGAAAAACCCCACCCATCCAGAATCGCAAAAATTAGAACCCCCATCTCTCTCACTCTTTCACCTTCACTGTTGTTGTTATTCGAAACCCAAAATCGCACAATAACAGGTTTCAATTTCTGGATTTGTTGTTGTTGTTGGAAGAAGAAAAATATGGGTTTTTGGGTTTTCAAATTCTAGTTTTCTGGGTTTGAAACTCTGATTTTCTTAGTTTGTTGGAAGAAGAACAAGAATAAGAGTTAAAAAATTGGGGATTCTGGGTTTCAAACTCTGATTTTCTAGTTTTAAGGATTTAAAAAATTGGAGATTTTGGGTTTTGAAGAGATGATTTTTCTCTCATGAAATAAGAGTTAAAAAATGATTGATTTGTGGTGGTAGTGGTGGTGGTGGTGGTGGCTCGTCGGAGATAGTGGTGACTCGTCGGAGAAGAAGAAGATGAAGATGGAGGAAGAAGATGGAGAATGATTTATTATGTTTTGTGTTTTGTTCAATTTGGTCATTTATGTTTTTTATTAGTTTCAATTTGGGCCCCATCATGTAGTGTCATTTAATGAAGACACATCAGATTGGACAATTAGGACGCCACGTCAGCAGTTAACTGTCAGCGTGGCGTCCGTTAAAGTCATGGATGGAAAATTACAAAAAAAAGGACCAAATTGATACAAAAATGAAAGATGAGAGACCAAAACGAGAAAAAAAAAGATAAAGGACCAAAACAAAATTAAGGCCAAAGATAAAAGACCAAAACAGTAATTTAGCCTAAAAATTATATTTTCTTTGTGAGGTTTGATTTATTTTTGAAAGTAAATGTGACCACAAAATAATTTTTTTTATTGTATATACAAATCTATATATAAATTGGTATGTTACTAGTGGGGTGACAAGACAAGGTGTATGACTGTTCACAGCTGAAAAAGAACAATGATGTGTCTGTTTCAAAGGCAAAGTTTATTAGTATTTTTTAATTAATATTACAAAGCATGTTTGTACTAAATAAAAAAATATAAAAAAAAAAAGGGATATGTGATGAACCTATCAAACCGTGTTGAAGTACGGCCAAAACCATCAATCAATCCATTTTGTCGGTGTTTACTTGTGCTTAGTTGTGAATCTGTTAGCATATGGGTGATCATTAAAATTTGCTAAACGATCTTTTTCAAGAAAAATGAATAATGTTATTATTTATATAAAATACATTTATCAAGAACTTCTCCAATTTAAAAGGATCTTGCCTTATTTATTATTAGGAAATATAATGATGAGTTTCTTTTTTGCACCATGGATTTAGAATTAAATAATTGTGTTGATTATATGTAAAAATGGCTTTTCGATGAATGTTTAGGGCTCGTTCGGGGGTTCTGAGTTTTTGATTTTTGATTTTGAAAGTCAATTTCAAAACAGAAACATGTTCGTGTAAAATGGAGCTGAGTTAATTTTTTTCTTAATTTCAAAACAGTTTTCCATCAAAACTCAAAACCAAAAATTTATTTTTGTTTCTGTTTTTGTTTCATCCACCTCTGATCATCAATATATGTGACCACCACCATCTACCACTCCGACCACGCCAACCACCACCGACCACTGCCAATCACCACTCCGACTACCGCCGACCACCACTCCAGCCACCGTCAACCACCACTTTGACAACCACCAACACCACTCTGATCACTGTCAACCACCAACTACCACTCCGACCACTGCCAACCACCACTCTGACCACTATCAACAACCACTTTGACCACTATCAACCACCACTCTGACCACCGTCAACCACCACTTTGACACCGCCAACACCACTCCGACCACCGCCAACCATCACCACCGACCGCCACTTTGGGCACCGTCAACCACCATCAACTACCACTACGACCATCACCACCCACCACTCCAACCACCGTTGACCACCACTCCGGCCACCGTCAACCACCACTTTGACCACCGCCAACCAACCACCACCACCAACTACTACTCTGACCACCGCCAACCACCACTCCGCCACCGTCAACCACCACTTTGACCACCGCCAACCACTACACTAACCACCAACTACTACTCTGACCACCGCCAACCACCACTCCGGCCACCGTCAACCACCACTTTGACCACCACCAACACACTCTGACCACCATCAACCACCACACTGACCACCAACTACTACTCCGACCACCGCCAACCACCGTCAACCACCACTTTGACCACCATCAACCACCACTCTGACCACCGTCAATCACCACTTTGACCACCACCAAGACCACTCCGACCACCGCCAACCATCACCACGACCACCACAATGGCCACCGTCAACCACCACACTGACCACCATCAACTACCACTCCGACCACCGCCAACCACCACCGACCACCGTCAACCACCACTCCGACTACCGCCAACAACCACCACCACCCACAACCACCGACCACCACTCTGGCCGTGTTTGAAAGTGATTTTGATTTTTGAAAATTTCTTAACTGAAAACTGGTTTTAGTTTTTGAAATTTTTAAAGCTCAAAACAGAAACTAGTTTTGGTTTTTAAAAATTTCAAAACAAAAAATCACCCCGAACGGGGCCTTAGATTTTAAAAATCTTACAGAGATTGAGGGAACAAGGGAGAAAAAGAAATGACATGAAAAACGAGTTCTTCCTATTTTGAGAACGTAACACGTGGAATCATTTTTTATTATTTCTCATTTGGCACGGAAAAAGTCTGTTTGGTTGATGTTTAAATCTTAAGCCTCTTGGAAAAAGTCCATGTTGGATTAGAAATGGTTAATCATAAGTTTTTTTTTAAATTTTTTTGTTGATCTTGGTACTAGCGGTGGATACTTGCATTCCTAATTCATTTGGTCTTGGGCTCAATCAACCAGTGTGTATGAAAAAATACTTGTTGGGAGAGGTCAACCCCTTAGATAGATCATTAAGTGAATTTCTAATACCTCGAAGAATTAGTCTACATAGTCGTTGTGGAGACTAATGAAGTGCAAAAAAGTACCTCACAAATTTATTGGTAAACCAATAAGAGGTCAACCCCTTAAGAGATTACTTTCATTTTCTAAAGATAGCTTGGTTTACCAACAAGTATGTAAGGTACTTTTTTGCACTTAAATAAGAGGTCAACCCTCTTATTGTTTAGATTACTTTCATTTTAATGAAGTGCAAAAAAAGTACATCACAAATTTATTGAAAAAAATTACAAACAAGAAGGGGGACACGAAACAAAACCCTTCAAACAAGCATGTTATTTTGATTGCTTTGATCCAACATCCCGAGCTCAGAGGTTCAATAATTACCCGTGCTAAAAACTTTATGCGATTATTGTTTCGGTCTCTTGCACTAAGATTTTGAAATTACTTCTTCAGAATTATTATCATTGGTACCTGTTGTGGGGGAAGCGTCCTCATTATTGTCCTCATCATTATGATTACTCTAAATTTTAGACAAGATGTGCATGTCCCTTTTAACCGGTTTAGGAAATGCATGATATTCAATGCTGTTAATATTACTATATTTTGGATACATCTCGGCCACTATTGGAACTTGAAAACGCTGCGCTGCGATAGTAGTTTGAATCGGTGAAACGTTTACATTTTCCACATTCAAAGAAACAACTTTTATTGATGGGGACTTTTTAAAAACACCATTAGTGGTGTTGTTAATAGTAGACTAATCTATAGTACCACTGCCAACCGAAGGACTCAACGTAACCTTCAAAAACACAGGTGAATTCACATATACAGCTGGAGCGGAATCTTGAGGAGGAAAATTGTTATGACCAAACAAATCTTCACGAGTGGAAGACTCTGTTGGGATAGATTTTTCTATTCCTCACCTACCATCTTTCACAATCTTACCGATGTGTCGTCTTCAGAGTCTTCGCAACTCCAAAACCACGCGCCTCTTTATTTCGGGCAGAAAGCTTGCAAGCTGACACAAAATAACTTATGTGGTCAGGATTTTCAGTTTCAATGACCATTTTAAAATTCCGTTAATTAGACAAATTGTCTGATGCTTACAATTTCAAGGACTGAGCTCATTCACTCGCTTAACACTATTTCCTTGTCTTTCTTTTTTCTATTGATGTGATCACGAGCATCTCTGACTAGTTAATATAATTATTCCGCTACATTGGCTTGAAAAGTTATTGAATAAGTTGAAGAAAGAAAGTACCTGAAAAATTTCAAATGTCGCGACGAAGGATCTCCAAGCAGGCTACAAGAGCAGTCAAAGCCCTTCTATCAAGGAAATGAGCTTCCCTAATGACTGAAAGAGATTGCACCCAAGCAAGCCGTAGTATAACAATTAACACCCAAAATGCCATTCATGCATAGGACTAGTCAACAATAATAATGAAGAGCACTCATATTTGCAACATAATGGTAACAACTTACCAGAGCAACAAAACATACACTTATGTTTGGTACAGACAGTTTTTCTCTCAACCATTGATTTTCTGAATTCCTTCTCAGCAAACCCCAATCTAGGAAAATATCCTAATAAGTATTAACAATTGTTGCAGGACTGAAAATGATGCAGCCAGAATTTACCATACCGTTCCTCTTGAGATATACTTTAGTCGATTGAGCCCATGCATTAAGTTTCTTTCTTAAAGTAATTAGCATCTAAGGCACTTAAAACAATTCTTAGAATTTTGGTTGAGCCTAACTCAACCATGTTAGAATTATGTCTCCCACTTATAAACTCTTTCAGGCCATATTACATTTGATATGGGATTTGAGTTTTTCCCAACACACCACCTCACACCGAGCACTATTGGACTAGGTGGGTGGCCCGATGAATTTTTGATAGGCTCTGATACCATCTTAGAATTTTCGATTGGCCTAACTCAACCTTACAAGAATTATGCTTTTAGGCCGAGTTCCTGCCTTCAATTCAAGTAGATCATTGAGTGTTAGAGAAAACACATTATAAGATGATGATTAAATCTAAAGTAGATATTTTTCTTAAAACTTACAATGACAAGGCTTAAGGGGTTAATTCTGTGAATGCTGAGGAATATCAAGGTATGCTGGCAGATACTCTGCTGTCGTGTTTTGTAGAGCATATTTCCCTGTTTTGTTTCCAGGTAACTGAAAACAAGAAAGACATTCAAATTTAAATTGCAACAAACTTAAACTTCTCAATTTCCAAAACATGCATGATATATTAAACCAAACAAGTAGGAGCAAGAAAAACTTTCTTGAACTTGAGTCAGTTACATTCCTTATACATTCATAGTTGCATGTCATTTTAATTCCGTACAAAGAAGGTACATACCTACTCACAATGACATCCTGGTAATCAATCTGTATCTCTCTTTCTTTGGAATCTGTGGGATATTGAACACAATCTTTCAGTGAAATAAAACAACAATGTTTCACTTGTAAGTTTAGCAAATTAGTCAATAGCACAATTGATTGCACTTTACCTTTAGGTATTGACCTGACAGACTCTAAAACTTGGGATAAATCCAAGAATTTTTTGTCTAAACTGATTACTGGTTAAGAAATTGCACCTTCCTAGCTTTTAGAATGCGGTGTTTTAAAGTTGGGCCTGGTGTCATTCCCTTGGAAGACATTTCATTAAACAACTCAATAGCTTTCTTTTTGTGCCCTCTCTTATAGAAGCTAGAAATTAGGGAAGTGTATGTTACGACATCGGGTTCTAGGCCTCGGTCAATCATTTCATCAAAGAGGGTAATTGCATCTTGGAAGTTATCTGCCTTTATGTGTCCATCAATCAAAACAGTGTACGTAACAACATCTGGACTTATTTTCATTTCCTTCATATTTCTCCATATGGTTGCTGCTGTTACTTTTCCAAGAGAGAAGTTCCCTTCTAAGTTTGCATGTCTTAAGCTCCTATCAAGTAGAACTGTGTAGGTAATGACATCAGGTTCGATATCCGTCCTCTTCATCATATCCTGAAAGAGTTCATGGGCCATTTGCAAGCAATTCATCCTACAATAACTATTAATCATAATTGTGTAGGTTACAACATCAGGCGTAAATCCTCTTCCAATGAAAGAATCAAACAAAGAGCGAGCACGTTTCATATTCCCTTCCCGGCACAATGCAGCAAATACTTTCGAATACACTACTTTTCTAGGTTCCATATTCATATTCAACATAGTATCCAGCAACAAAATAGCTTTGCTAAGTTCATAGGAGTTCTCAATAAGGCCCGCTTCGCAATAGCAATTCACCATGGCTGAATACATTTCAACACTCTTATCTTCCAGACTGTTAAAATATTGCTCAGCTTCTTCAACATTGCCTCCTGAACACAAACCTCTAATGATTATCTTGTGGGTAGTAGAGTTTGGCTTCAAACCTTGCTTCTCCATATAATCCAAAAGGGGCTTATAAGAATGTCCATTTCTTGACAACCCAGCAGCTAGTACATTATAAGTAACAATATCAGGTTTAAACCCCTTTTTCTTCATTTCTTTAAACATACTATCGGCTTCAGCGAGTTGAAGACAGTACCCATTGATAAAGGTAGTGTAGTGTTTGATATCTAAATCAATATGCTTATCTTTCAACTCTTCGAGCATAACTATTGCATCATCCACCTTACCTAATTTACACAAAGCATCAAATACAATATTGTACGCAACGCCATCAAGAAACATGCCTGATTCCTTGAATTTTCTAAACTGCTCTACCACCTTGAAGTCATGCCCATCTCACCCAAGCAATGGAGAATGTAGCTAACGATCACACAATTTGTTTTTATACCCTTTGAAATCATTTCATCATGTAAGACTAAAGCTTCATGCAAATTATGGCTCTTACAATACCCATGGATCAATGCATCAAAAATATACATGTTAGGAACAAGCCCTTGCCTTTTCATGTCGATGAACACAGTTTCAGCTTTATCTAGTTTCATTTCATTGCAAAACCCACGAATAACCGCAACGTAGGCGTAAACCTCTATGGGGGCATTACTCCTTCTGCATGCTTGGAGCACCTCATATCCCAAATCAGAGTTGTGATTGTTGCAGAGCCCCTCAATAAAAGCTGCATAGCAATAGGAATCAGGAGTCACCCCAGCTCCCTCCATTTCCTCAAACACACTACCCGCGTGTTCCAAATCACCCTTCTTACACAATGCCTTGATGATAATGGCATAAGTGTAATGATTAGGGCTCAAACCAAGCCTCTTGAAATGCTTGTAAATGGATAAGGCCATATCCACCTTACCATTTTCAACCATCTGGTTGATGAGAAAGTTACAAGCAAAGACATTTGGCAAAATCCCACGCCTCCTAGTTTGAAACAAGAAATCAATAGCCTCATCAAACATCTCCAAACTAGCACAAGCTTTAACAAACACATCTAATGCTTTAAGCAAGTAATGATTTCGATTCCCTTTGACACCAACATCATCGCCACCCTCCAACAATTCCTCAAACAAGTCATGAACTTTATTTCAAATGATGATGGGTCTTGTTTGTAAACATGAATGAAATCAAGGAACATTGAATCCAACCTTCTATCTAAACCCCAATAGCAAAGTATCTTGATGATGGCAGCATAGGTTGAGGTGTTGTGAGAAAAACCACTTTGCTTGAGTTTAGTGAAGAAGGAAAGTGCAAGAGAAGGGTGGTTGTGAAGACACTGAAGCTTTTGGATGACGTGGAAGGTGTTTGATTGTGAGTCAAGGTGACATGTAGAGGAATTTGACAGTCGGAGCAGCGGTGATAAGGAGCCAGCCGCGAAGATGCAGCGGAGACACGGTGTTTTGCCTAATCAGGAATTATAGAATCTGATACGGAAATTGAATACCGTAAGTATTGAACTAGGAAATGGAATCAAAAATTATAATCCAGAAATTTGGGCTTTTCTATTAGCATCGAAGAGATGGACTATGGCATAGGCGGAGGTGATAAAGACGACAGTGTGAGAGTGGAGGCGCGGTGGGCGGCAGAGTACTGTCAGGTTGAAGTGGTTGGAGCGGTGGTGGTATGAGGTTTTAAAAAGAAGAGAATGTGGCAGGTTGATGAGCGTTGGATGAATCCAACGGATTAAATTAAATGAAAGGCAGTAAAAGTACCGCGGGCTTAAGGTACTCAATCTCAGGGGCGGATTTAAAAACTACTCATCTTTCGTGCGATGATGCGAGTTGTTATATAATTTTTTTACTTTAATTTTATATAGATTTTATACAAATATATACATAAGTTGTCGATATAAATTATGTATTTTAAAAATATAGTATTACATTAATATATTTTTTATTTATGCCATATTCTTATATAGTGTGTATTTTTAATATGCACAATTGTCCAAATTTTAGTGAGCTTAATTGTTGAAAATAAAATCTTACTAAACTTCATTTTTACTTAGTAATAATAAATGTCATTCTATTTAATATCTTGAATTTATGAGCATGAATTTTAATAATAAAGACATGTGAAAAATAATATAAATAATAAGAATATTTTTGATATAACATTTTTTAATATGTGTAAGACAAAGAAGAAAAATAATAATGATAATAATTGAAGATCAATACTAATGAGAATATTTTTGATATAACATATAGCCTAAATAAACACTACGTAAAAAAATTCTTTTGTTTAAAAATAAATAATGGTTTAATATGTGAAAGTTTAAGGATGAAAATAATGAGATTTTATATTTCTTTTAAAACATTAGAATAAAAATAACTAAGTTATACTAAGAAAGTGATCATAATATATTGATAAACATGTTTAAAGTGACTTACGTTTGTAATGTGCGTCCTCGTATTTGCTTTTCTCTTATAATGTTATTCTATTTTTATTTTCTTTCTTCCAAATTTCAAATGACATCCTCTAAATATTATTATTATATTAAGCTTGGATGAGTTTAAATTAAATAAGTTCATGGTTGTGTATGAATAAATATAAATCATAGAAATTAGAAAGTAATACTTACTATTTTATTTTATTTTTCTTTATTTCTTTGTTCATTCATCAATTAATAATTCACAAATATTAATTAAAACAAAATTTGAAATTTAAAACAAAAGTGATAATAAGGAATTTAGATTTAATAGGAAACTTAGAAAGAGAAAACAATCAAAATCAAATCTTTATTTTTATTCTTTATAATGATATGAAAAATATATGGTCATTATTCACAATATGAAATGAAAGATTTATTTTATTATAATTGTTTTTATGCAACTTATAATCTAAATAAGCTACATAAAGTGGAGAGTAAACATATAATATTTGTAAAAGAATTGAAACATTTAAATCTGAAAGCTTTATTTTTGTTTTTTCAAGCACTATTTTTATTTAAAATTAACCATTTTAGATGTGAATTTGTAAATAAAAAGTATTAGATAGAATATATACTAAAGGCATTAGATATGATGATAGTTGAAGAAAATTATATTTTTTTCTTTGTGATATAGAGAAGAGACACCTAATGTAATTTTCTTAGAAGTGACATCAAAGGTTATGAAGTTTCAAGGAACATATGCAACTCATTTAGATCTAGCAAATCATACAATTTTACAAAACTATGAAATTAAACATTTTTTTGACAAAAAATTAAACATTTTTATAAAGAACAATATTAAAATATACATCATTTCTTAATGTCTATAACTTTACAAAAATCGTTGCCATTTGTCAACAAACTATCAAGAACACAAAAAAACCTTTTGTGATTTCTACATCTTGTGAAACTTGCTCATTTCTTCTACAGATTATTGCACCTAATGTAATTTCTTCGACATCAAGAAGGTTATGAAGGCTCAGGAACATAAAACTCATTTAGATCTAGCACATCATACAATTTTACAAAACTATAAAATTTAATATTTTTCTAAAGAACAATATTAAACTATACATCATTTCTCAATGTCTATAACTTTACAAAAAATTGTTGTCTATTTGTTAACTTCAAACTATCAAGAACATGAAATTCTTTATCCTTTTGCGAATTCTACATCTCGTGCAACTTGCTCCTTTCTTCTACTCCTTATTTTCTATATGATTCTTGCACCTAATGTAATTTCCTTCTAGAAGTGACACCAAAGATTATGAAGGCTCGTGGAGAACATATGTAACTCATTTAGATCTAACACATCATACAATCATACAAAAATTAAACATTTTTCTTAAGAACAATATTAAAATATACATAATTTCTCAATGTCTATAACTTACAAAAAATCATTGCCTATTTGTCAACTTAAAACCTATTAAGAACATAAATTTTTACCCTTTTTGTGCATTCTACACCTTCTTGTGAAACTTGCTCCTTTCTTCTACTTCTTATTTTTTATATGATTCTTTTTGTCAAAACCTCTACCCTAACCATCCAAAGATCTCTTCTTTAAATAGTTATTTCTTGTTATAATTAGTTTAAACTCTATTTCTTCCACTCATATCCCACTAACTCATGAGTTTATTGTAAATTAAAGCAATAATTCATGTAAATGTGAAACCCCTCCATTCAATGCATAATGGTTACATAAAAAAGAATTTTAAAGGTCAACTTATTATTTCTTATTTCATCTAAACTATTATAATTGATAAATATATTTATTAATTCAATTAATTTAAATTTTGACCAATTCTAATAATAATATAATTTCTATGTAAATAAATATATAATTTAAAAAGACATTTAGAATAAATAGTAATAAATATAAAAAAACAAAACAATAAAAAGTAACTAATATAAGAACATAAAATTGAGTTTAGAATGAACACATAATTGAGCTCATAAGTCTCATGAAGTGAGAATGAACATTGATTAATATAAAAAAATATTGGTTTTTATATTTAATTATATATTAAAAATTAAAATCAAAGTCTCATTTATACAAAAATTATGATTAAATATAATATAATGTGTAAATTTATTACTATGTTGGAATTTATTAGTAGTAGCGGGTTGGACACAAAGGTAGGAATTAATAAATAATAAAAGAGAAGTTTTTTAATAGACAAAAATAAAAGCAAAAATTCAAGAATTATTGTGGAGGCTCCATTGGGGATTCTTTCACTTATATAGATATAGATAAACATTTCCCTTCATTGTGTTATGGATAATTTTATGTTTAATTCCTATTAGCAATCCATAATCATAGGTTTTTATTCTTCTTGAGAATGCTCATAGGCATCACCAAATATTTTAAACTAAAAGTAGCATTTAATAATAATAGTTAGTGGTAATAATGAATTTAAGTCTCCTTTAATTGTAAATTATAAATAAATATTAATAAAATTAAAAATTTCTTGAAAAATAAATGGAAATGATGTTCTTCCAGAAACTTTGGAAAAAACTTTCTTTAGATATTTACGATATCACCATATTTTATTTAATGGGAACACACATATTACATTTTTTCTTTCTCACGGTAAAAATAGAAACGCACGCAGCACGCTTCAGAAACTCCACAACGCAAACAGCAAACCCAGTTGCAAAACGCAAACGCATTTCAGCTTCTTCTTCTTCAATCTCTGTTTGTCCTTTCTGCTTCTTGTTATTCTTCAATCGTGGTTCTGAATTTGTGCTTCTTCTTTTCTTCACGGGCTCACGGCTTCTAGCTTCTTCAATCACCAATAAGTTTGACTTTTCTTTCTCTGTAGGTTTTGTTGATTAATTGATTTCAGTTTTTGGGGCTTTATTTTATTTTGTTATTCTCATGATATTTTTGAATTGCTGCTGTCTGTTCTTATCACAAATAGTTTAAGAGGTGTGATTTTGTGGCTTATAATTTTTGTTGGCTTCAACAGAACCCTACCCAATTTCATCGCAGCTTTCGTTGATTTCACTCTTAAAACGTATCGTTGATTTCACTTTTTTTGTGGGTTTATTTTTATTTTCAATGTTATGCTTTTAATTTCATTCTCCTCATGATGTGGGTTTATTGCTGCGTTCCTTTCTCAGTTAACAAATGGCTTCTTCTGCATTATTGGTGTGTTGCACATATTATAAAGTGGCTTTTAATTGGTTTGGATTGGGACCAACATGTGGCCGACCTGAAAAGTTTTATACCATGGAGGCCGAGTGATCGAGCCAATTATTTGCAAAGTGTTATAACCTCTTTCTCTATGAGAAATAGAGCCTCGTAGGATTAGAGTATGATCATTTGAGTAGCTATTCATTTGAGTAACCAACATATGCTTCACAATATCTATGACATTATACAATTTATAATAGTAATTATTACATAACAAAGCTGTGGTCAACTGCTTATTTGTTTCCTTTCTGTTTCTTTTTATAGTTGCAAATTGGTTTGTACTAATTTTAGATACTGAACTTTAATGAAGTGCTAAAAGGAGCTCCATCAGGGACATTTCGCTAGTTCATAATGAATTCCATACATAGCTGCATATTTTGTGTGTAAGATTCACAAAATAATGATTTTTTGTTGGGTGGGTTTCATGTATTGGTTATTCTAAATCTGTGATGGAGGCTGCAAAAAAACTGAAAATGTGATCTTTATTTAAGATCTTGATCTGCCCAGGTCCATTAGAGCATCAGGTAAACTAATTTTTGTAAGATCGTACAACTGTTAAATCATTGAAGAAATAGGAACACCCTATTCTAAAATCCTGGATCCGCCCCTGCTCAATCTGCTCCCTTTTCTCTTCCTATTCATTCAGATCCTGTAACAGTAAGACGGTGCCCACAGAGACAAAAACAACCATTGTTTGTTGTTGGTGCAGTTTCTGTTTTCTATTCTACACAATGGCAGCTTGCGTATACACGGTATCACGGGATGGAACCGGAGATTTCCAAACGGTGCAAGAAGCAATCGACGCCGTGCCGCTCGGTAACGCTCGCCGGACAGTTATCAGGGTATCACCGGGAATCTACCGGCAGCCGGTGTATGTACCCAAGACCAAGAATTTCATCACTCTTGCTGGTATATGCCCTGAAGATACTCTGCTTACCTGGAACAACACTGCCACCAAAATTGATCATCACCAAGTACGCACATTTTTCATTTTTCATTCAATGTTTCTTCATTTGGAGTAATGGGTATGTGGCAAAATTGTTCAATTTTCAGTTTTCATTCAATGTTTTAATCATTTCGAGTAATGGGTATGAGTCAAAATTTTGTTACTTTTTTTGAAGTTTCACTCATTTGGGTTATAGCTAGTATGTGTCAAAATCCTTCATTTTTTGTTTTGAGTTTGTGGTGGATTATTGTTGCAGCCTGCTAGGGTGATAGGGACTGGGACATTTGGTTGTGGAAGTACAATTGTGGAAGGGGAGGATTTTATTGCTGAGAATATTACTTTTGAGAATTCTTCTCCTGAGGTAATGCTTTGTAAAATTGCAGTATTTCCAAGGTGTTTTTGCTCGTGCTAATTCCTTTGTTATCACTTATTTGATTTGCTGAATGGCTTTGGTTTGATAGTTATGCACAAGTATATGTTGGTAGAGAATTGTGTTATGATTCTAGAATCAATCATCACTCAACTTAATCTAGAAGGATCTAGATTAGTAGATTAGGAGATATTATTGAGTATGTTAGGGTCTAGCATTCCTACGGTGAGTATCCACTAGTCTTGTATAAGCATACTAGGACGTTTGTAAGAGTCAATCAATGAAGAATATTGTGGTCAATTTCTCTTCTCTAACTTCTTAGGAGGCTTCTATGACCCGACCTTGAATCCGAGTATTTTTCTCTTCTCCCTCATTCACATATCTTCTTCAAAATCCCATTCCTTACACATTGTAAGATCCCGTGTTCATAAATACATATGCAATTTGGGTAGTCCTCTTTCCTTTTAAGGTAGTTGATATGCTGATAGTTGGGCTGTCTTCACCTTAATATACAAATGCAGTGCTTATTTGAGAGAATAAGGGTAATTTGAAGCATTTCCCTATTAAGCTTTTGGATCTGTCGATTGCTAAAGATACAAATTCATTGACATATGATCCGGTTGTAAATTTGTTAGATGATTTGGTATTATTGCTTTACACATCTGCATGATACATCCCAATTAGTGTCTACATATGTTTGATGGACAAAATTTATGTACAGGCACAAACAATGTAAGACCTCATAAAGTGCTTCTTCCTTGTCCTTCTATTTCTGGCAGGGTTCAGGGCAGGCCGTGGCAATTAGAGTAACAGCAGATCGATGTGCCTTCTATAATTGCAGATTCCTTGGATGGCAGGTAGCTCCAGAGCTCCACCATTCCATGTCTTGATGTATCAATTTATATAGGTTTAAGGCTGTGTTATATTATTACTATATATTTTATGTTGGTGATATATGCATGTTTAGAATTGCTGAAATGTTTTTGAAAACATTTTTGCTTATGAATATCTTTAAAAATGCATTGGTGCAGGACACATTGTACTTACATTACGGTAAACAATATTTGAAAGACTGCTATATTGAAGGAAGTGTGGACTTCATCTTTGGGAATAGCACTGCTCTGTTGGAGCACTGTCATATCCACTGCAAATCTGCAGGATTCATAACCGCACAGAGTAGAAAATCTTCACAGGAATCAACTGGTTATGTGTTCTTGAGGTGTGTGAGTGTGACCACCCTTTCTTGCTAACAATCTCATCTAACATCCATTACATTACTGTTGTTATACTCATTAAAAGTTCTTAAGTTGTCCGACTCCGACAAGGAAAAGTTAGCTCCTTTACATCATATTTTTATGCAACAATGTGAGCTGAATTTTAACTTTTATGTACGTGATGGGGGAAAATATAGAAATAGCTAGTTCCTGTGCATCATATTTTTTATTCAACAATGTGAACTGAAACTAAAAAAAACTAGTATACCAGTGATTTCTTTGTGGTGCATTTGCAGATGTGTTATCACGGGTAATGGAGGAAATTCGTATGCATATCTTGGACGACCATGGGGACCTTTCGGAAGGGTGGTATTTGCGCACACTTATATGGATCAGTGTGTAAGGCATGGAGGTTGGGATAACTGGGGAAAAGTTGAGAACGAGAGAAGTGCTTGCTTTTATGAATACAGGTATTTCATCTCTGATTCCATTTTGCACTGATTCCATTTTGCACTGTTTTATCAATGAGGATATTCAGATACTGAACAGCTTCATATTGCCTGAAGATAACAACTGAAAATTTTGATTTGAATCAAGAATGCGTAGATTACTAGATTCTTGCATTCACGAATCATGTTGTTGCCGATCTGAACCACGGGTCAAGATTGTGCGGCTAATGCTTCGAGTTTGTATTTTGGGCCCAATTTACCAAAGTTAGAACACTTAGACTGTGGGCCATCCAATCTTAATCTGAGAGTCTAGATCACGTGAAATGTGTGATTGCTAGACTGTTTTATGCTTTGCAGCTGTTTTTTTTTTTTCGTTTTTTGGCATAAGACAGACAAACAATTATCAATGAAGGTTATATTACTGAACTGCTTCATATTGGCAGAAGATAAAAATTGATAATTTTGAATCAAGAATGCATTGCATTCTATCCTGATTATCATTTCGTTGCATTCACTAAGTCATGTGGCTGCCCATCTGAACCATCGGATCAAGATTGGACAGCTGATGTTCTTTGTATTTTGGACCCGACTCACCATAGTCAGAAGACTCAGAATGTGGGACGTCCAATCTTAATTCGACAGTCTAGATGGTGTGACTGCATCAAATGTGATTTCTGGACAGTAAGGATTGAGGAAAAATAGCCAAACACCACATTACAACACCAATTAACCACCAAGTTTTTTAGGCCAATGGCCTAAAAATTTGGTTAATTTGTGTTGTAATGTTTTTTGCTATTTTTGTCACTCATGCAGAATTTGTTTATTGTGTTCAAGGAGTTTGAAGTAATATTATGATTAATACAGGTGTTTTGGACCTGGTTGCTGTCCGTCGAAACGAGTAAATTGGTGTAGAGAATTGGTGGATGAAGAAGCAGAGCATTTCGTCATGCATCCTTTCATTGATCCAGAACCAGATAGACCTTGGCTTTCTCAAAGAATGGGATTGAGGGTTCCATATTCTGCTTAGAAAATGCAGGGGATACAAGATAATATTCCAAACAGTTAATGACAGACCCTACACGTAACACGCTTAATGTCTATTCTGTCTGCTTTTAAAAAATATGGCTTTGTATGTGTCGAAGATTTGTGATAAACTGGAAATGCTAGATGGTGCATTTGTCTGCATAAGATTTCTTTAGATAATGTTTACTTCATATTGGTTTGTGATCCGGGTTTTTTTTGACTGCATTAATGTCTTGAGGCAATATTGAGAAGCAAAATAGACGGTTAATCATCTAATAAGCTCACACATTAACATTTTTCTTTTTGAGGAAACATTCACATTTCTTGTGTCCATTAAATTTTGGCATGTTTATATGACTTATTCAAACTTATTTACGAATATAAATACTTGCGAGTCTGTTTAAAAGAACTTATGAATATAACTTATGAGATGTTCATAAATTATTTTTAGTTAATTTCCATCCAGCTTATCAAAATAACTTACAGATAGAAAAATAGTTCAACCTTTTTTTATAGTTTATTATAAAAATGGTTAATGATAAGTGTTTATGCTATAAATGCTTAATTAAATGTTTATCCAAATAAGACTGAAGTAGGACCAATTTTTGTTAACAAATTGATTTATTTGAATTAATAGGAAAATACCTGGAATTGAATACTCTATGATAGGATTTTATCCACAAATACATAAAAAAGTAACTACACAAGATAAAAATCATAACACCCTGGGAGTGTTTTGGTCTGCAAGAAAGTTATCAGTTGAGTGATGTTTTTTTGACAACTCAATTTGTGGTCGTCAAAAAACATTTCTGTTATAAAATACGGTTAGATTTAAGTTGTGGTCGTCAAAAAACATTTCTGTTATAAGTTACACGCACGACAGCAGTGTCTTTTCAAAGCATCAACTAGCTTGACCAAAAAAAAAGTATCAACTAGCAAAATTTAACCGTGTTGTCCATATAGGAATATACAGTATTCCCATAGAATGAACTAGGGGGAAACCCCGTGCAATGCACGGGTAGTTGAGAACATGAAAATCCAATTTAGTAGATCGTAGTTTAGTATTATATGATGTTAATAAATATTATAAGAATTATATATATTATAATGATATTAGTAGAAGAAAATAAAAATTTAAGAAACTATATATATATATATATATATATATATATATATATATATATATATATATATATATATATATATATATTTTATTCAACTTTGACATTAGTACAACTATCCATTATAGATTTATTTTTTTAATGTGACTTATTTCTTTAATTTTCAATAAACTCATGAGTTAGTGCAATATGGGTTGAAGATGTAGAGTTTTAATTAACTCAATATTTTTAATTAATTTTTTGAAAATATTGCACATTTTGCTATTTAAATTTTTTATTTATTTATATTTAGCATTCAAAAACTTAAAATTAACACATACTTGATAGCAATCTACTTTTCTGGTAAGTTCTATTGTAGTCTATCAACCTTTAACATATGTTTGTGAATGTTCAAGGAACATATTAAAAAGACTTTTAGATATAGCAAATCATCCAATTTCATTGAAGCTATTAAAATTAAATATTTTTTTAAAGAACAATATTAAAATTAAACATAATTCATACATATCAATAGCAAGACAAAAAATTGTTCCAAAATTGGATTAGAAATGTCTACAATATGAAGCCCAGATCCTTTGCTTTGCCTTTTCAATTTCTTCTCTATCCATGCAAATTCAATTTTTTCTCCCTTGACTATAATTTGAAACCTATAACAAACTCAATAATTAATCAATGATCAATAACAACTTATGAATAAAAGACAGATTTAGACACAAAAATTTGGAACTCCAACAACAATAATGGCTTCTTCAAGCCTGAATATTAGTGATGGAAAAACGAAAAAAAAATTGCATAAGTGATGTAGCAACCAAACAAAAGTGATGTGAAAAATGAATAGATAAGTGGTGACATCTCTTCTTTGATATTTATATTATTTTGGAAAGAAGACTTTTTTTTGACAAAAGGAAAGAAGACTTAAAAAGAAGGAAAATGAAAAGATTGTAACTAATCTCTATTAAAAACCAACTATAATAATTAGTAGTAATCAAATTAATAATTTAGAGACACCAAAAGGAAACCAAAATCAAAACATCAAATAATGAATTTAGAGTAATCAATAAGGGAGGAAGTTTTTTAAAACAAAAATAAAGAAGATATAGGAATATTTTAAAATTTATAAATTATATATATGTATATATATGATTTAATTATAATATATAATTTGAGATTTAGTGAAACTTATAAATTTTAATAAATAGACATACGTACATCATTGTTTTCTTCCTAAATTATATCAGAAATAATTTTAAAACAAAATAAATAAATCCAGATTTATTTTATAAAAACAAATTTTTGAAATATATAGGAGAAGTTAGTTTGGGAGGTCAATTAAAATGCAAAATTTAAGTTAAATTTCCTCTGAAGTTTAAAATTTAAATAAATATCTAGACATAATTTTTTGTGTGGATGGTAACATAATGATACAAATATATATATATATATATATATATATATATATATATATATATATATATATATATATATATATATGTATAAATGTATTATACTTGTAATATAAAAGTCATCTCATGAAATCACAATACATTTATCATTTTAGTAAAAGCTAAGTTTCTCAAGCTGCTTTTTGCAAATAATTAACTGGTTACAAATTATAAATAAATATAAATATTTATCATAAATAAATAAGAAGAGAATTGTCCTCGAGCACCAAAAGAGCTTCTTTTAGAGTTATCTAACTCACACAAAATCTTTCTATATTCTTTCAGTGTTTAACAATGTATATCATAATTGTTTGTTTTGAGTTTAACATTAGTGGATTATCAATCTTAATCTTTTAAAAATATTATTGCTTTATTAATTGACTTCAAAATTTAGATGATATTTTTATTCTAACAAATAATGGGATAACTTTGTTATTCGACTTATTTTTACCTTTATTGATGCTTACAAAACTTATTTTGTTTTTCGGGTGTTATATTTTATTAGTTAAAACTTATTTTGGTAATTGAATATGATTATCTTTATGTTATGCATTTTATAATCAAATGTTGGTAAATGAATAAAATTGACTTTAGGAATTTAAATATTTAAGAAATAGTTTGTGGTTTTAATATTTTATTCAATCAAGTTATCATTATACTATGATGAAATTACTTCTACCTCTTGATTTCAATACACACAGATAAACAATTGTTACACATTATTCATACCTTTATATAACATCATTTTTAATTACGATAAAGACTAATGAGTATAAAATGAATATTATTTTTTGACATTTCTTCATGTTACTATCTAAATATATTCAAATGATACTAATCAATCACCAAAAAAAAATGATACTATTCAATTGGCTATACTGAAAGACATACATCCATTTATAATGCAATAAATGTAAGGGTAACAAATTAAAAAAAATATTATAAAATAGGGAAATGTATAAGAGGAGACGAAAGGAAAATTATCATATCATTTGTATATAATCATCATCTACTGCATCCATTTTCATGTATATATGCTTGAAAATGAATATGATAAAGCAGAATGTGTAATAAATACAAACTAAATATTATAAATTGAGAAGAGTTACACTCATCTTAAAGCATTAGAACCAAAAAAACTCTATTACAATGACACATATGTTCGACCACATTGCAATGACATATATGTTCGACCATTCGATCATGAAGATAATATTGGTTAATAGTTGAAGATGTACTCCATTCCAAGAAGAGATAGTTGCTTCTTTGCTGACAAAATATAACAATACAATGAATACATAAAACTTGAAATGAAAGCCTAAATATCAGTTTTCTAGTAATAATAATAAGTGATGAAAAAACTAAAAAGAAAACCTAATCTATCTTCTTTACCTAGAGCTGAAGATAACAAAGAGTTGGTAGGGTATGTGACTGAGTGAGTAGGGCTTATATAGTGGATAGGAATGTGACTTTTAGTGTCTTATAATTAATAGTGATATAATATATATCAATTAGATTTCATCAGTTTTTTTATACTTTAATGAGTATTAAAATATTGTTGATAATCTTTATTGACATAGAAAAGAAGTAAGAACGTATATATGAGTGGAGGAAAATGAAAAGACGGTAAAAATATACTCCTTCGGTTAAGCTTTATATTTTGATCAAAGCTTTTTATGAATATTTTAATCACAAAGCTATTAAAAAATAGAAGGGGCATAAAATATTTATGCGATTGTACATAGAGCTTTTATTATTATTTAAGTGTCTGAAAAGGAAGGGGTAATTGGCTTTGATCAGTTTATACTCATTATTCTTTACCGTCTTTTACTGGAAAAAGTGATAAAAACTAATGGAGTATAGGAAGCTTAATAGTCTCAAAATGAGATTGAATTTATTTTAAGATAATAATGGTGATAGTTGATATGTTTTCTTTTGTATTTCATTATAGGTATATATATATATATATATATATATATATATATATATATATATATATATATATATATATATATATATATATATATATATATATATATATATATATATAAATTAAAAATTAAGCCAAAATATGGAGAAACATCCTAGAGCTTGGAAAAAAGCTTTATTAGAGATTTTTGATTAATGAATAAGTATATCATTTTTAATAGTAATATATTAATTTGTTATCTTAAAAAATAAATTAAAATCTATATTGTGATATTAAATAATTACTAATAAAGTGGGATGTTATATTAAAAATGGATTGAATGTCATAAAGGTTGAATGGACATTAATTAAGGAAAAAAGAATAATAGGAAAAAAGTAAATGAAGATGGTTTGGAGCTTTCTAGAGTTTGGAAAAAAGCTTTCTTTAGAGATTTATATTGATGAAAAAATTATATTGGGGATTCCTTTAGAGATTAAAATGTTGTTTTTTTCCTACGTTATTATAAACAACACCATCACATCTATAGTAAGTTTACAGCACTTTGTTATCATGGAGTTGGGATGGACATGTACCTGCAGGGAAAATTTGATGGATCAGTAAGATTCTTATTTGTTTGCAAAATAATCAGAAAATAATCAATCAAGCTTCTCCATAGTTATAGTGATTACAATCGAGACTCTCTTCCCTCTTGACACCTCTATGAGAAAAGCTTATATAGGCATCCATTACTTTTTTGTTATACAATAAAATAATGATTAATTAGTAAAATTAAATTGGGAAACCAAAGGTTGAAACGTTATATTAAATAGGAACCATAACTGTTAACAAAATAGTTGTAACTGATCTAATTACTATAAAGTTATATTTATGTGATACTTCAAGTCTACTTTAAATATATATTTAATATATTAATTATAGTAATGAACAAAATGATAGTATTATTGTCAAAAACAAAATGATAGGGTTAGGCTCGTGCATTGTATGGGTTTGTTTAAAATGTTGTTTTTTTCCTATGTTATTATAATATTAATTTATTATATTGTTTGAATTTTTTTATATGTAATTTGATGAATTTTGTCTAATAGTTTGTTAAATCTTGTTTTCTTTAAATAGTTGCTTGTTGTTATAACTGTGTTAAAGTCTACATCTTCCATTCATATTCTACTACCTCTTATGAATTTATTTTATTTTTAAAAAAATTACTTCCTTCTTGATTACTCTTAATTTATTAGGCGATATCTGAATTTTGGTCGCATTTTTGTGTTTCAAAATTATTATGATTAGAACTAATCATTTTGATTGGTTTTTTTTAATATATGGATTAGTTACATTGTTTTCACGTGATTACCCGTTCAATGTTGTTATAATATTTTTATTTAATTTTATAAAATTTTAAAAAAATTAATTTTGTTTTGTATTGTAAAGAATATTGTATTATATAATTGTTTTCTTACATTCCTTATATAAAAAATATTTAGTTTCTGTAATATTTTATATAATGTAGGCGTTTTTAACATAAATAAATGTCAATAACTTGTATAAGATTAATTATTGAAAATATTATTTTATAAAAGTGGAAAACGTTTTGGGAAAGTAATTGAATATTTTATTATTGATCCCCCGAGTTTAAAATTTTGGACCCATAGACCCCTAAGTTCTTTCAGCTCTAACAGTTAAATGAAGACTAAACTCTAAATTTTTGTTTTTGGACTAACACTTTATTTTCTACTTGATTCCCAAATTATACAAAATAATTATTCTTTAACATTTGTGAAATCTATCAAATTTTAGTCTTCAAAACTTTAAGAAATGTCTCATTAGTTTCTAGAATTTTATGAAACTTCTCTCAATATAGTTTCTATAAGGGATAATATATTAAATTTTAGGAAGTAATTTAAGGGACATCACTATCTTTAGGGACTACTAATTATTTTCATATATTTTAGGACTAAAAAAATTTGAGCATCTAAAATGCAAAAAACTCGTAGCTAACGTTCCTTCGGGAAGTTTAATATAGTTGAATCTTAGCTGAATATATAAATCAACTACCTATATATTTAATCTGAATTCTTGAAATTTCATAGTACACAAATTGCACCAAATTTTCACACAATATAAAAGACAGTGAAAAAGAGATTAAAATCCTCCAAGAAATTGGATAGTGAGTCTTCCCTTTCCAGCCTTTGTTTGTCATCAAACATATTATTGGGGCCTTTGGAAGTCTACATATTTCTTTCCCTTTGTTATTTTTCTCTTCAAAGCGTCCAATTAACACACTGTCGTCGTTTGTGATTTTTATGCTTTTGGTACTTTGTGTTAATTGAGAAATTTGATAGAACCCTCTAATTTCTGGTTTTCTGACTCGACATTAACTTAAGCTTTCATATGGACAGCTTCATAGAGAGGATACTAACTGATAATTCATCGAAGATGAATTTTTTGGAATGCCTAGATCCTTATTACCAGATTCAGTTGCTTGATGATCAATTTAATTTGCAACTGAAATGTAGAGACAAAGTTTTGTCTCCTTTTGAAACATCCTCGATATAGACATTGTCAAGAAGGATGTGATTTAGGTAGTCTTTGTAAAAAAAACTTCGACATAATACCTTCATGCATCCAAATACTTCCTATCCATATTCTAATGGAGAATGGAAGACTTGCATAAATGATCAGAAAAATGATAATCAATAATTACACAATTGAAATAAAAATAAGCAATTGATGTTAAACACAATAATCATCAAGTTTTTCTTCTACTTATAATATCAAAATAGACATAAAAAATATTCGCATCATTAGCTAAATCATCATTCTCATTATCATCAATCAACCAACACTTTGAGCTAAGATAAGACGTATGAACATATGAGAAAAAAACTAAAGAACGTCGACTAATAAATTTGTTTTGGCTTTTTGTATTGCAATCTCGTTGATCCATGATTTTGATACTAAGTTGTGGCTTTCTCTAACCTTGTAGCTAGGTAGCTTTTAGCACTCCAGGGGATTATAAACAACACCATAATATCTATAATAAATTTACAGCAACTTGTTGTCATGGAGTTGGGATGGACAGATCAGAAAGGTAAAAAACGGATGGATCAAATTCTTATCGATCTGAAAACATAATTAGAAAATAATCAACCAAACTTCTCCATAGCTATAGTAATTTCAATTGAGACTCTCTTCACTCTTGCCAACTCTATAGGAAGAGCTTATATAGGCATACATATTATTTTGTTAAACTATAAAGACATTTCTTATTATTAAGTTGAGGTAAACGAATAGGTGAAAGTAGTGATTAATTAGTAAGATTGAATTGGATAGTCAAAGGTTGGAAACACTAAATTAAATGAGAATAATACCTATATTAATAAAATGATGTAACTGATCTATTTACTCTAAAGTTATAATATTCATGTGATACAATTAATAAAGGAAAATACAAATAGTTTTATTATTATTTGTAGTAACGGAGATGTTGAACCATATATAAATCACTATATTTAATTATAAGTTGTAATTTTTATATAAGTGTATACAAAATATTGCTGCTTCCAAACCTTAAGTGCGTTTTATGAGATGGATAATGGAAAGGAAATGGTTTTGAAAAACATGGTAAGATAGAAAGGTTTGCAATATTAAAGTAAGTAATGGCCATTTCTTTACAATAATAATTAAATTTAAAGTTAGAAAATGATAATTATAGTTTTCACTTAAAAAATTCAAGTCTCTTTTTAATATAGTTAAAAATCTAATTGAAAAATAAATGAAGATGATGTGGAGCATCCTAGAGCTTGGAAAAAAGCTTCCTTTAGAGATTTCTTTAGGGAAAACCCATGCGATGCACGTGTTGCTATAATATTTTTTATTAAATCTTATGAAATTTATATATAAAAATATATCATTTGCTAATGCAATATATATATATATATATATATATATATATATATATATATATATATATAACTATAAAAACATGAAATCCTTTATTTTTGCACATTTTATTTTTTTCTTAGAAAGTCACTTTTTCTTCCGAAAGTCCACTCAAATCCAAAGTTGTCTTCTTTAAATAGTTGTTTGGTGTTACAAACTGTTTTAAAACTCTACATCTTTCACTCATATTTTACTACCTCTTCCAACTTTGAGTTTTTTTTATTTTATTTTTAAATTACTCCATTATTGATTACTATTAATCTATCAGGTGAATCTTAATTTTAATTGCCTTTGGTGGCTCTAAATTAGTATGGTTAGTACTAATTATTTTAGTTGGTTTTTAATATAGAGATTATTTACAGTTTCTATAAACATATCTAAGTTATAAAATTAATAATTAACAAATATTTTAATAGTAAATTCATGGTATTTTAAACCTATTAAAACCCAAAATTTTAAATAATAAAAAAATCGAACAATTATTTAATCAACCATAGTGCTATTTGTTGCGATAATTGAAACATCTAAAGTTCTAAAAACTAAATCTAATTTTTTCAATCATACAATTTTTTGAACTTCTCTTTCGACCACTTTTTGTTCCGTATAAGTTGACTCATCTTCATTAGATTCGAAGTTGCAATTATTTGAAACAAATATTTAATCGATAAATGAAATATAAAGTTGAATATTATGCATTACAAATCACATTCACCTTATTTCGACCCTAGGAAAAGTTTCGTGTTGGAAATTTAATAAAACTTTGATAGTTGATCTAATTAAGTCCATTTTATTGTCTTAATTCTCAATATGAAATCTAAATCCTTTTATATTGTCTTATTTCTAATTATGAAATTTATGATATTCTATCATGAAATTGTTAGTTGGTCAATAAGAAAATTGAATAGCATAATACAATAAATTTGGTAATACTAAATATTTTACATTCTTGTAATATATTCATGAATCTATGCCATTATTTCTCCCAAAGGAAGTAGTATGTATGTGGCTGGTCTAAAAGGTTTTGAAAAAATTTGAATTAGAAAAGTTTGCAATAAAGTATATTGTAAGAAAGAAAAATTATAGAATTCATACATTCTCGTCAATGAGTAGCAGAAGATACTTGAATGAGTCCATTCCGCTTTTTCATGGATGTACGTTGAGAGTGTCCTATGGTCAAAATTATCCTTTTTATTTTGCATGCGCTTTTTGTGGATAATGGATTGTTTAGAAAGAAAACACTATTTTATTTCTAATGGTGAAAATATTTAAAGTGTTTATATAGGAACTTATGTTCAATTGACACCTAACCTCTTGTGAGGATGCATTTGAATGGAAATGGTTAACTATATGGTTTAAATAGAAAAAAGACATTCATAAAAGCTTTATTGTTTTATTAAAGAATTATTAAGTTATGTAAGTAGTAGATGGTGGAATATAAACCTTTTGGATGACATCGGTTACTATTTGTATGGAATTTTTAATTGTGTGAATGATTAATATTAAACAACTAATCATGACCCATAAGAATTTTATAGATCAATTTGATGAATGCACAAAAAAGGTTAAATTGATGATAAACATTAGGTCAACAAAAGTAATACCAATAGACACATTTTAATATGACAATAGAGATGGTGAGTTAGTTGACTTTTTTTTTACGACAAATAAATTGCTTTTCTATACATTCATATGTGTAGATTTTTTTTCATCAAAGGTAACATGAAAAAACACAATGGTAAAACATGATATTGGACGCCAAAGGGGAAAAAATGAGACAGTTCATTTATTTTTACGATAGTGTTTTTTTCTTATAATAATTAATATTTATTTTTATGCAATCAAATAGCAAGTAAAAAAATTTATTGTATAATTTTAGTTTCATCTATTTTTAATTTTGATTTTATAAAATATTTTCAATATATTATTAAAAAAGAAGGATTTGTTGGGTGGATTTTAAATCAAGAAAAAGAAAATATATTGTACTAATTATATTAATTTAGAGACACTAAAAGGCAACTAAAATAATAACTACTAATCATAAATATTGAAGAGTTTTGACTAAAAAAATATTGATGAGTAATCAATAAGAGATACATTTTTTAAAAAAAATAAAGCAGAGAGAGAGGAAAGGTCACCAACGATCAAGCCTCCTTTATCACTTTTTTTAATTTGCACTAAATGTTTTAAAAGACAAATTCATATGATTCTAATCTTTTAAATTGATCTAAACTATTATAATTATAAAAGTGTTTACTAAACAAATTTATATTAATCTATTTTAGTAATAATATAATTTATTTGCTACTGAAGTATGTTGTTTCAAATGGTACATTGATATTTATCTATCTTTAAATTTTTTGAAAATAAAAAAATTAAATATAAGTAAAAACTTCATCTCATTAATTTATAATGAATAATAATTAACAAATTTATTATTAATATTAAATTGTACAAAAAATAAAAATAAAAAAAATAAAATCTTAATATCATTAGTTTAGAAGGGACATTAACGAACATGCATTTGTGAATGTTCAAAGAACATATTATAAAAACTTTTAGATACAAAGCCTCATCCAATTTCATAGAACCTATTAAAACTAAACAATTTTTTGAAGAACAATATTAAAATTTAAAATAATCCATACATGTCAATAGCTTGGCAAAAATTGTTCCTCATTGCATTACTCACTAACTAATCCAAATTATTATCTCTATAACTTTTGACAACATTACTCACTAAAAATTGTTCCTCAACCGCATGTCTATGTCTTTAACTTTTGACAACATTAGAATTGTCTACAACATGAAGCTAAAATCCTTTGATTTGCCTTTCCAATTTCTCCTATCCATGTAAACTTATTTTTTTCTCCCTTATTGCAATTTAGAACCTATAACAAACTCAATACCTAATCAACAATCAATAAAAGCTTAAGAATAAAAGACAAATTTATACAACTTTTTGGAACTCCATCTACTACAATACATTTCTTCAAGCTAGAATATTGATGATGTAAAAACCAAATAAAAAACAGTCACATAAGTGATGTAACACTCAAAAAAAGTGATGTAAAAATGAAAAGATGAGGGTGACCTCTCTTCTTAGGTATATATAGTATTTTGAAAAGAATAATTTAAGTGATGGAAAATGAAAGGATTGTAACTAATCTCTATTAAAAACCAACACTAATAATTAGTACTAATGAAAATAATAATTTAGAGACACCAAAAGGCAAAAAAAATCAAAACATCAAGTAATTAATTAAGAGTAATCAATAAGGGAGAAATTTTTTAAAATAAAAATAACAAAGGAAGAAAAACTCACAATTCAATAGTCAAGTTTGTGTGTAGAAAATTATGTATAATTCCTTATGAAAATAATTAGAGGAATAAATTTGGTCTACTAAAGTTCACAATATAGACATAGAATTTCATTTTTTTTTGTAGGGCAAAAAGAAATGAAGTTTATAGAAAATGTAGTATTTAGTTAACATATTTTTAATGTTTTTAATAAAATGAATTTAACATTTGCTAAATGTTTATAAAAAAATTAAAATCAAGAAAAAGATAATATGAATATTTTTTGGTTCAGAAAAGTTAATTGAATATATATATATATATATATATATATATTGTGATGTTTAAGAAGTATTGATAAAGTTAGATTTATATTGATTTAAAAATTGAATGTCATAAAGGTTTAGTGGATATTAATTAAGTAAAAAAGAATGTTGAGATTTAAGTTGGAAAATAAATTGAAATGATGTGGAGCATCCTAGAGCTTGGAAAAAAGCTTCCTTTAGAGATTTATATAGATATAGATAAGGTTGCTCTAGACAGGTTTGTAGGATGGTGAATAGTAAGAACAACATTTTATTCAATGCATTAGAGTCAACTTTACAACTTGACCACAGAGCATTTTAGTTTCATACAAACTTCATGCAATAACTGATCATAAAATTAATCAACGTCTACAAAGCACAAGACAGGCCACGCCATTTAAAGAAGCAAACACTGCACAACATAGCAATTTTTCCAAGTACACAAACCAGAAGCGAAAACAAGGGAAATTTATATATTAAGCCCTGCATCTTGGCGATATAGGAGAAAAGGTCTGTGTTATTGGCTAGTTTGATAGTTTAAAGTACAGGATCAAGATGATAGCAAGAGCCAGGACAGCAACGATGATGCTAATAATGCACTTGTTCCTGTTCATCCTTTTAGACATGTTGGACAAAATTTTCTTGCTCTTGCCTACATTATCATCCACTCCATGAAGCTGCATGAGGGAATACGATCCATCAGTAAACTAAATGGTACATTCTCTGTCTTTCACCACTACCATTACAGAAATATATTTTCACTTAAATTTCAAAAACAACATGAGTTAATGAACCAATATGCGAAGAAAAAAAGTATTGAAAAATTAGAAAGACAAGGCTGAACCAATTTCTAGCATATTACTCAAAGAGCAAAGACACAAATCAAAGAAATGCTCTGAAGCTACAAATATAGGAAAGTGAATTTCTCAATAGCATCATAGCATCTTGTTACTAATAGAGCAACAAGCAAATCATAAGTTAAGCAAGAAAGAGAAAAGTATTACAGTGTTATGTGCATGCAGTAGAGATTGTCGCTGGGAATGCAAATCTTGAAGGATTGAAACACCAAGCTCTTCCGTTTCCAACATTGTTCTCCGACTGTCCTTAACTCTGTCGCCAGACTTGTTCAACCTCTCAGTTGACATCATTAATCTGTCTCTTTGATCAGCTGATGCCTAATTTTATCATATTAGCAACAGGGGTCAGATTTGGTTGGAGTAGATCCAAGAAAAACTGAGTGTTCAGATATGTAGATTGAAGCTACTCAATCAACTTCCAAATTCTGGAATCAGATTGTGGAAATCCCATTTGGCACAAGGCGTCTCTCAACTTACCACGTTCTAGGTTTTGCCACAATAAGATTCAAGTTATCACCATTTTGTGCACCACATAATGGCAAGTGTTGAAGTCATTATTGGAGGTAAGAAGGTATATTTATCATCATATATGTAGATAAAACAAAAATATGGACGAATTACTAAATAGGTCAATACTGCCTATCTAAAAAAAAAACTAAATAGGTCAATACGGGTAAAGTACAAATATAGTAATTTTGATTTCATCTATGCCCCGAACATTCAAATAGCTTCATCATAGTCCTTTAGTTTAAGAAACAGCTACAGTGTGAACTCAACTCAACTTTTGCTCGCTATGGTGAACTGATTAGTAATGTGAATGTGGCAGACAATGTTTGCTTGAAAAGGAAAAGGCAGATCACAATAAGCCATTACTTGACCGATTAATTTCAGAAAAGGTATGTCTATATAAAGGAAATGGAGGATCGAATTGTTGCCTCATAATGGTTTCACAGGACAATGAATGGCCCTTAAAAACATCATTAAAAAATGTCAAATTTAAAATGAGCCATACCGTCATTGCATATGCCATGCCTGATTCCAACAACTCATCTCGGGCAGAGGGGTTTAAGTTACCAGATACAAGTTTCTTAAGTTCGCTTTTAATATTGTTCAGATCCGATTTGTACTCCCGCAACTTAGCAAGAAGCACACCCTTAATGTTTGGCTGCAAATTTCTTGCCTCAAGATCCATTTTTCGAATCTACAAATTTGTCAGCACAACTATATTAGAATCCCATCATACAGAAGGTAGCTTTCAAACAAAAAGAAGAAAAAAAAGCGAAGAGGGTACTACCAAAGCTTCTGCCTCGTCAATTCCAGCCTTTATTTCTGAAACTTTTTGCTTCTTTTGCTCTGCAAATTGAACAAAAAAGATGTATATCATACATATATATATATATATATATATATATATAGCCTCAACGATTCCTCATTTTGAAGTAAGGCATTGTATGATGAATGTTATAAGATTCATTGAATTTTCAAGTAAGACACCCTATTACCATAAAATGAGTATTCAAATTCCCATTACTATATTATCACTAGATTAGATTAGAATGCTATCCACGGAGCAATTCACTTTACTGGGTAAAGTATGTAATGTAGACTATTGATGAATAAGTCATCCGTTAATATTATGTGCACATGAATAACAAATCATTAATGTATTAGAATGTCAACCATTGATTTATTAATGACCATTGCCGACTAATCTCGACTCGCGTTTAGGAGCAAATTTCACATTTACCAACACCAAGTTTTACCAACACCGAGTTTGTCGGTTGCAGGAATGGAACCTGAGAGCACTGAGTCGACCTCCGTATTTCAATAGCTTATGTCACTATGTCACTTAACCATCATCGGTGTTGGTTATTAATGGAAGTTTCTTAATTTCATAAAATGGATTATTATTTAGATAAAAAAACCTATATATCCAGAACAAACGTGCAACATAATTTAGCAAAACAAGAATTAAACAATAAAACTAAATAACGAAGATGACCGAACCCAGAAGCACTAAGCTACAGCTAAAATTTAAAATAGCAAACAATAAAGAGTGAGATTGAGAAGAATTTGAACTACCTCCATTGAGAGCAGTAGCTGCAGTGCATATTTTTGATAGATTAGCAGAAAGCTCGCAGTATTGGCGTTCATATCCATCAAACACGCCACTCATTGTTTCCAGAATCTTCTACTCTTTCTGTTCAATTCACGATCAACAACGAAATTCCGTTCAATACCATAAAAATATAAACTAAAACTGAATTCAGAAAAATAAATAAAGAGAATCTAGAACCTTTTGATCCAAAATTAGCAACCAAACAATAAGGATCGATCGTGAATAATTCGAGAGAGACGCGAAATTGAGCATGCAACTAAGGTGGGCGTAGAATCGGAGATGAGGCTGGAGGTTCCCGAGACCGTCGGAAAATTTGAACGGAGAACGGTAGTGGGACGATGACGATGACGATGACGATGACGATGACGATGATGTTGATATCTGCTCTTTCTATTTCTTTGAAGTATATTCCCGTTCGACACTTTTTTCTTCTGAATAATGTACACGTAGAATACACGTGTAAAAGTTATGGATATTCATAACAAACACCTTAGTTAGTGTAATTTTTTTCATTCGATCTCTATAATACCCGATCTCGATCATTAAATTATTTTGTTAAAAAAAAATAAGAAGAGAGATATAATAACTATGCAACGAAATATAATAACTATGCAACGAAACACAGTTTCAAAACCAAAGCTTAATCGTGACCTCTTAGCCTCACTAAAGCTTACCCCCTTAGTATTTATCTTTTTGATTTTTTTTCATCTTTTTGAAATATATGAAGGGTTTTGTTTTTCCCACTCTCCCTCCTACTCAAAACACACCCCATAAGGGTGTAAAATGACCAAAAGACTAGCCAAAACGTCTTTTTTTTTCAAGAAATTTCACGTGTTTGAACACGCTCGAACGACATCGTTCGCGTGAGTTAAATATTGACTTCACACCGTTTTGTGCGTAATTTCACCTGTTCAAATGAGGTCACTCGAACATGTTCGCATAACCTTTTTCCAACCCGTTCGAATAACATCGTCTGCGTGAGTTAAATATTGACTTCACCCCCTCTTGTGCGTAATTTCACCTGTTCGAATGAGGTCACTCGAACCTGTTCGCATAACCTTGTTCGAACCTGTTCGAACGACATCGTTCGCGTGAGTTAAATATTTACTTCACACACCCTCTTGTGCGTAATTTCACCTGTTCGAACGGGGTCACTCAAACGTGTTGAACGCGTCGTTCAACCGCCATTAAACACGCGTCAGCATGCGTTTCACGCGAGGTTATTTTTGGAATAAAATTTGTTAAGGGGTGTGAAAGAGTAGGAGGGGGAGTGGGAAAAGCAAAACCCTATATGAACCTGCTTTAAGAAAGTCTTTTTGTTTCAGGCTTTGTCAGAAGGAGGAGTAAGCTTCTATCAGGGGCCATGCTTCGTACAACCCCCGCTACTCACTAGAGCCCCCCCTTTTAGTGTGAAAAGACCAAAAGCCCTTACTGAAATTTGGTTTTTATTTTTCTTAAAAATTATGCACGGTTCGGCGCACGGTTGATCGAACTTGATCGAATCTTGCTGCGCCGAACTAGTCAAAATTTACTCAGACACCCCAAATTATGTTTTGACTAGGTTCGACCAAGCGTGTGCCGAACCCTCTCCACCGTCTAGTCAACGACTAAATTTTTGAATTCTCCCCAACGGTTATAAGTTTAACGGTTTCAATTGTTTTAAATCAACGGCTCACGTTCAATAACACCTATTATAGATAAGTGCAACAAGTCATACAAACCGAAAAAGTCTAAAAAAATAAATCGTGCAATGAATAAATCGGATCGATAAAAATCAGTTAAAATTAAACAACTAGTGTTAGCCATACTAGTGTTAGCAAAGATTCGATTTAATTTTAACTGATTTTTAACGATTCGATTTATTCTTTGCTAACACTAGTATGGCTAACACTAGTCGTTTAATTTTAACTGATTTGTAACGATTCGATTTATTCTTTACTAGCACTAGTATGGTTAACACTAGTTGTTTAATTTTAACTGATTTTTAATGATTCGATTTATTCTTTCTTTACTTTAAAAGGTTGGTTCTCTTCATTTTTTCTTCACTTCAACTTTGTTTAGGCAGACAACAGGCTCAAGAATTCACACTGGTTTTTGGCATAACTTAGAAACTAAAACTGAAGTGTTTGCCTTTTGTCTTTGTCCTTCTTGGTTTTTTATTTTTATGTAATTGGGGATTTTCGTTTTTCTTGCAGGTTGCAATCGAAGGCGGATAATGTTTCCAATGATGAGAAGTTTGAATCGGAAGTGGGTACTCGATTTCATCCAACAAATGTAGAAGCCATAAATCAGTATCTCACCAAGAAGGTTGTTGATAGCAATTTCAATGCAGTTTCTATTGCTGAAGTTGACATGAATAAGAAGGAACCGTGGGATTTACCTGGTAAGTTTGATCCTTCTTTTTATATCTTACTTTTGAATTTGGATGGTTAATGTCTTCTCTTAATTATGCTTTCTTTTTTTTTTTTTTTGTTTAAAGGATTGGCTAAAATGGGTGAAACAGAATGACACATTTTTTTTTAGTTTGAGGGTCAAGAAATACCCAACTGGTCTAAGGATGAATAGGCCCACTATTCTTGGCTATTGGAAAGCCACAGGAAAAGATAAACAGATAACCGAGGCACATGCATTGATTGGGATGAAGAAAACTCATGTTTTTTACATAGGAATGGCTCCTAAAGGTGAAAATAGTAACTTGGTTATGTATGAATATAGATTGGAGGATAAAAAATACAATATCTACCCATAATTGGAAAGGTCTTGTCATATATTTTTTCAATGTCTTTGCTTTTGTTTTTCTAAAAATAAGATTGTTTTGACATGATCATGTTTGTTTATTTCCTTTTATAGCTAGGGTGAATGGGTTATTTGCAGAGTCTACAAGAAAGTGCAAATTCCAAAATTCGGTCCATCACTTGTTGCTTCTCTATTGCCTCCATTGATGGAAACTACTACTCCATACAATAGTGAAACAATAAACACTGTTTGTGATTTGTCTCAAGTGACTTGCTTCTCTGATCTAATTATAGCACATAATTAGGAAGCAATTGAAGACAACAACATTAATTGTTGATAGAAAGGAAAACCCTATCTGGAACTTTTCATCTTTTGATATTTCCCCTTTGGCTAATGCAACTCCCCCTCTAGTCTTCAACCAACCCCCACTGCAGGTTGAACAACAAATTGGGAATTCACAGCATGGAGATATTTTTCAGCCTCAAGAACAGTCTATGTTAAGGTTGTTGATGGAGAATCAAGTGTAATGGCGAATCAGAAAGTAGATTTTGCTCTTGGAAAAGACTATGATGCTAGTGCTCATACATGTTTCAAAGGTGGTATGAGAATCAACAACATTCATCAACAACTTCTGTAGGGCTTTTTGACTTTGATTGCTCGTGGAATTATTGATTGAGACTCGATAATATTATCTAGTTTTATATGTCATATGGATGATGCATATCAATTTTTTACCTTCACTGCATGTAGTTATTATAGGAAGTATTTAAAATTTAAGAATTACATTCATTTAAGAATAGGAATATTATAAATGCATTTAAATCCCCCATTTTGTTAATATTTTTTGCTCTTGATTCTCATACCACCTCTAGTGACTACTACTTATTATTTAAGCCTAATATTTGACTATTTACTTTATTTACAATAGTAGTCATTTAGTTATAGTGATGATTTGCGTCACGATTATTGGCGTATCCAGAACTCTAGGCCAAGGGATGCAAAAGTCTTTAAACACACATCGCTAAAAATGTAATAAAAATAAAATTTTAATATATTTATATAAATAAATTACACAACTCATAATTGTCTTCTGTTGTGATACATTAGGATTATATGTCGTAATCTTAATTCAGTTTTCAGGATCCGTTGACATTTTATCTAAAGTAACTTCAACACGTTGTTGTTGTGATTGTGAAGTTGATCCACATTGCTCATTTGATGGTCGCGATCTCTTTATTAGAAATTTATGCATTAATCATAAATAGACAATTAATTAAACTAAATTTTACCTTGCTATAATGGACAACTAATCAAGGAACAAACTTGAATAACATAAATCATGAACAAGTTCATAGGACGTAAAAATTGAATAACTAATTTGACCCTATTGTATCACATAGCAATTAAACAGAAGAAAGAGAAAAAAGAAGGAGAAAGAGAAGAAAGAAGAACATTCGAGATTAAGAAACACAAGGGGAGAGAAAAGTAGATATGTGCCGGAGTGAGTGATTGTGTGAGTATGGTGCATTGAGGGAGTGCAAAACCTAGGCTTGGGTGCAATTTTTTTTTGGGAGTGCAAAAAACAATTCATAGGGATATTGGTGCTAATTTTTTTTTCAGGTGTGCGGCCGACTCTCCGAGCAACATGTGGATCCGCCTATGATTGTTATAAATAAGACGCGAAAACAAATAATTTTCCAACCAAAAAAAGAGTTTAACTATTACTTGTTATATGTGTAAAGATTTTTACAATGACAACCAATAACATATTATGATATAAATCACTTTCAGTATAGTTGGAGAAGACTCAAGCATTTTTAACGACGTGACAATTATGATTGGTTAACGACATACAAAATATTTGCATTAACATAAGTTAAATCCATAAATAAATACGTTGTCAATAATTTTCCGTGATGCTTTTAAATTAAGGATTTAATTTATATGCATGAGTGTATTTTACTATCATTCAATCACATACTAACATAAAAATGTCAACTTTTTTTTCTAATTATCTAAAAAGTCATTTATACTATGATTTCTGATTGATTGTTGGTATAAAGAAAATCTTACACCGACGGTGCACAATAATTTAATTTATATACACAATCACTGTACAAGATTTTTTACAACGTCAATCAATCACGAAACAATATGTATACAAATGATTTGACTTTATCTCAACTACCTTAAAATTCACTCATGCAAAGAGCTTTTAGTGGATGATGGTGTAAAAAATTCTATAGCAATTTTAAACACCCAATTTCTTGCTGCAAAATTTGCACAATATAGCACATATGTTAATTTATATATATTGTCGGTGTAAATATATTGTACACTATCAACTAATCCTAATTTGTCATGTCATTTTTTTTGGTTACAATTTGTCATGTCATTAAAAAAGGTTGAATCTTCTCCAAATAATATTGAAAATTATTTATACCTTGAGTTATGATTGGTTGTTGGTAGAGCATAACATTTAAACTCCCATCTTTTTTTTTTTGACAACAATTTACACTCCCATCTAAATCCGTAAAGAAATACATTGTCGATAATTTTCCGTTCCCTTTCTGTCAAAAAATTTTGTTCCCTACCAGCAAGCTGAGGTGTTCAGTGGCGGGGACATATCCAAACCAACCTACGATTCAATCCAAATTGATATATTTAATTTGGATATTTTTCATGTTCAATTCATACCAATCCGAACCAATCCATATTTGTTTGGTTTGAACAACAAATTTCAAAAAATAAGTTCGCGAACCCAAACCAACCGAAAGTCTGACACTAGTTCATAATGGTTTAGTAATTTTAGAACCACACAATGTTATTTACTTAAACTTTTTACCTTAAAAATTTATGATAAAGCTGTAAAATTTAATACTATGAATTAGAAAACTATTAATGAGTTAGAGTTTGATTTAGGGTACTGATAGATTCTCGGAATTCGAGGACCGAGATACCTCCTAAAGAAAGGTTAAAGAGAGAAAGTAAACTTTGATTATATTTCATTTGATACCAAATAAGATGCCAATACAATGCATATATAGGCTAGTGCACACACACCATAATGTGGTTACATCACCCACACAATAACAATGCTACCTAACAAAGGAATATGCCTAAAAAGTCCCTTCTAAAATATTCTAAAAGAGTCGTTTATTTTATTTATCCCAATGATCATATCATTACCTACCCCTTCAAAACCAACCTTGTCCTCAAGGTTGTAAAATTTTCCTGGATCCCATTGCTTGGATTGGAGTGACCAAAGAGCTTTAGACATTTGAAAATGTTCACCCGGATCCCATGGTTGCTCCTTTCCAATTCCAACTAGTGTAATGTATCTATAAGGTTCTTTCAACACATCATGAGCCAAGCCCACATTGCAGCAACACCTGAACCTACTAATTTTTGTGTGCTTAGTCCTCCTTGGCTTTTCCACTTCAACAGCCTTGATGTCATTAATACTTCTCTCAATGCCAAGCATATTATTTGTCACCAAACATGGAACCCATACAACATGGATCATATCTTTACCAACCCCTCTGAAAATGATCTTGTCCTCAAGATCAAGAGCTTTGACAATTAATATTGATGATAATGCCATGGTAAACAGGGTTGATTTTGCTGCAACAATAGACTTATCATTGATTTCTTCTAAAAAGGTGGTTCCCATAATGTTGGAACCTTTGATGATATTTTGCACTCCTTGAGTAAGTAAGCTACAAGCAGCTGCAATAACTAATGTTGTTGCCATAACACCACCAATTAAAACCCATTGCTGAATTTTCCCATGTGCTGGTATGCTAATGCATGAAGAAACACCAATATGAAGTATGTTTTCAACTTCAATGTCATTGAGAAGAATTACAATTGTCTCAGTTCTTTCTATCTTCTTCACCACCCTATGTTCCCAATCTACAGGTACTATGCCTTTTGATTCCATGAATTGTTCACTAATTGGCTCAGTCGCAAAAGCAATATGCAGACCCTTCAACTCAAAAATTCTAGCAACAACTCTCTCTGAAGAAGCAATACTAAATCCACCATTACAAGGTACAATGAGCACAATGTGACAAATAATCAAAATCAGAGAAAATGCATGAGCAGCACTGTCATCATCATGATTTGAATCTTTGCACAATAATGTCATTAAATTGAGTACCTTGAGAATTTCCAGTTTTGAATGAACATGTAAATTAGCTTGAGATATGAAAGTTGTATTGTTAGTGTCAAAAGGGCCTACTCTTTGGCGTTGATCATGTCCAAGCTCTGGAACTCGATATGTAACAACACCAATACACTCCAATAGCAAATCCTGGCTATTAGGAGGAAGCTGAGGTAAAGATATGGTGGTGTTTACTCGAACAAACAAACGGCGGTGTGAGGAGTTGAGCTCCAATACACCATGAGAAACACTCTTTCCTCTGACATAGACATTACACCAAACAGATGGTGTACAAGTTGCCATTGCCACACAAAAACACAAAACTATGGTGCCCCTTGCTCCGTTATTGATGTCAGGTGGCTTTGGAGGTGGTGCAGCCGTCCAATCCTCCGGAGACTGCTCCTCCTTCAAGATCGGAATCGGAATCAGAGAGAGCTTTGAACATTGGAGATTTAACAGTGATGAATTTTCCGGAGCAATTTTAGAGAGCCCGTTCGATGGCCAAGGTTGATTCAACTGTGACGGTGTAGATCGACGATTAGAGTCCATTGGTTCACCAGGTCCGCGGTCGGTGACATCCAGATCCGGTGGCTTTGAAGGTGGTCGCGGCGGTGTCAGACATTGGTTCCCCATTGACGACGTCGGCGGTGCTATCATTGGCATCAAATCACAGTGACCCTCAAGTGGAGGTCGTTTCTCTGGTTCCATGGAGGGAAGAATGACAGGATCTAACCCCACACACAGAGCAAGATCGACGTTGAACTCAAAGCCATCAACAATAGAATCGCCATTGAGGGAAGAAGCTTCTGTAGAAATCATTGGCGCTAGCACTTCTTCCTTAACTAGTACAGAGTCGGTAATAGAATTGGTAAGATCACCAATATTAAAATCATCAGTGAGGGAAGGAGCTGCTACAGATGTAATGGATGTTGAATCTGGCTCCATTTCATCGTCTAACACGGGTAAGATTGGCCTCCATTCAGGCTTGAAACGCCAAAGAAAAGGAGGAATGAATAATTCCCAACTTGCCATTGGATGATGGTGAGACCATTGAAGCCACCATTGGAGAGGAGGACCTTGCAACCCAAAAGCAGCTATGAGCAGTTTTGACGATGATGATATTTCAGTTTCAGCAAGGAATTTGTCGATGTCAAGCACCCACCCGTAAGCATCGTCGTCACCGTTAAACACCGGAATGGCATCACGAGAAAGAGGAGTGTTTGAAGAACTCATGGTAGAGAGGGGTTCAACACAATGAAAGCACCATTGATAGATTCTCGGAATTCGAGGACCGAGATACCTCCTAAAGAAAGGTTAAAGAGAGAAAGTAAACTTTGATTATATTTCATTTGATACCAAATAAGATGCCAATACAATGCATATATAGGCTAGTGCACACACACCATAAGGTGGTTACATCACCCACACAATAACAATGCTACCTAACAAAGGAATATGCCTAAAAAGTCCCTTCTAAAATATTCTAAAAGAGTCGTTTATTTTATTTATCCCAATGATCATATCAGGTACTTTTTAAATTCTCGAATATTTCTGGCTATTTAGAAGTGTTGAAATATTACAATTAAATTGTAATATTTTTTTATTTTAAAAAAATTTAACATTAGTGCATTACCTGTGTTGCATTGTTTTTGAAGTGTTCTGGATCAGTTTGGATCAGATTAAATCCATAAATAAATACGTTGTCAACAATTTTCCGCAATGCTTTTAAATTAAGGATTTAATTTATATGCATGAGTGTATTATACTATCATTCAATCACATACTAAATGTCAATAAAAATGTCAACTTTTTTTTAATTATCTAAAAAGTCATTTATACTATGATTTCTGATTGATTGTCGGTATAAAGAAAATCTTACACCGAAGGTGCACAGTAACTTAAAGCATAGGATTTAATTTATATACATTGTCATCATACAAGATTTTTTACGTCAGCCAATCACAAAACAATATGTCATACAAATGATTTGACTTTATCTCAAGTATGTTAAAATTCACTCATACAAAGAGCTTTTAGTGGTTGATGGTGTAAAAAATTCTACAGCAATTTCAAACACCCAATTTCTTGCTGCAAAATTCGTACAATATAGCACATATGTTAATTTTTATATATATATATATATATATATATATATATATATATATATATATATATATATATATATATATATATTGTTGGTGTAAATATATTTTACACTATCAACTTTTTTTTTTTGTTACACTATCAACTAATCCTAATTTGTCGTGGTCTTTCAAAAACAATGCAATGCTAACAAAGGACACGTGGACGTGAGGTTTCATGATCGCTACCAAAAGAGGCAGTTAGTTAGTTAGAAGAAAAACAATAGTCCCCATTTTGATGTTCATGCAAATCTACTCACTCACGCTCCGCTCTTCCGCTGCATAACCAGGTTCGAATATGATTTTTCTTTCAATATATAAATCTACCAATTTCAATTATGCTAATCATTAGTGTTAGAAATTAAACCATTCTCGATAGAGATTTGTGAAGCAAGCCAAATTGCACGGTTACAATTTCTATCGTTCTGCTAGAAATTATTTCCTGTTTTATAAATGGATTTTCTTGCATGTGCTTCGATTCCTTCAATAATCTGTCAATGTATCTGCTTAAAAGTTAGAAACACTAAAATTCAGAACTGCAATCTTAAAGAAGCTTCGTTTTTTTTTTTGTAATTTCTTTTTTGTTTAAGATAATCGATAATCCTCCCTGAGTCATAATGATTTGTTATTTGCATCGGATAAGAATGTATTAGGGTTATTCTTTTCGTATTCAACTATTGATTCTTCTAAATTTATTTGATTTCAGGACTGAAGTTGTCTTATCAGGCTTACAGAGTTGATCTGCTGCTGGTTTTGAACCAGATTTCAATAATGATTCTTTCTGCTCTTCTAACTTCAGTTGGAATTAATCTTAGCTTTTGTTTAATATTTTTCACTCTTTACTCTATATTGAGGAAGCAGCCTGGAAATATTAATGTCTATGCTCCGCGCTTAGTTTCTGAAAGAAATCTCCAAGGGGGTGGTCAATTTAACTTGGAACGTTTGTTAACTACTGCTAGTTGGGTTAGAAGCGCATGGGATCCCTCTGAAGATGAATTTTTATCAACTGCAGGCTTAGATGCTTTCGTCTTCATGCGTATATTTGTTTTTAGGTGATTTGAATCATTAAATTGATTCTAGTTGTAAATAAATGTCATGTCATTTTTATTAGCTAACCAAACCCTTCCCATTTTGATGGATATTGCAGCATTATTTGTATGAATGATATATGTTATGTTAGTTCATTTACTTTTGCATAAGTAGGCATAGGTTGTTTCTACATCTTGTTATTTGATTTTGCACTGTTGTAAACTCAATACATATTCATTTGTTAACTTAGAGTGGATTTCAATTTTTTTTACAACATGATAATGATATATCTTGTTGTAACTACCAATTACCTTTCTTTCTGCATTTCTTTAAACTATTTTATGGTCTTTCAATTTGCTGTTAGTTTTTCTGTATGTTGTTTGAGGGGTGCATACATGTTGTTTATAGCTGATATATTCCCCTTTTTTTGTGGTGTTGTGCAGTTTAAAAGTATGTACTTTTGGCGGAATTGTTGGGACACTTATTCTTCTTCCAATTAATTATATGGGGACTCAGCTTCTTGATAATTCTGATTTTCAGAACAAGTCGTTGGATTCCTTCAGTATTTCTAACGTTAACAATGGTTCAAGCAGGTGAATAATAATATTTATTTAGATGGTCTTAGCTCTTTGGGTATTACTTGCTCATGATGAAGATCGATACATATAAGGAAATTAATTAGATGGTTCTATTTTAATATGTGTGTTCCCTTGGTGTTTTTGTATGAATTGTTGTGATATTCTTAACATTTATAAATCCATTTTTGCGCTGATCGCTAGATTTGGCCTTTATCAAGGTTATGGATCCATTTTTGCGCTGCCTATGTTTTTACTGGGGTTGTCTGCATTCTTCTTTATCATGTAAGTTTTTATTGTTCAAATTTACTTTTGTACATGCTCTCAATTTTTGCTCGTTTCTGTTAAACGGAGATACAGTGATTGAATTTCATGCTTGATGCTAATATCATATGCAGGAGTATGATTACATTTCATCAAAGAGAATTGCTTGCTTCTATTCATCTAAGCCGGAGCCTCGTCAGTTTACCGTGTTAGTACGAGGTATTCCTGTTCCACCTGGATGCACATGTAATGATGCTGTTGAGCGCTTCTTCATGGAATATCACCCCTCTACTTATCTTTCACATTCAGTTGTCCGTCGAAGCAGCAAACTTCAAATTCTAGTTGTAAGCATTTTTCTGGAGTTCGAAGTGATTCAATCTTCTTTTCCCTGACATTTGCTCAATTTTTCAATTCTTATTGATCTAGCGTATATTTTTGATGTCTGGTACTTATTAGAAATATAGAGTCGTACCTTCAGTCTACATATATTGTATTTTTGACTATGAAAAGTTTATTGCTTGTAGACTGATACAGAGAGACTCTACAAAAGGCTTACCCAACTGAAACCTAAAGATAAAGATGCTCCTCAAAGGCATAGGCGTGATGGATGTTTGGGACTTTTTGGGCATAAAGTTGATCTGTTAGATGATTATGAAAAGACATTGGGGGACATTGCAGATAATGTGAGAGTAGAACAGTCTTCGTTGCCAGGAAAGGTAAATATAATGTCTAAGCATTCATAACCTTCAAGACTTGAGTGATAATTGTTTGTGTTTCCTCTAATGCTGTTTAATATATGGCCTGGTAGTTTACACACTGTCTAACAACAATGGAATTCTTTTTTTTTTTTTTTCCACTTTGGTCCCTGCCGTTAACTGAGGTGGTTCACAGATGACAGAAGGTCACCTTCACCTCAACATATCACATGGTTGACAGGTCATAATATGTCAATTTAAATAGTTTTATTCTAGTCCCCTTAAAATATACTAGTACTATGACTCGTGCGAAGCACGAGTGAATTATGTGGGAGAATTGTTGTATTAGTGTAGTTTGAGCCAGAGTATCGACAATAAAAGGAATAATGGATAGTCACTTGGTTTTATAGGATGCTTAGGCCTGGTGAAATAGGAGTGTACTTTGAAAGATTTAGCCTCTCTTTTAAGTAGAAAGATATCAAAATAAAGTAAGTTGAAAGTGTCTCTATATATGGGGATGGAGAAATAGAGTCCATAGTTAAATACATGATTTACCCCAAATTTGTTCAAAAGAAAAATTAAAAAGTATTTGGTTAGGGAATGCGGAACTGAATTTCCTAAACTGTGAGCCATTTGCTGAACTGAAAAGTTTTATTTCTTTTGTTAGAAATCAAAACTTAAACCGGTAAAGATCAATTAGTCAATTGATCAGGCTTGGTTTTAATTTTGAATAGCCATCCTCTTATTCATTAAATTATCTGTTGCCTACTAGAGTTGGATTTTGAGAATTTTTGTACATGAATATTGTATACTACATTAGATGTAACTTTTTGTGGTTAATACATTATACTGTTTATTAACTACTTTCAATTTAAAAGGAAGTTCCAGCTGCCTTTGTCTCATTTAAATCACGATTTGGTGCTGCAATAGCTTTAAACATCCAAGAAGGTGTTAATCCCACACACTGGATCACTGAACAAGCTCCAGAGCCTCATGATGTTTATTGGCCTTTCTTTTCTGTCACATTCATTAGAAGATGGATCAGCAGGCTGGTGGCTTATGTTGCCTTCAATGCTCTTACAATTCTATTTTTAATTCCAGTTGCACTAGTTCAAGGTCTTACCCATCTTGGTCAACTGGAAACCATGTTCCCATCTTTGAGAGGAATACTGAGACTGTAAGTTGGAAACATCAATGTTGAATTTTACCATCTTATACTCTAATAGAACATATAATATACACATGATAGTGGGCATACACATCTGTGTTGTATGGTTTTATGTAAATAAATGCTTTTCTTTTCCTGAGAAATTGACTTGTTGAGTTTGCAGTTTCAAGGATAGGATGTTGTTTAAATCATAACCCCGACACCTTTCGATGAATTTGCAAAAGAAGTAAAGTTTTCCAATATTTATTTGCAGGGCAGTTGTGAGCCAAGTTATAACGGGATACCTTCCCATTCAGATTCTTCAGTTGTTTCTGTCGTTCGTGCCACCTATTATGATTATGCTTTCATCCTTGCAAGGATACATCTCATGGAGTCAGATACAAAAAAGTGCATGCACTAAAGTATTATGGTTTACCATATGGAACATTTTCTTTGCAAATGTACTATCAGGGTCAGCTCTCTATCGATTGAATTACTTTCTTGAGCCCAAAGAGTTTCCCAGAGTACTAGCTGAAGCCGTACCAGCGCAGGTGAGAATAATGATTAGTATTGATTTGTTATGCAAATTTTCTATAGGTCTCACCATATTGAGGGAAAACAAAATGACAAAGTATGCCTTACTTATTGAATCTGTGAGGAAAATGTCCCATGTTTGTTCTTTTCAAGGCTGATAAACTGTTTCCATATCTTCATCTTCACTCATGTATTTATGTTCTGTATGGTTTATCGATATGCTAATATAACATGCAGTGAGATGCTTTGAAAACTCTTGTTTTTTCATGATATTTATACTTTATTTTTCGTGATGAGATAAGTCCGTTAAGAGTGTGAGAGAAACCAGAAAAAAAATGATAACAAAAAGAGAATATGTCAGATCGAAGGAGCTTCCTTACCCTCCTACGTAAGAAATTATCAACTGCAATCTTGAAAGAAGCTAGGAAAACTATTCTATCTCAAAGAGACGCATGTGGTGAGGATTTGTAACCAAAATTGGAAAATATTTTATTTCAGGTTGCCCCTTCATTATGTAGCAGTTCATTTTCATGTGATTTATGAAGGTTATAGTAAGACTAAGGAGAGATATGTTTTTCAAGACACAGTTTTTTTTTTCTGCCCTCTTAGTATATAATATATTGATGGAGCAGAATACCTGCTAATTCTAGCGGATCTCTTTTCCCCCTGCACGTTAGGTTCTTCTGCTCCTCACAAAAATTTATGGTAGCATCTGGGAAGAATCAGGGGGCTTCTATTTCTGATTTGTGGAGACATTTGGGGACTTACAATTTGAACCTCTTTGTCTCTCTTTTCTTTCAGTTTTCCTTAAATAGTTCTTTTATTTAATACTGCACTGCATTGCCTGTATTTTTTTCGGTGTAATGCATTACCTGTATTTACTTGTAGAAAGAAACATCTTCTATTTTGTACATAAGATATTATCACATGAATTGGAGCATATGCAGTACATAATTTTATACATATTTGGTGCAGGCATCATTCTTTATGGCATATGTTGTGACATTCGGATGGACTACTATAGCATCAGAACTTTTTCAACTGTTTCCACTATTTTACAATTATGTAAATAGAATTTTTGGTGGAGAAAGTGATTTTGAGGCACCATCAATTCCTTACCACAGTGAAATTCCCAGGATTCTTTTCTTTGGTCTTCTTGGTGTAGTGTACTTCATCCTTGCTCCTCTGATACTACCATTTCTCATGGTCTACTTTTGTCTGGGATACATCATTTACCGCAACCAGGTTTGCACATTGTTTGTGCTTTTCCGTTTCAGTATATCTACTTGTCTTCCTTTGTTGCTGTGTAATAATAATAATACTAACATAACTGGGCAAGCATACTACATGTTTATAAAAATTTCTCACTTTGCACACTATAGACTTTGGGATTCAAATCTTTCCATGTAATGCCTATAGTTTCATCCATAAATTTCAATTATTTTGTTTTGGTTTTAATTCGCTTTGATATGATTGTCGGTGACAGATGTTATATGTTTACGTGCCAAAGTACCAGACTGGAGGAGAGTTTTGGCCTACGGTGCACAATTACACAATTTTTTCACTGATATTGATGCATATTATAGTAATTGGGATATTTGGGCTGAAGAAGCTTCCAATAGCATCTGGCTTGACTGTACCTCTTCCGATTCTCACACTTCTATTCAATGAGTACTGCCAGAAACGGTTCTTTCCTATATTCAAGGCTTATCCTGCCGAAGTATGTTGTTTAAGATTTAATGCTAATTTTTATCTTATTCTTTTCTTGATAATGATGCCTGTTAGCCTGTATGTTTTGCATCTTCCCTTAATTTCATCTGCGTGTTTTTTTTCCCTTACTCATATCCAAACTACTGCTATCTCATCAGCTTCAACTAAAAAGTGTTGAGAATTTACAAGTAACTGCTGCAATAAACTGATGAAACACATGATGATAACATCTATAACATTTCCTTCTGCTTTGAAGTGGTATAAATTTCTGAGTTTTTATTGTGAGTTATTTCCTTTTTCATTTTCCCTTTTTGCATTCTGCAGTGTTTGATCAAGAAAGACAGAGAAGACCAAAATGATCCTAACATGTCTGAATTTTATGATAAGATGACCCATGCCTACAATGATCCAGCTCTGATGCCAATCAAGTATTCAGGAAGGGTTGGTAGTCAAAGGTCTCCTTTACTTCATAGCTCAGAAGTTTAAGGTAATAATTAGCTTGCTATGGCTATATTTTTTGTAACTAATATCAGAATTCAAAACCATCAACCTAATTGAGAGTTCAGCAGATGACATGCAAGCTATATCTTCCCTTCAGTTTTGATTTGATGGTCCTCTGTGCTGCATGTTTGTCTTCTTGTACATTCGCAAGGCCTGGTTTGTCGGCGGCACTCATTTCCTTCAGATTACTACCAACCACCTTCCAACTACAATCTCAGTAGCTTAACAAGAATTTCAAATTTAACCACTATTCATTGTTATATTCGATAGAGAGAATTGTTGCCAAAAGTGAGATTTATTTTTACAATTTCTTGTATTTAGAATTACAATAAGTAGATATATAAACCAGCTGAAATCAGGTTTTTTCTTTCTTTCAAGATTCAATGAAAGTTCACTTTACATATATAAACTTCACATTCAAATAAATAGACCTGAGTTAATTATCTTGAATGTTGTTGAAGAAGTATGAAGCTCACTCCTCGTGGACTTCATCCAATTTCTCCTTATGACAGATACTAGTGCACGTAGAGAGTGAAGTTAGAAATGAGCATTTTAAAACACAATAACTATATACTAAGCCTAGATTTTCCTTACCTTTTTTGGGAAATTAAATTCACTTGGTGACTTATGATCTCTCCTTACAATCAGATATGCTAAATATCACGAAAATTACCGCTGCGATCGTGATAAGGGGTGTGTAAAAAACCAATAAACCAGAACCTTTCCTAAAACCATACTGCACCACTATAAAAAGCCCATACTATTTTTGAAAAAATCCAAACCGTTCCTTGTAGTAATAAATATGGAAAACCGGATAACTTAATCTACTCTTCTCCCCCTTTTGGCTAACATTAGAAAGGTGGAGGCAGACATAGAAATTAAGAGGCTAGTTCGATGGGGAAGACCCATCAGAAGATGAGGAAGTAGCAGGTCTTGGAATGTCAGGGAATTGAGGGAGATTCTCAAATTTCTGAATGAGTGTTACGTGTGATTTTCCGTGTACTAATGAAAGTGTTAAGTGTTATTCATCATTTAACACTTATTGAAAGTGTTAAGTGTTATTTTGAGAAAACCTATACTAATGAAAGTGTAATGGTTTTTTTGGGTGGTATTCAGAACCTGTGGTTCAAACATGCTTGGATCCTCTCTCATCCACTCTCCTATATCTCCCTCCATCTTCTCTATCTCTTAATTTCACTCTCTCTCATTATTAAAAGATTATAAATAATGACGAGAGAGAGTGAAATTAAGAGATAGATAGAAATAATAGAGAGAGATGTAGCAAAAGTGGGAAGGAAAGGATCCAAATCTGGCTCAAACACATACACAAGGTGTAGAGACACAATGTGCAGAATGTGCTCAAAAGGATACGAAGATTATGTTACTTAGAAGGTCTGTAAATTAAATGTCATCTGCAAACATGGATACCAATTTGAGAATTGAATTGAATGGATATCAATATTCAAACTCATGACTACAAAATAATAACTCAGAGTATTTTACAAAAGGATCCAAACTTACATATTCTAACCAACATTGTTGTTGGCCCAGAGTCTCAAACTCTGTTTGCAAAAGTATTGAGACATTCCGGTAAGAAGCCAACAAAGATCATAACAAAAAAGCTTACACATATTCTTAGTTTACATTCTACCTAAACAAAAAAAAAAAGTTTACATTCAAAATCATTGGCAAACATCTATAAGTAGGACCACATGAATTTTAACCAAAGAAGTGTTAGAGAGTATGTAAGAGAAGGTTGCTAATATTTCTCTCATCTATTTATATATCTATAAAGTATCATTAAAAATTCAGGGTTGCTAGTTTCTCTTAACCATGTATTTCAAACTTAACAATAACATCATGACAAAATATCCATCCAGAGCGTCTTTTTTACCTTCAGCCACTTCTCCCTCCCTCTTCTTCTCTACGCTTGTTTCTGGGTAACTCACATATTATTCGAGAAATATTGAAGCAGAAGAATAACAGTAACAACAATAACAATGGGAAGCTACACTGTAACCGTTGCATCAAAACTTGTCTACATGGCAGAGAGGTGCACTTCCATGCGAGACCTCAAGCTTATCCACGCTCACGCCTTCCTCACCGGCCTCCACCATCACACCGTCGTTCTCGGCAAGATTTTCCGCTTTGCCGCCATCTCCCCCTTCGGCGACTTACCTTACGCCCACCGCATGTTCGATCAAATGTCCCACCCATCTACCTTCTTCTACAACACCCTCATTCGCGCCCATTCTCACTCCACCACCCCTTCTCTCTCCACTCTCTTCTTTAATTATATGAGACAAAACGATGTTGCCCCAGATGAATTTTCCTTTACCTTCTTGCTCAAGTCACGTTCTTTCACTACCCCTTTTGTTCACGACACACATAGTGCTCTTTTCAAGTTTGGTTTTTCCCGCCATTTGCACGTTCAGAACGCGTTGATACACTTGTATGCTGTTGGGGGACTCACGCTTTTGGCTTGCAGGGTTTTTGAGGATGCCGTTAAACTTGGTTTGGAGGTTGATGTTGTTTCGTGGTCTGGGTTGCTTGTAGCGCACGTGAGAGCTGGTGAATTGGATGTTGCGCGGAAAGTGTTTGATGAAATGCCTGAAAGAGATGTGGTTTCATGGACCACGTTGTTGTCTGGTTATTCGCAGGCCAAGCGACCCCGTGAGGCGTTGGCATTGTTCCAGGAGATGAGGCTTGCTGGGGTGTGGCCGGACGAGGTTACCATGGTGAGTGTGATTTCGGCTTGCTCAGAGTTGGGAGACGTGGAAATGGGTAGGATGGTGCACCGGTTTGTCGTGGAGAATGGGTTTGGATGGATGGTTGCACTTTGCAATGCTCTCATTGATATGTATGGGAAGTGTGGATGCTTGGAGGAGGCGTGGTGGGTGTTCAATGGGATGAAGAGGAAGAGCTTGATCACATGGAACACGATGATGATGGTGTGTGCGAATCACGGGAATGTTGATGATGCATTTAGGTTGTTTCAATGGATGATTGGTTCTAGAGTTGTGCCTGATTGGGTGACAATTTTGGCTCTTCTTGTTGCATGTGCTCATAAGGGGTTGGTTGATGAAGGGCTTAGATTGTTTGAGAGCATGCAAAGGGACTATGGTGTGGAACCTAGGATTGAGCATTATGGTGCTGTGGTGGATATGTTGGGACGTTCAGGGAGATTACAGGAGGCATATGATATGCTTTCAAGCATTACAATTCCAAGCAATGATGTTATTTGGGGAGCATTACTTGGAGCCTGCAGGATTCACGGTGATGTTGACATGGGGGAAAGGGTTATAAAGAAGTTGTTGGAGTTAAAACCGGATGAAGGGGGTTACTATATTCTCCTCCGCGATATCTATGTTGCTGCAGGCCGGACAGTAGAAGCCAATGAGATGAGGCAAGCCTTGTTAGCTAGTGGAGCAAGGAAAACTCCCGGCTGTAGTTGGGTGGAAGCGTGAAGTTTAGATGTGCACTCACAACAATGATTATGCAAGGCAATGTGATGCTTCAGTGAAGGCTGTGCACTTATGCTTTAGAGGTGTCCATAAGTAATCTTCCTTCTCTGACTTTTGCCACTATATTGTTGACACAAGGAAGAAAACCTGGAGCAGTTTGGTTGGAACCATTGCTAGATCGCTTTAAAAAACGTATTTCATGGACTGCTGTACTCCAAATTCATATCACTGGATCACTTTGTTGGGTCCCATTTTCATGTTCATGCTGATGAACAAATTCTTTGTATTTGTATCATTTAATTTTGCCTGCAACTCACTCAATCATGCTTCTCTCTTCAGCTTTATAACCAGGTTTGAACTCTACAATTTTTATCGCTTTTGGTCGATATACTATATGGTCTTTGTTTCTATATTCAATGATTCTGATTGATGTTTGTGTCTTGTTACCATTTCCCAGAGAGATTTGTGAATCAACTTAGTCTTGCATACCAAAATGCATGGCTACAATGTCCATCATTCTGCTAGAAATTGTATCTTGTCTTTTTAATTGGAAACTCTGTTCCCCTGGATCTCAATTTATCTGATTAAAACCATTGAAATTTGAAACTGCAATCTCGTATATCATCAACATTGCAGTTTCACTTTAATGCATTCCACCAATTAATGTTTTCTGCCCTTAAGGATGCTTAATTAAATGGGAGCACAAAAAAAGAATAAAAAATAGGGGTGGAATGGAGTTTGGGTTTTTTTTAACATAATAAAGTAATTTCTTTTTGGTTTGAAGTAATTGATAATGCTCAGAGTCATAGTGATTTGTTATATACCTAGAATAAGAATATCTCAAGGTTCTTGTTTCTAGATTTTTCAACTGAATAATTCAAGGGTTGTGGAGAATACTTGGAAAAGCTTAACTATCTATTAGGTCATTGTAATTACTTGTCTGCTGTGAGGTTTAGGGTTGAGTAATATGCATTCATTTCCTGCTTACATTTAAATGATTCTTTGCCCTTGCCTTAAAATGTTCTTGGAAGTTACTTTGCTTCTTCATGTTCAATTGTTAATTATTCTGTTCTATTTGATTTCAGGACCAAGTTGTGTTATCAAGCTTACAGAATTGATCTGCTGGTTTTGAACTAGATTTCAATAATGATTCTTTTTGCTCTTCTAACTTCAGTTGGAAAACCTTAGCCTTTGTGTGTTTTTTTTGTTCGAACGTAACATTTCATTGAGTACAGGCAAAGGCCACAGAAACATTACATAGCATGTAAGACATTGGCTTACATAGAAGCATCATCAAGTCCACTGAGAGACGATTACATCAGGAATGACTAACAACTCTAAATATAACAATCAAGCCTAAAGGCAGCAAGCCTAAGAGGAGCCCCTGAGACAGACTAGATCTATAGAAATAACCAAACGAAAATTAAAAATAAAAGCGAGTGACCAACAACCAAATTACCCATACAAACTTTCACACGAAAAGCATCAAATGATATCTAATTATTGATCAATCAGTGTTTGATGGTGATCACATTGCAAAAACATTTGATCAAATCTATATATTATATTAAGCAATGTTGTGGCTGGACATGAACATTATGTTACTGGTATTATAATAGCACAGGCAGCATCAGTAGCAGTAGTGCACAAATTGATTACATTACAAGCGATTTTGAATCATGTTTAGCTGAAAAAGATGAGTGCATGGGAAAAGAAAAACAAATGGACATGGAATATTATTGTAATTTTGACAGTAGTGTGACTCAAACATCATCAAGTGAAGAAAACACTGATCATTTGAGTGTCCAAGATTTTTGAGTTTCTAGACAGTTCTAATACTGTTCCATTGGATCACTATTCTTCTTTTGAGATTGCTGAAGAGATTAATGTGGAGCCTGTGGAGGTAGATATCTATGATGATGAGACTTCAATGCTAAGAGCTGCTATGAAGAGAATGAAATATGAGAGTAAGTTCTCAGCTTAACTATATGCCTTCAATGGAATACCTGAATGCTTGAAGTTGAAACTTGAATCAGAAAACAAAAATTAAGAGAGCAATATATGGAGAGCTCTTACTATGGAATTCTCTTGATCTTCATAATATTTTGCATTGTAAACTAGCTGCTAATTAATTAAATGTTTCCTTCATTTTTGTAACTTTAATGTATGTGCTAAGCAACATATATTGTAACATCACATTTCTGTTGTGGAGTGTCACAGGATGTTTTAGAGTCAAAATAGCTAAATTATGTACTTAGAGTTCAAGTTCACTCTTTATCAAACACGCACATCTCACCAATCACCATTTATCAAAGTCACTAAATTAAATATAAACAATCATGTCCTTTTCCCAAGTTCACACTCTGATCTACAATTTGGTTTTTTAATTTCAGAATAATTTATTGGTTTTTTAAGTTAGATTGTCAATCACCCATACATATAATATAAATAGTTTTTTTTAGATATTTCAAATATATATATATATATATATATATATATTATACCAGTAAGTCAATAACCTAGGGTATGGGTACCCCAAATGATCAAAAACTTGACCAAAATACTTTTACAAATAATAAAGTAGCAAAAAATGCTCCAAGGAAAAAAATTGACCACAAAATTGTAAAATGAGAGGCTTGTTTATAGGTTGGGGAAGGGAAAAACCGACAAACATCAATTATTTTGACACAAAACCAAAAGGCTAATAAAAAAGGGACATTTCTTTTTATAAGGAAAATAATATATTAATAAAAAAGGAGTACAACGGGTACCCTAACCCTTACATGTACAAGTCACAAGGGGCCTCATTAAAACCTCTTTGGGCCAAAACTCTGTGGAAAAAAGACCCAAGGAGAAAAAAGAGTACCCTAGGAAGATTTCTCCACCAATCAGAAATCTTTAAAGCTGAATTGCGGCCTTCTATGCTTATTACAAATCATCAAACTAGAACAGATGGTTTTGTTCATTTTTTAACAATCATATTGACGGATGCACAATGATGGTGAAATCTAAAGCCTATTTAATTATGACATTAAATCACAATAGTATTAAGCAACTTTAATCACAATAGTATTAAATCACAAATCTAAAGCCTATTTGACAATATGGAAGTTGATTGTCCTTGAATCATAGAAAGCTGTATAGTAAAAACTCTTTGCAACTGTGAAGAAGATATTCTTGACCTTCAAATCAATGTCATTTGGAGATTTCTGGAACACCAATTGCGTCAGTTCTTGCATTTTTGACTCTGCTTCTGGGATGCTTGTCATGTTTTCTTGCTTATTGCATCTACTGTTCTTCACTTCCTGATAATTTTTATCCAAAAAATGAAAACAAGAAATTAAGCAGATTAAACTAATCAACAATCATGTACTCTTACTCTAAATCATAAAATTAAGTAGATTGTAAAAGATAGATAGTAGATTACCAATAAGAAATATGTATTCCGTGTTTTATTATATATCCGTGACAACTATTTGTTCTTTTTTAGATATTAGTGACAAATATTTGTCATATGTGTTTTAAATATCATTTAGTTGTTTAAATAGTGATTAAGTCTTCTTGTTATTTTTAGATATTAATCTCGTATTTTTTATATATCAGTGCAATTATCCAATGTTTTTTAAATATCAGTGCAGTTATGTCGTAGTTTTAATCGATTATTTTAATTGATTATCAAATTGTAATAGATGGTGGGAAAAGAAAGAGGGTGGGTTTGGTTTCAATTTTGAAATTTGAAAAAAGTAAGTAGCAGAAAGTAGGAAAAAAATGGGAGTGAAATGAAAGTGCATTGGGAGAAGAGATTTGAAAAAAGTGTGATAGGAAATTACAATGTTGTCCTTAGTTAGGTGAGTTGTCAAGTAAATAGATAGGTTAGTTTGGGTAATGTAAGTGTGGTTTGTTTGAATAAATAGATAGATTAGATTAGATTAGATAGATTAGATAGATTAGATAAGATTAGTAGATTATAATAGATTGTAAAAGATAGATAGTAGATTACCAATAAAAAATATGTATCACGTGTTTTATTATATATTCGTGACAACTATTTGTCCTTTTTAGATATTAGTGACAAATATTTGTCACATGTGTTTTAAATATCATTTAGTTGTTTAAATAGTGATTAAGTCTTCTTGTTATTTTTAGATATTAATCTCGTATTTTTTATATATCAGTGCAATTATCCAATGTTTTTTTATATATCAGTGCAGTTATGTCGTAGTTTTAATCGATTATTTTATTGATTATCAAATTGTAGTAGATGGTGGGAAAAGAAAGAGGGTGAGTTTGGTTTCAATTTTGAAATTTGAAAAAAGTAAGTAGCAGAAAGTAGGAAAAAAATGGGAGTGAGATGAAAGTGTATTGGAGAAAAGATTTGAAAAAAATGTGATAGGAAATTACAATGTTGCCCTTAGTTAGGTGAGTTGTCAAGTAAATAGAGATGTTAGTTTGGGTAATGTAAGTGTTGTTTGTTTGAATAAATAGATAGATTAGATTAGTAGATATTATAATAGATTGTAAAAGATAGATAGTAGATTACCAATAAAAAATATGTATCCCGTGTTTTATTATATATCTGTGACAACTATTTGTCCTTTTTTAGATATTAGTGACAAAATTTGTCACATGTGTTTTAAATATCATTTAGTTGTTTAAATAGTGATTAAGTCTTCTTGTTATTTTTAGATATTAATCTCGTATTTTTTATATATCAGTGCAATTATCCCATGTTTTTTATATATCAGTGCAGTTATGTCGTAGTGTTAAATGATTATTTTAATCGATTAGCAAATCATAAGTATATTAATTCAGGAGTTGTCCACATGTACATCCACGTAAGACCAATAGGAAAATGCCACGCCCATTTCAGAAAAAATACGTGGCAATCCTCTTTCTAGCTGAACGGCCAACCAAGCACAAACGAACGGATCAGATTGGGTCTCAAATGAACAGCATTTAAACTAACGGTGTGGATCGCGTAGAAACATTAAACACGCGGATGGTATTGTGCTGTTTCTTCATTCTCGAATTTACAGCGAAAAAACATTCAATAATTTACAATTAATTGTATTTAATCCTTCCCTTATATCGTGCAACGGAAGCCATCGATTTAAAAAAATTACCATAACAGTCTCTAATAACCTGTACTAAATGATATCATAAAAGCATTAAGAAAATATTTGAAATCCTCCTTTAATTGAAATCACTCATGGCTCATTTAAATAATTTTGAAATCTTTTGATACCCTATTGCGGTAGAAAACATGATGTTCAACATAAACTGATAAAAGTTAATTTTCTTCTCCACTCCTCCATTTTCTTAGCATCAACGATTCTTTCTTCCCCATTTTGTCTTAGCATCAAGTTAACCACTTCTGCACGTTTCTTCTTCACATGATTTTTTTTTTGCCAAAAACATTTCTTTCTTCCCCACCTGCGACACCCATTGAAGCTATCATATATATCTAATTATTTGTTTAAAAATTTTCAATTTTTTCCTTTTGTACTTTATATCCTGCTATCGATTCCATAGTAATTTCATTTCTAACTCAATTTAGTGGTTTATGCTTTGGTGGGCTGCTTGGTGAGTCTAGATTTTGTTTCCTTTCTGTTTTTGTTTTTTGCGTGTAATTTACTGCTTTCGGTTTTTATGATGATAATTTCTCTGACAATTTTGAGTGTCACCGAGGTGTTTATTCGTTTACATCCTTAGCCGATTATTGTTTGGTCCTTTTTTAGTGTGTGAAAGTGTGTTGCTACTACGGTATTTTCCTTTTAAAAAATTTCAGATTCGATTGACTTGAATGAGGAACCCGTGTTCAAATCTTCCATTTTTTGGTTTTTTTAGGTTCTATTTGTTAGTATCAATACAGTATAGCAATGACTTGCTTTAGAATTAAGGTTGCAAATCGAAATTTAATTGTATTAGCATTAGCTATTGTGGAATCATATATATATATATATATATACATTTTTATCTTTATTATATTTAAATAAGAGTTTTTCAAAAAAGTCATGTCACAACACAATAAAGTCACGCTGTCAATGAAAAAAGCACGCAAGCAATAAAAAAATCTTTGGATTTCGGCTGACACATTTTAACAACAAAAGACAAGAAAACAAATGTTATTAATAGCAATGAATTTTTTAATAAGAGACAATTATTACTGACGGTTTTTTTTACAGGTTGTGTTATATGAGATCTGCGATTTTGAATTGTCAGATACAATAATAAAATCTCTCTCATAACAGTTGTTTCTGTTCCTCCTCTCTTTTCACGTCTGTGATTGTAGTATGGCTTTCTCATTAGTTTGTTTTAAGTGCCATTTTATTATTTCTTCACTGAGATCTAAGGTTGCGTATAGAACTTTCAGTGCGATGGCCTTGCTGAATATATCTTATATTAATTAACAGGTTAATATAATCTGTTATGCCATTAGGAACTTAATTTGAGTGGAATGGTTCTTTTCTGCTCCTCCAACTGACAAAGAACACTATTCTCTGACTTGAATCACTTTATGATTCAAATCATTCAATAATTATATTGATATTCATTTAATATCTCGTGTTGTAATTATAAATATATCATGGCGATGTTCCAATCATGTCTTCCTTTTCTGTGTTCATGCAGGTAGAGTTACCCCTGAGAGTGTAACTTATAGCTTTGGGTCCCTTTTGTTTGACCTTCTCAGTGGAAAAACATATTCCTCCAAGCCATGTAAGCTTCTTTCCTTTGTAGTGTTAGCTTAGTGTCTGCTCTTTCTTCCCCTACATCTAGCTAACATTCCGAAGAAGTAGCCTATTGAGAATATTAAGTTGCCTCCTTTTTTTCCCTAGAAAACAAGACTCTTGTGATTGACTATGGTATTTCTTTTTATTCGCATAAGGGTCAATTTGATTTTGTTGTACATCTGACATTTTAATATATTTTTGCAGGCCCTTGACCTTATCAGAGATAGGAACCTTCAGAGTCTAACTGACTCATGTTTAGAATTTTTAGACGATGAAGGTACTGAATTGGTTCGTCTAGCCTCACGATGTTTACAGTCTGAACCACAAGAGCGTCCTAATCCAAAGTCTTTGGTCACTTCTCTAATACCTCTACAGAAGGATTCTGAGGTGAGTTGTCTTAAAAATATATGGCTCCACATATTTTACTTTGAGACAGATAGCTAGACTTAATAATATGAATGAGGATGGCCTAACAAAGAAAGGTCGAAGGCTGGTTAATTTTTCTAGGATTCTAGAGCTGTACACAAGTTTGTTTGTAATTGTATTCATTTTTTCGTTTCAGTGTCATGAATCATGATAAACATCTTATATTTGCAAGTCAGCGGCTTTGTCTGTGACTGGCCATATTTTGTAAAGGTGAAATTGAGTATGAATGTTTATATTTTGTAGGTTCCTTCTCATGTGCTGATGGGTGTACCTGATGGTAGTGCTGCTTTTCCCAGGCCTTACTCCACTTGGAGAAGCCTGTGTACGAATGGATCTGACTTCCATACACTAAGTGTTGGAAAAAATTGGATATAAAGATGATGAGGGTGCAGCTACCGAGGTTTGTTTCCAATGTAAATCGTAGAACCTAGAATTCATTCAAATTTTTCGGTCATTTTTTATTCACTTTCACTTAACTCCCCTCCTGTTTTTGATTTCCTGTACTGCAGAGTAAATGAAAGGTTGTTGTTGACCACTTTACTCCCAGACTATTTGTTGTTGCTTTTAATTATATCCTTATAATTTATCGGGTTGTTTCTTTGAGATATCCAATTATAATTAGCTCATTTGGTTCATTGAACTGCTTTTAGTTTAGTGGGAAAGAGAAAGGAAACTCTATGCTTATAACTGGTATGCCAAATGAGACAAAATTAGAAGAGTTAATTAATGCCACATCATTGTAGTCCTAAGATTTTTCCCTTCAGTAAAATTGTTTAAATTATTTTCTGTTTATAGACCTCTGGTTTCAACATTAATTTTGCTCTAATATTAAATGTTTGGTGTATTATCACATATCTATTGCCATATATCTGTTCTCTGTGTAGATTGTTGATTATATTATCCACTAATTTATATCCCCTGTCAGCGACTTTTCGTTCAAATGTGGACCAAACCGGATGCATGACACTTTGGACTCGAAGAAGAAAAGGAGATGTTGCTTTTGGCGAGAAGGACTTCAAAGCGCAATTGATAGCTATACACAAAGTTAGTAATTATCTTGGATTTAAGTAGCTTATGGAAAATAGTAAATTCACTTGCTGTCCAATTTGTATATTTCTATACGATGGATTTCTACTGAAACCATCATTTTCAGTAGCAGAATTTTTTCATTCAAAGGAATACACCAAGGTCTTCTCTAATAAGTTCTTATTATTTTCCTATATTCTTCGTACTGGCCTACACTTTACTTCTTGCGCATATCACACTTGACTATTTATGTGTTTCTAATTTTACATTTTCGCAGGACTCGGACATTGATCTTCACCGTTCTTACTTCGATGACTTCTTCCTACAATACGACTATGTCATCGCCTGTTTGAAGACCGGTGTCTAACCCGAGGTAATGTAGTCACACTTTAATATATGTTTTTAGTGTCACAATCGGATTCATTAAAAAAATTCGTTAGAAACACCATCTAGATTTAGAATTTTACAGTCACACTCATCGGCTAAACACCTGTTTTCATGAAGAATTGTTTTGTGTTTTACGGGGAAAAACAAATCGAATCACCACCGCTTTCATGAAGAGGTATCAAACATATCTAAGCCATGCTTAATCCAAGAAACTTAGATGTCTTATTTGTATATTCTTTATAAGCTAAAAATAATAATTTGCAACTTTATATCTTCTATCAATATTTGAAATTCTCTCTTTTTACAATTATGATTTATGAGTTATTTTATCTGTTTCATGTTATTTGGAATCTGTATCAATTACCAATTTATTTTCATTTTCTCTGTTTCATGTTTTTTTTGTTTTTTTTCAGCCATGGAGATTCTGAGTTCTGAGTTTCAAGTGGTCTCCTTATCCTATTTTTATATCTATTGAATCATATTGAATGATACAAATTGAAATGGTTTAGGAATTCGTCGATCATGGCTGAATACTTATTCGTCTTATATAGATTTTGCAGAAAACTTCAACAGTAGTAGATAAAGATAGGATGAACACAAATATGGACACTGAGGATTTTACTTCATTTTCGTTGTATTTCTCTATAAGCAAGCATCTATAACTATTTCTGGATTTTGATGCTCCAATTTTAGATGATACAATGATTATATCACAATGAGAATCTTTGAATTTTTTGAGGGATAGTTTCTAATAAATGGAAGTCAAGTGGTATCTACTCTCTAACTAATCAAATAATATAGTTGGATTACTGGACTATCATTTTTATTTCATTATTGTTAGATTATTGCAGAATGCCTAGCTATTAGAACTTATTAATCAAATTGGATTTCAACAATACTGCCAATCAATTTAAGATCATCTCACTCTCAATTTAGCTGACTGAACTTTCTAAATTTTAAGAGAATCAATTTAAGTACCAATATATTAAATAATCTGACTGCCCTTCATTCAAAATATTTAGGCTTAAATACACTTTTGGTCCCCCTATTTTATTAAATGTGCAGTTTTGATCCCCCTATTTTATTTTGGACAGATTAGGACCCCCTAATTTACTAATTGGGCACTTTTGACCCCCCCTATTTTATTTTGAGCAATTTTGGTCCCTTTATTTAACTAAATGTACAATTTTGAACCCCATATTTGTTGTTGTGCAATTTTGATCCCCCTATTGTTCAATTTTTTTTGTATAAATAAACTATTTTTGCATTTTATATTTTCAGTAGTTAAATATTTATTAAAAATAGAAAACTATTAATTACATAAAATAAATAAGTATTTTTATATTTTATTTTTTAAAATAGTAAACTATTTGTTTAAAAATATGCTGATTTTTAAATTATTTAAAATAATTAAAATACTATTATATTTTCAATAGTTAAATATTTATTTTTAAAATAGAAAAAAATTAATTAAATAAAAAATAATAAACTACTTTTATATTTTCAAATAGTTAAATATTTATTTAAAAATAGAAAACTATTAACTTATTTGAAAGAAATAAACTATTTTTATAGTTTATATTTTAAAATATAAATTAAAATATTAAATAGGAGTACCACTTCATGTATTTTATTAAATATATTTTAAATAATTATATTATTTTTATATTTTAAAATTAAAAATATAAAATAAATTATTTGCTTAAAATAATTAAAAAAATTTCCAATTTTTTAAGATATAAAATATAAAAATAGTGAATTTATTTTAAATTATATTTCAAAATATAAAATACAAAACTAATTTATTTATTTGAAATAATTAATTTTTTTATAAATATAAAAATAAGTTAATTTTTTAAAATTTAATAAGACAAAAGTAAAAACTTTTATTTTATAAAAATAAATTAAGGCATACCAAGTAGGCTTAATCAAGTGTCATGTCAGTTAAAGTGTTAGCACATCAGCATTTGAGAGTTGAAAATTCTAATTTGGTTAATATTGCAGAAATTTGGAAGATAGGGGAACCAAAATTGCACAAAAAAAATTGGGGGCTCAAAATTGTGCATTTAGTAATATAGGGGGACCAAAATAGTCCAAAATAAAATAAGGAGATCCAAATTGCACATTTAGTAAAATAGAGGGACCAAAAGTGCATTTAAACCAAATATTTATATAAATATACTTTAGTCAATTTATTACTAAGATCTAATTTTTATTTCTTTTGCAAAAATGTTACAAAATAAGTTCAAATGATATGTATACCCGTGCTGGCACGGGTGATACATACTAGTTGAAGTAGATCGTGGGAAAAGAAAGAGGGTGGGTTTGGTTTAAATTTTGAAATTTGAAAAAATTAAGTAGGAGAAAGTAGAAAAAAGTGGGAGTGAGATGAAAGTGTATTGGGAGAATAGATTTGAAAAAAGTGTGATAGGAAATTACAATGTTGCCCTTAGTTATGTGAGTTGTCAAGTAAATAGAGATGTTAGTTTGGGTATTGTAAGTGTGGTTTGTTTGAATAAATAGATATTAGATTAGATTAGATAGATTAGATTAGATAATGTATTGGTATGTAGTAAAAATTCAATCATAAATATCAAAGGTACTAGTATAATTTACCCGTGCCAGCACGGGTCGAAATTCTTTTGTTTAGACACTGTAAGGTAATTACTTCAACTATTTTAAATATTTATAAAATAGTAGGAAATTAAATTTAGATTTATATATATATATATATATATATATATATATATAATATAATTATATATTATAATTTCAAATGGGATGTGGGGTTTTGTCCAGCGAATGATTTTGTTTCCTGACTTATAATGTTTTGTAATAATTAAATGATAGAAAATTAATATAAAAGTATTCAAATGAAGTACTAAAACGAAAATTGAAACCGATGAAAATATGATTATCATCTAATGTATTCTAAATGAGTATATAGAAAAACACATTACTATTACAAATGTCGGAAGGAAAATGATATACGATAATAGAATGTCTCATCTATTTTGTAATATATCATTCATAATTTGTTTTCGCTAAGCGTGTAAACCTGTGGGAATTCGATTTTATTGTTATATGCAACACGGGTATACATCTCATGTTATCATAAAATTTTAAATTATTTTTGGCACCTTTAAAAATGCAGTTGTTTGTTTTCGTGTGTTATATGACACGTCGATTTCTTTGTACACCGTCTTTTATCCATTCATTATGATATATAATATATATGTGTATACATTTATTTATTTTTATATATATAGTGAGTATTTTTTTATTGTGAGCATTTTTTTTATAATCTCGTCCTAAAGAATTTTTTCATATGGGTAGTTAAAGAATTTTTTATAGTGAGTATTTTTATCTATAAATTAGCATCCTACTTTTGCCAATATAGTGAGTATTTTTTTATATTATTCGACTATTTAAATGTTAATTTCGATTTAATATATGTATATTCCATATTTTTTTTGCACATTTATCCGTAATTCTTCGATTCTTCGAGGCTTACCCTCGATTAATAACTCGGGAACTGCCATATAGATTATGACTTGAATCAGATCGGTTCTTTTTTGAATCTTTATCCGTCCAATTCCCTCTACATCAGAGGATATTCTTATCGTTTTTTGTATATAATTCTTGCCCTTATGGTATTTTGTATATTCCTATAAAGAAACTATAAACGGGAAAAATCAAACTAACACTTCAGGAGATTATTAGAATATGAAAAATCTAGTCTTATTCGTAGATGCAATCTTTACATAAAAATCTTTAAGATTATAGAAAGATTAATACCTAAAAACCTAAATAGTAATACATAATCTGTCTATTGATGATAACATAACTAAACTCATTACTCATCAAATTTAAATAAAATCCCTAAATATAAAATAGGTACCTAACAACCAATAAACACGTGAAAAAGTAGGTAAGATCTGAACAATTTCAAGTCACACATTCTCAAAAATATAAAATAATGTACCAAGGTTTTTATTTAAATTAAATAACAATGAAGAATGGTTTAATAATAATGTGTTACACTTGTGAAATAGTAGAGCTAGATAGCCGACTTGGTTAAGAATTGCACTGAATTCAGGAGGGGATGGGTTCGACTCACTGCTTTGATTAAGTGGAGATCCAAGTGTAAGTAAAGATTCATGATTATATATAAAAGAGATAGAGATAGTAGAAAAGAAAGAGTCTAATTAATTTAGCTTTAAATTTTGTAACACATCGACACAAAACTAAAAGGCTAATAGAAAAGTGGCATATATATACAAATCATCGAACTAGAACAGCTGATTTTTTTTCTTTCAATTTAATTTTTAAATCAAATGATATTAAAGGACTTTATCAAAGAGGACTTTGAAAATATGGAAGTTGATTGTCCTTGAATCATAGAAAGCTGTATAGTAATAACTCTTTGCAACAGTGAAGAAGATATTCTTGATGTTCAAATCAATGTCATTTGGAGATTTCTGGAACACCAATTGCGCCATTTCTTGCATTATTGACTCTGCTTCTGGCATGTTTTCTTGCTTATCGCATCTGCTACTCTCCACTTCCTGATGATTTTTATTCAAAAGAAAAATAAAAATTAGAAATTAAGTAGATTAAACCAATCAACAAATCATATATATAATATTCATTCAATAATTTTCAGATGAATACTCTCATGCATGTTGAAATTTTTTATAATCTTGTGACATGATATTTTTTGTCCTTTTCTCTAATTTTATAGATATTAACTAGATATATTCCACTATCACAATTTCGTTGTAAAATCTTAGCATATGATATTTTATTCCACAAATGCATGAAATATGCTAAGCTGGAAGATATATATACCTCACCATTTACATGTGCCAAGTGTTTTTTTTATTCCATTCACATTTCACAATGGTTCAATAATGTAATGTGTAGTTTGAGAAAACAAAATATCCTGATCAATTTGGCAATTAGCTAGCTCTATAGACACTACCAATTTGTAACACTAGCTAGCTAGTGCCTGTATCTTCTATTTAAGGAAAAGCAATTAAGAATGTGAATGCATTATTAAGAGAAAGAAGCAATCTAAAACAAGAATATCGAATCAATGTAGTCAAAATTTGATTGCCCAATTAAGATTAGACAACTCATGTTTTCACTATTATGTTCTTGTTTTAGTTGACCCACATTTTAAGGTGAATAATTCATATATAAAATGCGGTTTTGAAATATGCAACGTTCGATCAAAGATTAGATGGTCAAAATCGTCTTATTGCATGAATGTGTGAAAACCTTATGAGTTTTTTTCATTTCCTATAGTAAGGAGAAACTCGTAGTCCAAGTCTTGGCCATTGGATAAATATTAGGTGACTCAGATTTTGTGTTCACCAAGTCAAATTTAAAACACGACTCGAAATGTAATATTCATCCAACGGCCGAGATTCATGGCTATGTGACCCACAAAAATGCCGGTCCAAATCCTGTGCGGTTAGTAATGTTGTGCAGTCATGCATTTGGTGGATTTAAACGAATAAGATCCACGGAATGCACAAATTTCTGCACCGGATCCAGTTCCGAATAATGAAGTTCCTAAAAAAAGAACATTTGAAAGTAGCTAATTTAACTTAGGCACCGACTGACCTTGTCCTTTTGATAGGAATAAAGTGTATGGCATAGTGTGTTAGTGAGATGAAGAAGATGCTGATATTTTGAATTGGACATTTGCTCCTTACAGATCTGATTCTCTGCACATAGGTTTAATGTCTCTACCAAAACCTTTGCTTGTCCTTCACATTTGTCTCCTTCAATTTGCCAACTTGATAGCCAATTTTTCCACTACAATAATGGGAAAGAAAAAGTCAATTTGCTAGTTGTGCTGCTCTACTAATTTTTTATTCTCTATCTTTTGTTATTCCAAACTCTGATTTTCTAATTCTAGTAGTAGATAGCAGATAACTAATAACAAATAATTTAGCAGATTTTTTTTAAGAGGATAAATAGTGTTTTCCATTTCCCCTTTTTATGACTCGATCCCACGACCATTTAAGTGTAGGTGAAGCGTCTTACCAACTGAGTTGTATTTCGTTGTCAAGTTAGCAGATTGAATTTAAAGTATTTGATAAAGTTAGCAGTTGAACTCACGCAGTGATGCATATCAGAGCCAATGTCATGACCATAAGACACAAGTATATCCCATGAGATTTGATCTATGGTTGCAACCAATGTCTCAGCAAGTCCATGTCCTGTTTTGTTCCCATTCAACCTCCTACACTCATACACAAAAAATACTAATGTTCAATAATGTTAAGTTGAAACATTGGTGAATCAACTAAACTCTTTCCATAAAAATAATTAACAAGAATGTAAATCCACTCTAGATGTTCTAGGCAATTTGGTACCTACCCTACAAAATGATTGATTCAAAAACAGAAATCAAAAGTAAAATGTAGGTTGTGTAACATAAAAAGCATGTCTATATAACTTTGAAACATAATTTGCCATGTTTCGATATTTTTAGGAAAAAATTCATGTACTCAGTGGCAGACACAGGATCCTATATCAGGCGGTGCAAAAAAATTGCAGAGAGTTAACGTACCAGGCAATGGAATTATTATTTGGTCTGCTTATGTAGTCACTGAATTTTTTTACAAAATTTGTTCTCATTTCTGGATCAGTAATATAGGATGTGATTATTTCAAGCAATGTAGTGGTTTTGGCCCATGCAAGTCTTTGATGAGATCTTTCAGGTTCAAATATGTTTGCTGCTGCCAAAAAATAAGCTAAAAGAAGAGCTCTTTTGCTTAATCCAAACTCTCCCAATCTAGATTCTGAGTACCACCTGATAAATATATATCAGATACATCAATTATTCAATAAACTTAAAACTACATTTTTTTCTTATGTATAAGATTAGATGGAGTATTATATTGCACTTACTTCTGAATTTCCCCCCACTCTGTTAGATGCTGTGCTTGGCAATTGTTGTAGTCTAATTTTGCAAGCTCTAGATAATTATTGTTGCTCACATAGGCCATTCTATGAAGAAAAAAATAGGAATCTAATTCAGGGAATTTTTTTATATTAACAATACAAAGTACAAACTCTTGTAAAAAAATACAAACTACAAATACAAACTATATATCAGAAAATTAATTTCTATCAACAATCAACTGTTGACCCAGTGAACTTAATCTATCTTGAAACACGAAAAATCGATTTGATCGATGCTCTCGAGTTCGATTGCCGTTATGGATGGTGCAAAATAATAAAGATAATAAAGATATACTAGTAGTTGATAAAAATAATAGTTAATGTAATTTTAAATTTGAAATTATCATATAAGTAGTACTCGTGACATTTGTAAAAACTATGTAACAAATATAATCTATATATAATACATTGCACGGGTCATACGCACTAGTATAATATAATATTCATCGTATAGCTGATTTTTTTGACTCCATTATCATAGGCTTTTAATAGAAACATGTGAGTTTTTATAATATGCCAAAAAAACTTCCTTTGACCATATGCCAAATCGAAGGTTGAAATATATAAAACTAGTTTATATAAATAAAATATAAATTTGGTCAAAAAAATAAATAAAATATAAATCACGTGACAATTCATACGTATTTTAAAACAACAACTATTTTTAATATTAAGATATACCTCTTGTCAAACCAAAAAAAGATTAAAATATAGCTAAACATGCATTTGCATAAAAAAGAAATTATATTTGTTTTCACTCATTAATTAGGAGAAAATTAAAATATTAGACGTTCCACCTCATTTTGATAATATTTGATTTCACAAAATTTGGCAAAAAAAAAGCATTGTTTTGTTTGAAATTAAGACAAAAAAAGGAAGGGTAAAATGATGTTAATTAGAAAGAGTTAATACACTAATTAGTCCTTAATATTTCACAAAAGTTCAATTTAGTCCCTAGCATTTACAATATATCAATTTAGTTCCTGACTTTTGGAAAATTGTTTCAATTTAGTCTCTACGTTATATCAATTTAGTCCCTATATTTTGTAAATAAAAAAAACTAAATTGAAACATTTTTTTAAAAGTTAGAGACTAAGTTGATATACTATAAACTCCCTCCGTCCCAAATTATTTAGGGACTTGCATTAACTCTAATTAGAAATGAAAAATTAAAGTGCAATTAAAATTGATTGTTGTTTTAGAAAATTAATTTAACTCAAAAGGATTCTTTCTTTTACATTTTTATACACTATTAATTATTGTCACTTTTTATCAACAATTAAAATAACTTTTTACATTTAATAAAGATTCACATTTATCTAGGTAGAGATAAAGGTTAAATTGTAAATTAGAAACATTTAAAAAAGTAAACTAGACTCCCAATCATTTTTTTAAAGAATGAAGATTTAGGCACTGCAATCAAAGTGGGACGGAGTGAGTATAAATGTCAAAGACTAAACTGAACTTTTGTGAAATTTTAGGGACTAAATAGAGCATTAACTCTAATTAGAAATGAAAAATTAAAGTAGTAGTTGTTACCTATAAAGAGTTTTCCCTATCCAAACGTCATTTTCACCACCGTATTGATGAATGTAGAATCTTGTCTCTATACGAGGTAAGTTTGTATACCATGGCACATCTAATGCATAACCCACCTGCACACACAACACAACACACACCAAGTACACACATACTTGAGTTTCAGCCACCTAGGTATATATATACTATAGCTGTATACACACACATCAACACAACATAAGTGGTCCAACAACATATTTTTGTTCTTTTATGCCAATGGTATCACAAGCAACAAATCAGATTCTCTTCCATCATGCATCGATCCCAGCTGTTGGATCAAGATCAAACAACTTGAGTTGTATTTTCAAGTCAATTTTTGAAAGTCAAAATATGAGTGAGGCATTTGTCTTCATCCAATCACATAGGTCTCTTACCTTCGTTATTGAATGAAGATCTATCAACTGAAGAGACCTATGTCATTGAATGAAGACAAATGCCCTCAAAAATACGAGGAGTTTGTCTTCATCCAACTATTGAGAAACTCTCTTATCTTTGTGGTTGGACGACGATCTAACAACTAATAAATCATCGTATTTTGACCGCTTAGGGAATATGGGTCCATTACCTACCTCTTCAGGCAGGTTTTTCATTATGATCCATTTGTCTACTAGCTCATTTGCTTCTCTCTTTGCCCTCAAAAATTTGGCAGAGAAGTTCTTAGCATGTTCAAGGATTTTCTCCCCAGGAAACAACACTTGAGTTGCCCTATACAGATTAAACATTCCGGTCACCGCTTGTGTGCATTGCCCCACAAAGCAGAAGAATTCACCATTTCTCTCAAAGTGCTTAAACACATCTATCAAACACAAAATCAAAATCAATTTTTTTTGTTACCATTAATTCCATAAGAAAGCATTAATTAAATGAGATGTTGCATAATATAAAGTTGATGATACTCACTGGCTGAAACTTGGTAGCCATGTAATCTTAGTAATCTAAAACCCATTGATGTGTCATCAATATCTTGAACATTTGAATTTCTTGCCCAACAAATACCCTTTTCAGTCCAATATCTGAAATTTCATTCATATATTATAAAATATCAATTGCTTAATTAGCATGGTAAACCTCTGTCTCATACTAACTTAATTGGTTCAAAAGGTACTATAAAATGTTGATTAATTTGAAGCTCATTATCAATTAAATTACCTGTAAACATAACTCATACAATCTTTGATCTCTTGCTGGAAATACTGCGATATTCCGAGGCGTTCGAGCCGATCAACCACCCAAATATGTTCAAACAAGTCCACAGGGTACACATTTGGAACTGATATATACACATGAATATGAACAATGCATAAACCAATAATATCTTTAATGATGACAAAATGTTTAATGAAGAAAATGAAGTAATTTAAGAAAAATATCAAAGGTAAAAATGTTAAAAAAGTGACATACTGGTTTCAAAAAAACAAGTGAGATACTATACGCTATCCGTTCAAACGATACTTGAACTAGCATTTCAAAAAATGTTAAACGCTACCCAAAATGCGTTAAATGTTAGTATTTACCAAACACTTGTATTTGTTGCTCGCTAGTTAAATATGCTGGTCTCATCCACTATTTCGCTAGTGGATGAGACGAGCCGAATAGAACTTAAAGATGGTATGGAGATTGAAAAAAGTTAGAAGAGTTAGGCAAATGGCAGAGACTTTACCACCCCCATTGAACTTGTTGACAGCATTATTCAAATATTTGAGGCAATTTTGATCTTTAGTTTGCATGAGTGCAAAGGCGGTTGAAGATGGTGAAAACAAGAATGAACCATCTTGTGATTGCAATTTTAGAAGTTGTTTCCAATCCAAGCCTGACATTCCTTCCAAACTATGAAGCAGAGTTGTAGGAACTTTATGCATCATCTCTCTTGGTATTCTATCCAACACAAGGCCCACACACAACACTAGTTAATTATTGCAAAACTAAGCAAAATCTCAAATAAAGTGACTTGTAATAAAGGTTTTGTTAGATAAGATTTGTTTGATATCAATTATGAAAATAGATATGGGCAGAGAGACAGCTCAAGCATGCATAATAATTATGACCACAACCAACAAGGGTGGTCAGAGCAGTAATTGGGTTCGAAACCCATATTAAAGTCTCAAATTCAAATATTTGGTGGGACAAAAACTCTATTGGGAGAGGAGAGCCACATGAACTGGCAAAACCAAATACTCGTGGTTAACCAAGTTTTTTTGGTGTAGATTAGTCATTTGGTGGATACTGCGCACCAATAATATACAGAAAATTATGACCACAACTAAGATAGATACCTTGTGAGCTTTTCATCTCTCTTCTCAAATATGTCTTTCAATATAGTTGAATCATCTTCTACCTCAATCTTTAAACTACGAGCTATATCAAGAAGTGAAGGGAAAGCAACTTCAAATCCAATTAGCATGTGCTCTTCATTTTCATTCTTTAGCTTCCCAAGATTCTCTCTAAAAAATGCCATTGCTATATACCACAATAATAAATTTTATAATATAAGTGACACAGTGACATTGCTGCTACAGTTTATTGCTACATTCTACTGAAATTAAATTATTGCAGCTACGATCTATTGAGATTAAATTGTTACCTTTGTTGCACTTTTCAGGGTGCATATTCCACGATCTTAGTGCAATAACACAAGCTAAGGTACTAATAATGCGATCATGAGCCGAAAATAATTGACTATCACCCCATGAACCATCTTGGAGTTGATTTTTTGCAATCCATTCTAGACTAGAAGGAAATTGAGGTGAACCACTTCCATTAACATCTTCAACAAGAGCAACCCAAGCAGTGTCATAAGCTGATATGCTTAGTTCTCCATCTTCTAAGGAACCTAATATTGATTTAATTATCTCCACTTGCTTCTTAATCTCATTTGTCACAGAAACCTTAAAAAAATAATCACATTATTAATTAATTAATTTGAAAAAACAAAGGTAGGCACAAAACAGAGAAAATGACAATAAATTTTTAAATGATTAATCATAAAAAAAAGTACCTCAATATCTTGCTCTTCTTTCTCTTCTATTATGACTATGTCATCCTCCATATTAATCTGAAATACTTCTGGATATTCTCCATATTACAGCAACAACATTAAATTAAATTAATTGGTTCAAATACACTTTAGAGAAAGAAATATTAAATTAATTAATTTGAATAATTAAGAATCTCCACTACAAATATACCTTGAGTTTGTGATTTGGATATAGCTCTGCTGTATCTTTTCTCATGTTTGTCTTTAGCCTCAAAAGACACACCACCTATTATATTTATATATACACAAATAATTAAATATAATTAATCATTCACTCAATCACTTTTTATTATATTTTTTTGATAAACACTTAATCAATTTTTATTGGTTTTGGAAGTTAAGTGACATGTTACTTTCTTGCAGCTTGGAATGAAAAATTAAAAAATTACTTCAACTTTGGGTGGAGAAGAAAACAACAAAAAACACATCTTACAACTTTGGCCTGCTTGATAGTGAAATATCAAAAGCTGAAAGCTAGAGAGCCAAAATCCCTGACTTCTTAACTAAGTTAGTTAAGCTACTAAATTATGTTTAACTTTGCAAATATATATATATATATATATATATATATATATATGTTTAAAAAAATAAATAAAATTAATTAATTGTGATAATTAATAATAATTTGCCATATAAAATGAATTACTACTAGTATGCAACATAATCTATGCTTTTGATATTTATTATTATTAGTTAGGTAATGGAATAATGTTCCTAATAAACAGAGAGAACATAACATGCAATCTTAGAGAAATGAAAACTTAAAAGTAAAAAAACAAACAAAAAACTTTTTTTGGTTTGGGGGGTAAGAGAAGGTGAAATAATCAACAAAAACAAGATGCATGTTGATGATTGATATTGAGTAGAGTGTATTATAAGAAAATAATTAAGTAATCAATTGTTGTATTGTATGTTACACTTACCAACACAAGATTTGGAGAAGAGATGAAGAAAGATAGGAGAAGAAAATGAAAGTGATGGTGAAGGAAAATGGAAATGCTTAGAAGAAGAAGAAGAGAGAGAGGGAAGATGGTAGAGGGTGGAGAAGTGAGTAGACATGAGGGAGGTAGAGAGAGAGAGAGAGAGGTGAAATGGAATAGAAGTATTGTTGTTGTTGTTGTTGTTGTTTCACTGAATTGAGTTGAGAAATGGTAGCTAGTGAGTGTTTAAAAGCCAAAGAGAGAGGAATAGAGACAGAAATGACTTCTCAAGAGATTCCCACTAATAGATGCATGGCATCATCTAAAATTTAGTAAATAGTACTTGAGGGCACTCATGTCCTTTTCCCCTATTCTTTTCTTAAAATCTGTTTTTTTATTACAAAAAGTTTAGGTGAGTTGGGTCCTTAAAATCTGTTTACTTCAATGCAACATTATTTTTATTAATTTAAAACTTCAATGTAACATCATTTATACACCAATAATTTAATTTATTTGGAAATACTAATTATTGCTTACTATTTTTGTTGGGGAGTTCGGGGGTGCACGGGAGAATTACTGAGCTATTCAATGAACAGACCACCAAGAGACTTGGACACCACATCTCTACCCAAAACCTTAAGGTATTAGGTATATGGGTCCCCTCTCTTATATGTCTTTCATATAGCTCATTCCTAGCCGATGTGGGACTTAGCTACTCACACTTGAATTTTTCCACAATCTCCCCCTCAAGTGTGAGTCACTCAAATCGCTAGCCGCTCCCCCACAGAGCCGAACCTTGGCTCTGATACCAATTGTTGGAGAGTCCGGGGGAGCACGGGGAGAATTACCGAGTTATTCTATGAACGGACCACCAAGTATTCCTAGCCGATGTGGGACTTAGCTACTCACACTTGAATTTTTCAACAATCTCCCCCTCAAGTATGAGTCACCCACATCGCTAGCCGCTCCCCCACAGAGCCGAACCTTGGCTCTGATACCACTTGTTGGGGAGTCCGGGGGTGCACGGGGAGAATTACCGAGTTATTCTATGAACGGACCACCAAGTATTCCTAGCCGATGTGGGACTTAGCTACTCACACTTGAATTTTTCAACAATCTCCCCCTCAAGTATGAGTCACCCACATCGCTAGCCGCTCCCCCACAGAGCCGAACCTTGGCTCTGATACCACTTGTTGGGGAGTCCGGGGGTGCACGGGGAGAATTACCGAGCTATTCAATGAACAGACCACCAAGAGACTTGGACACCACATCTCTACCCAAAATCTTAAGGTATTAGGTATATAAGTCCCCTCTCTTATATATGCCCTTCATATAGCTCATTCCTAGCAGATGTGGGACTTAGCTACTCACACTTGAATTTTTCCACAATTTTCATTTTCACAAAACACTTTCCGCTAATCATAAATATGCCACACATACATAGGCTATTCCATCTCAAGTTAAAATATTACCCCGAGCACCATCCTTGTTCTCAATGTGAGACAACACTTCCTAATAATATTATCATGTCGCAAATCAAGTCATTTATCACATTCATATATCAAATACAATCATCTTCAAGGGTATTCTAATCAACCAGTCTTATGATCTCCTAATCATTGCTTAGGCCGAATGCATCAATCTACCTCAATCTTTAACACTAAAAACCTCCAAATAAATAAATCATTACATTCATATACCCTCAAACTAGCTTTATACGGGCCGCCGATTACTGAGAACTGATTCACGTGTTGTTCTATCCAAACCTAACGTTGTTTTTGTTGCCTTGGTTGGATTTTGTCAAATTGGGAGTGTTGGTTTAGTATATTGATATCCCTGACACTAGTCTTTGTATCAGAGATGTGATCCTTAATAATAATTGGCACCTACAATATTTGTATATTGATAACCCTCATCATGTGAAACAACAAATTTACTCAATTTCAATTTGCCTTCATGATAGCATCAATGATGGATATATTTGGAGTAGTGGCTTAGATAGAATGTATAATACCATAGTTGGATATTCTTGTATGTTAAAGAGAAATTATGGTGACTTTGATGATATTGTTAATAGCATATGGAAGTGGTTGTGGAAGCAAAAAATTTCAAATAAACTCAAATTCTTCACTTAGCTTGCTTGTCATAACTCTCTACCCACTAATAACAATTTTTTAAGAAGAATGATTAATGATGTTGTTTGTACCCGCTGCCAAGGTGGTTTGGAGACTATTCTACACTGCCTAAGAGATTGCAACTGTGCTACTCAAGTTTGGCAGTCCATTGGCTTTGTTTTGCCATAACTTTTCTCAAACTTGAATATTAAATTGGTTTCATAAGGGTCTTTATGGAGACTCTGCTCACCTCTTTATAGCTGCTACTTGGCGTCCCTTGAAGATCAGGAATAATTTTTGTTTTCATCATGATCACACTCTCATTTATCAAATTAAACTTAACATTCACATATTTGCTAGCCTCCTTGACACGAACGCTGGCTATGATGATGGTGTGTGTAAAACCCCAAGATGGGTTTTGGACCCTACGCGAGAGACTAGGGTGGTTTTGAATGTAGATGGAAGCAGTTTGGAGAATCTTGGTGTCTTTGATTTGGGTGGTTTGATTTGGACTGAAGATGGTCGTTGGTTGTGCGGCGCAAGGGCTATAGAATGTTATTCTGCTACTCTAACACACAGAACTCTATTAATTGTTCACTTCAAGAACTCATCATATGTTGCCATCATCTGCAATATCCAGGACTTGTTGGCTGGAGATTGGGAAGTGACACTGCCCCACACTTTGAGGGAAGGTAACAGTTTGTGTTGGTTTCATGGCAAAACTGGGATCAAATTCAAATTCGGGCCGGATAGAATTTGAACATCGTCCTCTTTGCATCTCTCATTTGCTGAGACCATATGCTAATAGAGTTGTGTTTTTAAGGGTTTAGTTCCTTTGTTGTTGTATTTGTCTTTTCTCCAACTTCTAAAAGAAAACTAGCTTTATACATATATCTTGTAATTCTTTCTTTTTGTCCAAAGTATCTTGTAATTCAAATCCATTAAATCTCTACACATGCGTAAGAATTAAACTCTACTCTTTATTATCACCCAAAACACCTTCTCAGTATAGCTTAATAAGCTCCTTATACTTTTCCCAAATAAGGCAAAAGGCACCATTAAGGTTCAATGTTCTTTTTGGGAAAGAAGCCGCAAAAAGAACAGTGAACCTTGCTGCTTTTCAATATAGAGAAAAACCCATTTCTACATTAAAGAACGATTAACTTAAAATTATAAGTCATGAATAAGCCTTATGACTCACACCCAACCAATGCAGGATCGACTCATGCCCCCTGCATATATCAATCCTTTCACATCAAGAAATTAGCAAGTGGAGAAGGGGTCTGATCACACTTAACATACAGCAAAGTGCACTCCTAAAAGCAAGTTTAAGAGGTGGAAAACAACAAAATATTTGACCAAGTTTCTCAATTGTTCTACTTATAATCCATTTCTAGGTAATGGACAGTGGAGGCACCAAGAGACAGAGGCATAATTGAAAAGAAATCGTTACTGTTTTCTATTTATTTCACCCTGCTTTCTTAACATCAGGGTTAATAAGTTAGTGCGTGCTTATTTTTTCCAATGTTCAACACCAAAACCATAAATTGGAGCTGTGGAATTGTGCGTCCACTGATTTTCCAACCATCGAGAAGCTACTGAAAGTAAAAGTTTGTGAACAATAGAATTTGGAAGTGTTATCATCTTAATATTTAGCTACTACCTAATGTTCCACTGATTGAGAAAGCATCTATCATTCTGGATTAGTAATGGCTTAACAAAAATTAAATACTATAAAATATTTTAAAAAAATTAACATAAAAAAATTAAGCTCTGTTTCTATTCCTCATATTAATTCTAACAGAGTAGGCTTCTAAACCCATATATAAGAACACCAAACATACAAGATACGTTCGTTACAAACAATACTACCCATAAGAATATCGTCATGGAGATCTAACTCCCATTTATGAAAACTCCCAAACAATACTAGCCACGTTGCTTGATTCTATGATATTGTCAGAAAAGGCTTCAGGCACAAGGCTTCTGAATATATAATTTTTCAGTACAACATTAAAGAAGGATTGTTACCATCTATAACCACCCGGAGCATATATAAAGTTATGTAGCATTCATACATGAGCAACCTGAAACTACCTTCAAAAGAAAATAAAAGGGTAATCTGCAAACTCAAGTTAGATGCAGCCAAGATAGATATCCTTCAGGTTTCAAGTAACAATAGAAACAGCCATTTACAGCAATTGGTTGCAAGTCATACATATCACCTTCAGTTGGGAGCTAATTCTTTCATGACTTTTACCAGAATTTCCCCATATTGATAAAATAAAATTCTCACGAGAAACACCTAGTCAAACACCATTGTTAACACTTAACAAAGCAAATCCCATATTCAGGATTGGCTCATAATAATGTTTACCTATTGAAAAACGGGGGTATAAACACAGAAGATAGGCTGCGACTGAAGGCACTTATATGTACAAAGTAAGCTTATTCACATGCAAAACAAGACATCTCAAGTGGGCCTAAGCTCCTTGCTCTAGAGGACACGAAGTTGTGAAAGGAAAGCAGCGCAGAGATCCAAGAAAAGAAACTGTGGACCCTGCACCCTTTGAAGATCAAGCAAATACTTTTCTTCCCGAGTTTTGTAAAGCTGTTGCAGATGTAAGCACAAGAATTTGAGATTAATATGGAGAAAGAAAAAAACTAGAAGTACCCAAAAATGCCATGAATTAAACGTCAATGATTTAAACATGTCCATCACTGAAAATGGGGGTGAGGGAAGGAAAATAATCTTTAGACCCTTCATCTATACCTTTTTTCCCGGTCACTACCACTTAAATTTAACAAAGGATACTTATCTGGCCATCGAATCAACGTTTTTGTTTTCATGCCAAATGCGGTAGAGATTGTAGTTCTAAAGATGTATTACCTGCACTTCAAATTTGACCACATTTGAACCAGAAACAGCATCATTTTCAATAATGCTGGAATCATCTCCAAAGTAATGATTACTATGCACGATATTGTTCACCATTCCTTCATGATGGCCAGGAATGCCAACAACCCACCTGCACTTCATGTTGTAGTGGCCAATCTTCTTCCAACAAACATTTAATTCTTGCAGAGCTTTAAGGACCTCAGTCATTATTTCACGAGGATGAGCTCCGGACTGTTACGAGTTAAAGAACAGGAAAGTAATTACCAACAAGACATTAGAAATAAGTTTCTGGTGGCATATATTAATAATTCAGACAGCTATTAAAAAGTTTCTGGTCACCGTACCTGAAGCCCAAGAGCCCATTTTCTTTCAACGGGGAACTGTGGTCTCAATCCTGCTACCGGAGAATCCATATAGCCTGGAAAGCGATGCCCAACAGCTGAAGAAGCAACTTCACTGGGATGCATTTGGTTAAAACTTGAGTCCTAACATTATAAAACCAAAACAAATGAGTTTTGCATAGGTATTGTTTTAAAAGTAAACAGGCAAAGAAATAAAAATCAATTAAGCATATGAAATCTCCAATTCCATTGTTATAGAATCCACAAAGGATCGTGTTCACGGCAGGCTACGATGCCTAGGAAAATAAATCTACTGACATAGTTCACTGATAGGAACCTCACATAAATTACAGAAAACACTGAGCTGGAATTCAGCACTCAAACCCAGAACCGAGCTAGCTCCGAAGGGCTAGTTTTCTCTCTTCCAATTTTTCGTTGCCTTTCTTCCTTCCTTGCTCCCCTTTTATTCTAATTGAACTTTCTCCCCCTTCCCCAACCTACCTCATTACCAGGTTCTAACAAAATTCAACCCAATTTTTTCTCACATTTCCCATGCAGTCTTCAGGAGAAAGTAGCCCAACCTCTTCTGTCCCTGTCCATCATTCTGACTTGCTGCCATGTAATGACAAGATGCCCAACATTTACTCACGAATCAAACACTTGTACAATGTTTAACAATCAACCCAATTTGCATATGAATACCATTTGCACAAATAATGTCTTCTGGATCATTAGGTAAGCTAGATTATTTTATAAGAGACTACTAAAGAAATCTTGAGAAGCTAAGGGAAAAACAAGCCTACCATGGACTCTTGAAACTCAGCTCCGAGATAGCCACTTGAAACGCGGAATCGGTTGTCCAATAATAAATAGTATGCCACCGTACCCTGAAACATATGGGTGCTAATAAGAGAAAAATCTGGCAGAGATATACGAGGAGAAAATGAAGGGCACAAACCTCATTTTGTATCCTGTTGCTAAGAGATTCAATCAATTGATTCCTGTCAAATCCCATATTGACCACTTCCTGAAGGATTTCCTCGTCAATCTACATAACCAAGTCATCTGTTGGTTTAGATTGGATGGATTATAATATCATGTAGCAAAAGCCTTATTATTCACAACATGTTAGTGTGTATTTAAAGAGTAAAACCTTGAAAAACAGACAGAAAGTAGAAGAAAAGATACCACAGCCCTTAAGTTAATTGGAATTGTGGATAGCAATTTGCACAGTTACCCATGGTTTGAAACCAAGAACTTCCACAAAATGTTACTCCCTCTGGACTCAAATATAAGCAACAAACACCTTTTTAGGTTCATTGAAAAAGGAATGTATCTGGACAATATATAGTCCAGATACATTACTTTTTCAATGAACTTAAAAAGGTGTTTGTTGCTTATATTTGAGTCCAGAGGGAGTAGTATTTTACAACTTCAAAATATAAAATACAGCAATCTTTCGCATTAACCAAAGAAGATAATTTGCAGAAGATAGAAAATGGAAGGGAATATGACGATAACCCAATAAAGAAGTAGAAACAAACCTTTTTAGCCTGTTGCATCGTATCTGGTGGTGGCACAGCTAAATAACGTGGAAGACGGGCTTGGAACCATGCGTGTTGACGAATATCAGGTATGGTCACCCTCTTCATGGGGTCAACCACAAGCATCCTTGGTATCAAATCTCTAGCACCAGGTGACAGATGACTAGGAAGAGTGTATATTCCTCCCTATGTGAAAAAATGTGATGGTTAAATTTCAAATCTGATTTGGAATGTGTGGTTCTCAAAAAGAAGTACTATTATATTGATGATAGAGAACAGCATCGAATGGTTTAATTCACAGTAGCCAAAAGATTGTAGTACTACTATTATACTAAATTTACATATAGAATAAGATCCAATTGTATAATCAATAATAAATTAACTAAATAAAATGAACATCAACAATACCTTAATTTTCTTGAAGAGATTTGGAATGTTTTCGTCATCAAAAGGAAGAGTTCCACAAAGAAGGGCATATAAAATTACACCGCAGCTCCAGACGTCTACTTCAGGTCCAGCATACAATTTCCCGGAGATAACCTGTGGAAAAAAATGTAACCATGAAATATCAATCACAAGAGATGGACTACACACACACACACACTCAACGATGATGATGATGATGATGCCATTATGAACAAATAACAAGCATGCCAAACCTCAGGAGCTGCATAGTTGGGGCTTCCACAACTGGTTTTGAGAAAGTGCCCATCACGCATTATGTTGCTCAAGCCAAAATCAGCGATCTTGACATTGCATTTGGAGTCCAAAAGCAAATTCTCAGGTTTCAGATCCCTGTGAACCACCATATTCCTGTGACAGTACTCCACACCAGATATTATCTGCTTCCAAACAAAAATTAGCTTAGATAATCTGTTACAAGCAAATGTTTCTCAAGAACACAAAATAGTAAATAATTCTACCTGCTGAAAAAAGTTACGAGCTTCCTCTTCTTGTAACCTACCCTTTTCAACAATGTAATCGAAGAGCTCTCCAGATTTCACATACTCCATGACAACATATATATCAGTAGGAGTTTCTATGACCTCATAGAGTCGTATAATGTGAGGATGCATGAACAATCTTAAAATTTTTATTTCTCTTCTCACTGCAACAAATTTTGAAGAAATAAAAGGGGGAAAAGATGGTTAGCATTTTTAATATTTATTTAGCGAGCCTGGCCTGGAGCATCCATGCAGATTTTGTAAACTAAAGCATAATGAATCAGTAATATTTCTCCTTAAAGTACACAGTACTTGAAAATGTATGAATAACATGCGCTAGAAAAATACATAAAATTCCTGAACCTATTGTTGCCAATACTCACGAAAACAAAATGAAATTGCCAGAAAAATTGGAAAACAATAAATATAGAAAATGGATACAATTAGATGAAGACTAAAGACTATTGATAAAAAAAAAATACAAACCTTTTTCTTCCATGTCCATGTTCTTTATCTTGCGACGGTTAAGGATCTTGATAGCAACCTTATGACCTGTCAATACATGTTCCGCAATTTTCACCTTGCCAAACGATCCAATGCCAAGTGTTTTTCCCAATTTATAATTTGGTAGAAACAAGTCTACGCCTGTACCACCACCTCGGCCAGCTGGTCCATCCATTTTTAAATCTAGAGGAATAACTATGGAAGAAAAACAAAATGTCAGGCACAAGAAGTTTATGTACATGCATAAATGAAAACAAAATATAATATTGGGGTCTTCATCTGATTCCAGCATCAAAAGAAAAATGTCAGAATGGAAAGGGGAAAACATACAATAATCCACAAGTTGTCATGGGGTTTTGAAAAAAGAACATGTGCAAATTTAATTGTCAACCAATTGTTTCATTTCACAAGGGTTTCATTTTGGTGAGAGCAAAAACCTTTATTCTAATCCAACCTTTACCAATAATAGAGGGGTTTAGATGATAGGAAGGGTTAGATCCCATTGTGTAGCCCACACCAATAGACTGGAAAATAAAATAAAATCGCAACAAGGCTACACAAAGTCTTGGCAACTAAAAATTTGAAGTATTGTTAATGTTAAGCACCAACAGATGGGTGTATCATGACTAATATACACTGAAAGAAAACGAAAACATAACTTGATAAATGAGAACCCCTAACCCCAAACGTCATAACAATTTTGAACGGTTCCCTCATTTATTCGTTGCAATCAAAAAATAAGATCCTTCCTAATTGTATTCTAAGACAAAATCCACCAGTTTTCTAATGTAAATTAAAATAGTTTTTTCTTTTATCTAAAAAGAAGATAACTCAACAATATATACAAAAACAAAATCATTATTATTAATAATGGGAGTGAAAAGCAAAAGTTACAAAAGAATTGCAATGTATCCCCATTCCTTTTTTTCACTGGTACCGTGCCTTTATCAGAGGGTGAAACATGGTGACGTTGCTTCCATGTAATTTGATGTCATCGGTTCTAGTGGCCGAAAAAATTGCCTCACCCACTCATGGTTATGGTGTTTAGCTGTGCACAACTATCCCCCCAAAACCCCACAACATTGGAAATTTCTGATTGTATGAGTCGTGTAACTCACGTTTAATGTAGTAGTACAAGGAGTTAGATACTCTAACTAACTTGCAGTTGCGTAACCGCAACTCTAAACTTTAACGAACTAATGCATAGAAGCTATAAACATGCACACACAGAAAATACAAATATACAGACTGCTATATACTCTAATACAAGGATGATAAGTCATTCAAAACAAACTAAAATTTCTAAAGTAACAATTACGTCAAGTAGGATGGAAGCAGCTATATTCCAACATTCTAACTAATTCACCTTGTTTTATCATCACAGTTAGGCGTTACAAAGTTAGTGCATGTTTGTTTACGTCGTAGTACATGTTTGAATCCACATTCAATGGCAAGGTTACAAATTAGAGTTGTGGGTTTGACATGTGTCTAAGCGCGTTCAATGCCAAAGCAAACATTTCTGGACCTGGATTCCCTGTAGTTAGGAGGATTCTACGGTTACTCACTCGGCCAATTGCAGCCGTTGGATGAAGATTGAAGATCCAACAACTTAAATTTAAACTCCAAAAATCTTCTGGTGGGAATTTCTGCAGTCTTCTCAAGTGGGATAATCTGCACCCTTAATTTCTTTCTCTCTCCTATTTATAACACTTAACTTCCCAACACCCCTATTTTTCATTTAAGGGCCATGATTTCACTGGACCCAAAAATCACTGCAGGGAATCCACTCCCAAACATTACTTGGGAACTACATCAAATCATGACTGCAGTGAATCCACTTCCACCATTCCCTTAGACAGGTAGGCGTCTTAGGTGTTTTGCAGTTATCAATAAGAAGCTACAGCACAGGGCACGAAAGGGAAGCACCTCACTCAACTAGTGAAGCCTTCAATTACCTTAACTCATACATTGATACACACCCTTCACTAAAATGTTTTTCCAAACATGGAGAAGCTACTAGAAGTTCTTCAAGAAAAAGATTTTGCAGCTGTTGTCATCTAACACTAACACTTAGCTACTGTTCTTCAAGGTGAAAATCAATGAAATTAATAATTCAACATAAAGAATATAATCATTTGAATTAGAATAAAGCAACTGAACGAGAATCTTCACAGTCAATAGCGAAGCAAATCTGAAAGCTGGCGAGCTTCCGATCTTAAAACGCGTGCGTTATATTTCCAAAATTGAGAACAAGAATCTCGGAACGAAAATAGAGAGCGAAATTAACAAAAAACGAACAAAAAAGATAAATATGAGAGAGAAGGAATAAAGAGTAACGGGCTTACCAGGGATTTGTTGGAGTGAAGAAGGAACTGAAATTGAAGGAACCCTAAAAAGTTGTGGATTGGGATCGAGAAGAATCAACGATGATGGATGAATTAAACATTTCGTTACTTTTTGTGTATGCTTGCATCAGCGTCTTTTTTTTTTCGACCAAAGCGTCTTGAATTCTCCTAATATGCCAAAATACGGTGCGTTTTCATCATATAGTGATTAATAATAGTTAGCTTAACGTCAAATTATTTGATTTTAATAGTCTTGGATTAAAAAATAAGTGATTTTGTTGTAAAATAATTTAGAGATTAGTTTGATCGGTAAGTATCTTTGTAAGTGTTTAAAGAGTCTTAAAAGTGCTACCGACTCATGTGGCTGCAGGCAATTCACCTAAACTTTTTGTAACCAAACAAAATTTAAAGATTAGTTTTTAGAGATTTTTAAGAAAATGAGAAGTTGTTTTGTGTTTGTGTAACATACTGAAATCACTTATTTAAAAAAAATCATTCTTAAAAAATTGTTTTTCATGAAAACCTACTCTAAATAGCTTCTCATATGAAGCCGTTTTTAGATTATTTTCAGTTTTTCATTTTTTTTAAGAATTTGTAACAAACAGACAACATGTCCTCATAAGTGAGTATTTTTTTAAAAAAAAAAAAAGTGATTTTTTTTTTAAAATAAGTTGTAACAAACAGGTTCTAAGGTGAACGAGTGACGCCCCTGTCAACATAGGTAAATCTAAAGCGCAACAATAGTACTTATAATTGCTTCATTTATATTTACGAGAATGTTCATATAAAATAGGCTAAATTACTGTTTTGTTCCTTTATCTTTGGCCTTGATTTCATTTTGGTCCTTTATCTTTTTTTTTTCTCGTTTTGGTCCTTTATGTTTCAGTTTTCTATCAATTTGGTCCTTTTTTGTAGTTTTCCGTCTATGACCTTAACGGACGTCACGCTGGCAGTTAACTGCTGACGTGGCGTCCATCTGACGTGGACTCATTAATTGAGTTGGCATTTTAATGTTTTATTTAAATCTAAAATAAATTACACATCACCTAAAATAAACTACACATTATAAAACCGAAATAAAATTGAAAAGGTAAACTAAAAGTAATTACTGAAAACAAATAAACAAATGAAAGAAAGAAAATGAACAAAAACCTTAAACTTGAACAAATTGAAAAGTTAAAACCTGAATTTGAAGAAAATCTAGAAATAGAAGTGAAACGTGAAAACTGAGCCCAGAAGAAAGAAGAAAAACGCTAAGAGGAAGAAGAAGAACTCAAAGAGAAGCTACTGAAAAACGCAAGAATCGGTTAGTTTGGAAGTGTAATCGAAGTGTAATCGCTCTGTTTGGAAGCCAAAATCGGTCATTTGAAGGTAAGTTTGGTTTCTTTTTACTCGAATACAGTTCCATTGTTAGGGTTTAGTGTTTAGGTTCGTTCATTCTACTCAAAGTTTCTGATTCGAGTTGTTTAGGGTATTGTATGTGTGTGGATGTTCGATTTAGCGTTTGATTTGGGGGGGTTTTGGTTTTAGGGTTCGATTGAGGGGTTTTGCATTTTGGGGTTTGTTGATTTGTGGGTTTTTTCGTTTAAGGGTTGGATGTGTGGGGTTTTTCTGTGTGTGTGGTTGAGTGTTTAGGGGTGGGTTTTGATGGAGACAGATTTAATATTGTGTGGTTGTATGTTTTATGCGTTTGTGAAGAAGACAGATTTGGTTTTGTTCCTTTGTTTATTGTTTGTTGCTTTATATGTGTTTGTTTATTGTTGTACAATTGTCTATGTTGTGTGTGGACCTAATTTGCAAGAGTTATTTATGCCTTTGTTTATGTTTTTTTGATGAAGACGACTTTCATTTATGCCTTTGTTTATTGTAACAGTAAAATGGATACATTGAAAATTGAGTTTCATCATGAGGGTTATTTTGTGGATGAAGAGATGACCACCTATGAAGGGAAAGTGACAACTTGGCAACTTGATCCTAATAAGTGGTCCTATTTTGAAGTCATAGGCATTCTGAAGGAGTTGGGGTATATTGACTTTGTTGGAATTTGGTATGAAATAAATGGTGTAAAAAAGTTGCTTGAAAATGACAAAGGAGCCATGGAGATGGCCAAGTGGGCCCAAGGTAATGGATGTGTACACATGTACATAGTCCACCCAATATCTCAACCTATATATGTAGATTTCCATGTTGGCCCCCAACTTAATCAGCCTTCCCCACATTTGAGATATTCTATACCACAAGTTGTACCACAGGCCCACATTATAGTTGATGTTGAAGAGGGGGGCCAAAATGAAACTGTTATTCAACCTCGAAGGGATGAAAATGAAACTATTAGTGAAGCTCAGAGGGACCAAAATGAAACTGTTAGTGAAGGGCAGAGGGACCAAAATGAAACTGTTAGTGAAGGTCAGAAAGACCAAAATGAAATTGTTAGTGAAAGGCAGAGGGACCAAAGTGAAACTGCCAATGAAGCTCAGATGGAAGATGAAGGAGGTTTACAAGAGTTGATCAATGAAGATGGGAATGAGAGTGATGACAGTAATACGGTGCAAAAGCATAGATTTAATGATTCTGATGATGAGGAGGTTGAGCAGGTTGAGAATGATGATTCTGAAGATGGACAAGGTAATGGATGTGCAAAAGCATATTATTGGAGTAAATCTAGATTCTCGTTTAACTCAAAGTGTGATGTGCTTGTGAACAACATGAGTGAGACATTCAACAGTGTCATAGTTGATGCAAGAGGAAAACTAATTGTGACTATGATGGAAGAAATAATGAATTACTTTATGGAAAGGTGGGCCAAAAATAGTCTTAAAATTCAGAACTACAATGGGGATGTGTTACCAAGAATAAGGATGAGGTTAGAAAAGGAGAAAGAGCAGTCAAGATTCTGGATGTGTAGGTGGAATTTCTTATGTTTTTATGATTTGTCTTTCCTTGTTTAAATTCATTTGCTTATGTTTTTATTTGGTATTTAAAGGTTCGCTACTGAGAACATATATGATGTGAGGCATATTCACAACATTGGAGACAAGTTTGTGGTGAATCTTACTCGGAAGGAGTGTTCTTGCAAAAGATGGATGCTCACGGGGGTGCCTTGCTGTCATGTAGTTACTGTTTGCAAATACAAAGAACTAGATCCTGAGGAATTGATTCCTATTTACTACAGAAAAGCCACTTATGAGGCCTGCTACCAGTCTGTAATCTATCCAACCAATGGGCAAAATATATGGCGACAAACTCCATACCCAGACATCCTCCCTCCTCCACATAAAAATTACGTGTATTTGTATTTTGGTTCAAATATACATTACTAGATTTGGTGAAATTCTGTGTGTAATTCTGCGACTTACAGTGATTGGTAATATGTATATTTGTTTCTTTTAATGTTTTACAGGTAGACCTAAGAAGGCAAGGAACAAAGATGGAGATGAAAAGCAAACACAATCTGAAAATATATCTAGAAAGGGATGGGTTGGTAAGTGTAGTAAATGCAAGCAGCCTGGGCACAACAAAAGAGCTTGCGAAAATGGTCCAAGTGCATCCACCCAAACCCAAAACCAAAACCAAACTGCCCCATCTCAAAATGCACAAGCCCCAAATGCTACACCATCTGCACCTCAAATTGTACCTCAACCTGTACCACAAACTGCACCTCAGAGTGCAACTCAACCTGAACCTCAAACTGCACCTCAACCTGTACCTTAAACTGCACCAAAAACTTCCACACAAACCACTCAAACTACACCACAAACTGCACCAAAAACTACCCAAACTATACAAGCCAAGCCTGCTACAAGAGCAACCAAAACACTTGGTGTAGCAAAAAAGACAAAAACTACTGCAGCTGCTGCAACTTCATCCAAGACTTTTAGGCCTAAACTTCAAACATGGAAGAGGCCATGAATGTTGTATTTTGTTGTTTTATTGGCCAATTACTTTTGCTGTAGATGTTTAATCACATGGATGTTCTATTTTGTTGTTTAATTGGCCTTAACTTTAGCTGTGGTTGTTGTATTTTGTTGTTTAATAGCCAATAGACCTGTTGACAGAACATATTTGGTCATTTTAAGTTAATATTACGTTGTTCTGTTATATTTCAATTTGGTCCTTGATGATTTTAAAATGTCTCAATTTGGTCCTTTATGAATTTAAAAAGTTTCATTTTGGTCCTCTATAATTATAGAATGTTTCAATTTCTTCTATCATTCTTGATTAGTATTTACAGGTGCATACATGAGTCCTCTATGATTTTAGTATTGCATCTAAATAGCGTTCTTAATATAAATTCAAAACAGAACTTACACACATTGTAATACATAGGCTAAATTACATCACAATGACAACTGAACACATGTAACCAAATTTAAACCACTTACACCTAATTATCCTTCTAAGTTACACCATCACACAAAATTCCCAGATTTGACAATTAGTATTACACAAGCTACCACCAAAAGGAAAATACTATTCAATGCAATTTTCAACAAATTTCTTGTGGACTCTCCATCCTTCTTCATCTCCTTAATGGTGTTTCTAAGTTCAGCTATCTCCATTTTTTTTAACACAATCTGCACATTCAGTCTCTCCACGTTGTGTGTCTGCACTTTGTCTTTCTGCATATTGTGTGTCTGCACATGGTCTTTGTGTCTGAGGAGGACATGGATCTGAAGTCCACTTCATGTAGGAGTAACCAGAAGGATCCTGTTTACTCTGTGCAAACAAACAAACAAACAAACATCAAAGACACAACTGAGAATTCAAAAAAAAAACTAAAAAGGGACCAAATTGAAACTAAACAAAAAAAATTGAGGACCAAATTGAAACCAAACAATAACTTTGAGGACCAAAATGAAACGATGGTGCTTGAAGAGAAAAACCAAATCTGTAACTCAGATCTACTCAAATCTACAAAAATGGCGAAATAGATGAACCTTCCTTTCCCAGAACTTACCACGAAATATTTACATCCCCAGAACTTCCTTCCCTTGTTTGGACCTTCTTTTTTGACAGTTAGAACAACTGAATTTACGCCACAAAAACACTCAGGAGGAGGTTCATTAGAGATTCGCGCATAAGATTAGTAGCTGTTTGAATTGGAAGATGCCATCGATTGAGTGGGGAAGAAGATGCAGATGTCAGTTTTCGTTTAACAGTTTCTGAATTTTAATGGAAGAGATGAGAAGGGGAAGGGGGTTTCTCAGATTTTAGGGTTCTTGGTTTTTCTTCACTTCTTCTTCTAAAAGATGAAACAAGATTCTGATTTGATTTTCAAATGATGTTTCAGATTTTCTTTTTCATTTTAATGTCTTTTCTTTTTTGAAATGATTTCTGTTTTCTAATTTTAATTGTTAAAAAACCTTTAGCTTATGTGTAATTTATTTTAGATTTAAATAAAACATTAAAATGCCAACTCAATTAATGAGTCCACGTCAGATGGATGCCGTCACGTCAGCAGTTAACTGCCAGCGTGGCGTCCGTTAAGGTCATAGACGGAAAACTACAAAAAAAAAGGACCAAATTGACACAAAACTGAAACATAAAGGACCAAAACGAGAAAAAAAAGATAAAGGACCAAAATGAAATCGAGGCCAAAGATAAATGACCAAAACAGTAATTTAGCCTATAAAATATTTGATTTTAATGCTTTGATAGGAAATGAAATGTTCACTAAGTTGATGTTTCAATCCATTTCATGCAACTCTAGAGCGCAACAATAGTTACTATAACTATTACATTTGCGTTTGGGATTTTCATATACAAATGTTTGATTTTGTATTTTGATAGGGAATGAAGTGTTCACCGAGTTTATATTTCAATCTATTTTCTCTTATGTAATGAGTATGATACACGTGTGAATGCATGAGTCATTTGCTTTTTACGCATTTTTGAAATACACTTTATTTTAAGAAAATAATATTATGACAAACATAGTTAATTGTTTTATTTGTCTAACTAGTACCATATTTGTGCATCGCACGGGTAGACATGTTATTTGTATGAAGAGGCTTAGACAACATTCAATTATTCCATACATGCAAAGATAAACTATTATATTTCATGTTAATTTAGCAAGTTACTTCAAGAGAAAAATACATAAGTTTGATAATTATAATAAATATAAAAAAAGATTTCTGAAATGAAGTTCCATATATTTGTGCAATCAGATTATAGTTGTAAAGTTGTAATATTTGACAAGACATTAAATTAGCACATAACATATACATTGAAAATTGTTAGGAATTGGGAACAACATTGTTGAAATAGTTTTATATTTTGCATATGATAAAAACATATGACACAAATCTTACACGAATAAAAAGGAAGAATGTCCAAATTCAAACAAAAAAAGTAGATTAAGATGATGAGATCTTGTTAACTACAACATGGCTGCTAACATAGGATGGGAGTTCTCTCTCTCCTCTCCTTTCCTTAATAGAGCCAGCGAAATCTCGTGTATGAAGGCCTAAACTCAAGGAAAGATCGCAACCAAACAAACACCAACACACATTCTTATCAAGTTACCAAACCTTTCCAACTTTTGTGAATAAATGTAACCATTATCACCGTTATATAATTTTTCACCACTTTTTATCTTTCTTCTACATATATTGATTAATTAGGTGGTTTATAACAATTATTGCAACAAGAAAACACAAAGTTATTGTGTTTTTGTAGCATTTGGATCCGACATTGTTGATTGCGCTTGTCGGACCCACATGCATGTCTTCTTCCTCCATATATAGTTGCACAGAGGAAAATACCATATCCCGCCAATTGATCAATTTGGCCCCTTCATAGTCTTCTCCATCATATATCTATAACTTTTAAGGTATTTTAATTTTGTTGACCCTGTTTATCTTTTATATATATATATATATATATATATATATATATATATATATATATATATATATATATATTATAAGTGATTAAATAATAAATGAAAAGGGATTTTGGTATTATGTTTGTTTTTCTTAATCAAATTCGTCTTCTGGACTTCTTCTTCGTTATTTTGTGAATTCTGCATTTTCTTTTGTCTCATGTCATTATCTAGTATTCCAATATTTTCTTTGTTAATATATATATATGTATATACATACTAATAGTCCAGATACATATATTTGTTGTGCTTATATTTTGAGGCAGAGGTAGTATATTCTTTTGAAAATCTATATTGATTAATTAGTTTATTTTTCCTCCATTGCAAAGGTATAAGCAACCCATGAAGTTTATATTATATATTTTATGATAAAATTTACTCATTTTTATATATAGAATAAACAAAGTTTTAGGATGTCACTACATCAACAATGGTTCTACTTGGTTCCTTGTTCATTTTGTTTCCTCACATTAAATTGTTCAATGATATTTTTTGAAACTACCTATAATCTATCTTTATACATTTGTAAGAGTTAATTATATGGTATTTACGCGTTGTAATTGAGCTTATTTTATTGTTAAAGTTTCCTTTGATATATATGTGATGCGCAGATATTGAGGTTCATCATTCTTACAAAGACAATTTTGTAATTGAGAGAGACTTGTGTTCCAGCAACATAAAATGGGTGGTTGCATGTCAGTGCCTTCTAATGAAATGAAAGCACCAAAGAGGCTTCATAGAAGGATAATAAAACGTCGTCGTAGAAGGATCTCAAATTTAACCCCTAATGAAATGAAGAAAATGAATAGCAACGTAGGAGGACATGTAACAGATTATAGTGAGGAGTTTGTTCAAATGGACTTTGAAAATGGTGCAACAACTACATGTAGACGCTCTCAAGTTTCCAACTCAGCATTTCATCTTACTCAACATGAATGGCACTGCAGTCAATATGATTCTGATGCAAATGGTATATTATTCTCTTGAATTTTTTGTTTAGATATTTTTGTTTTTTGATTTAAGAAATTCAGAATAATTAACATTGTTTTCTTAGGGAGAATAATTAACGTTGTTAGTTCATTTCTTTTGCAGTAGTGTGCCAAGAAGATACTTACTTTGACTCTGTTAGTATTCTTGAATCTGAATCAGATGATGAATTCAATAGCATTTATGAAGGTAATGGAATAGTATCCCTTTTTAACTTGTGAATAATTAACTGAGTAACATAATAGGTGTTGTATGTCCTGCTATAGAGATAAAGTGTCAGTTTTTTTAACTAACAAAACAGTTGCTAATGAAAACAGGAGCAATACTTACGTACAGTACCATAGATAGTGTACGTCCTATTCTAGAGATAAAGTATCAGTTTTTTTGTTAACTGGCGCAACAATTGCTAATAAACATACACCCCTAGGTAGTTTCCAGCAGTTGCTTAATTTACTATGTGAGAAACAACAACACCAGTACCAGGGACAAAATCGAGTGTATTGAAAATGGCAGTCGCCCACCACAAATTATAAAATCTTCTGGGTACCCCTATGTAAAAAGTAATATTCGCCCCTTTATGTGATTATAAACCGTCTGATATTATTTTCAAAAGTACTAGTAACGGTTATGCCATTTAAAGCTCTATAGTTGCAAAAGTAAATTTATGAGATATGATGACAAGAGTCCTTCCATACACTCTAGTCTTTGCGAATTTTCTTTTTTTGACAAAAATAGTCAGTGCAAATTTTTATTGGATTCTTTTTATTTATATTAAAATTAAAATTCATTTTTATGCACAAAAAGGTAAATGTCTACGCACTTTTAAGTTTTAACATTATTTTCAAAATTATATATGGCAAAAATAAAGTAAAATATGACAAGTTGAGGCTGTGAGAAGAGGAAATTAAAGAAAGAAAGAAAATGAAGTTAATGAATATTTGGGTTATTAAAATTAAAATATTTAATATTGTAGTTTTTAAGTAACAAATAATTTTGTCAATAAAAAAGATAAAACATAAATAACTATTTTTCCCCTTGACATATTTTTCTGGTTTCGTCCCTAACCAGTACCTACCTAGAGTATCGTATTTAAGTTTTTTCTAATTAATTTAGTTGTGTGAACATAACTTCTAAAGTTTAAAGGAGAACTTTTTAACATTATGTACTTGACTTCCGAAAATAATGTTATTTTGCCTTATTATCTTTTTATGCATTATTTCTTTGATATGTAGATGGTTTTCCATCGGTAGGCAACACAGTTGGCATCCCATGTGGCCAAGTGGTCCAGTATGAAAGATCAACATGTGTTATGGACAATAACTGCCAATATGAAGAATATCATGAAAGTTATCTTAAAGTTGACCAAGGGGGGAACACAGATAAGTTGTTAGAGAAAGTAAAGACTCGAGAAAGCTTTAAAGGTATTAGAGAAGGTAAAAATAATGGTGTACTGGAAGAGAAGACTCAAGAGAGTGCACGAAAATCAAGCTTACATCGGTTGGCAACCTCAGTTAGTTTTAATGACAAAATACTAAATCGACAAAGCAAAAAATTGTCCACAATTTTTAGACTTTCTTTCAAACGAAGGTCTTCTTGTGATGTAGAGGAAACATATGATCATAGTAAGTGTTCAAGTACTTTCATTTTCATTGCATATAAATTAATTTATAACTAAATAGAGTAATCCCTAACAGAATTTATAATTGTCGTACAACTATTAACAACTAGTTGTTACAGCATTGGCAGTGTTATACTGCCTACAACAATGGTAAGTGCTACAACACTAACATGAATTAGCATTCTATTTAACAATTATAGCATATTGAAAAGTGCAGAAACATAAAAGAAGTATAATTTTCTAATTAAGCTCATTGAACTTGTATATTGTGTAAGGTCAATCAAAAAGATGTTTGATTCGTCCGAGAGCAGGATATACAATTCCATGTCAGATTGGAGAGAAGCAATTTTTCGGATGTTGGTCTGAAATTCCACCATCAACATTTCAACTACGTGGTGAAAACTATTTCAAGTATGTATAGATATTAATTTCCACTATTATATGGTAAATAATAGTAGATATCACTGATTGTATTTCTATTTCATTGAATATATCACTGATTGTATTTCTATTTCATTATATATTATATATATATATATATATATATATATATATATATATATATATATATATATATATATATATATATATAAATAATAATTGTCTACTTTCAAGAGACAAACGCAAGACTCCTGCACCAAATCCTAGTCCATATGTTCCAATTGGTGTTGATCTATTTGTCTGTCCAAGAAAGATACATCATATTGCAAGATACATTGAGCTTCCAAATGTGAAATCCAATGGGAAAATCCCCCAACTTCTTATTGTAAATATTCAGGTATTTCCTTTTCTATTTCTTCAACATTCTTAAAATTTTCTTGATACTAGGCTTGAAATATATATCATTAATTTGATTTCTCATTCTCCATATTGTATTCTTATGTGTTTTGTGATAGTTGCCTACATATCCAGCTGCAATGTTCCTTGGTGATAGTGATGGAGAAGGGATGAGTCTTGTACTGTATTTCAAGATTTCTGAAACTCTTGATGATCATATTTCCTCTCAATTCCAAGAAAGCATAACGGTACATAATTTTCTCATTGTTGTTAGATAATTACAATTTTCTTTTTAATTTTAATCAAATTTGGTAATTTACCTTTCTCTAAATGAAGTAGATTTTAGAATTTTCTTTTCCTAGTATAAGTCTTCTTTAATGTAGTTTGAGGCGATATCGGTTAAAAGCTCTGAAGCACCAACACTTCAGGTTGAAGACGTGTTCAGTGTCTGGCATGTGTCGTGTTATAGACATTGACACTGACATTTTAATTACTTCCATTTTTCAAATTAAAACCAGTTTCTATGTGTCTGTGTCAGTATCAGTATTGTGTCTGGTGTTGGTGCTTCATAGGTTTAAAGTTTAAATTGATGATTATGTGGTAACTTGATTTTTGGATCTTGTTTTTTATATATATATATATATATATGCTACAGAAATTCGTTGAGGATGAGATGGAAAAGGTGAAAGGGTTTGCAAAAGAGTCTAGTGTTGCTTTCAGAGATAGACTAAAGATTATGGTAGGATTGGTCAATCCTGAGGATATGCATTTGAGTTCTACCGAAAAAAAACTAGTTCAGGCATATAATGGAAAACCTGTACTCTCACGCCCACAACACAACTTTTACGCGGTAAAGCTCATATATGCATGCATGTATCATCATGAAAATGTTTTCATCATATTGTTTCATTTGACAAGTGACAAAGAATTGATGTTGTTTATTTTGTTTGTTATAGGGTCCTAACTACTTTGAGATTGATTTGGACATTCATCGATTTAGCTACATATCAAGAAAAGGACTTGATTCATTTCGAGATCGTCTAAAACATGGAATTCTTGATCTTGGCATAACCATTCAGGTAACATGTTATATTTGCCTACATTCACTTTTTATAGCACTGTTTAGTTACCCTTCAACTGAGATTGACTATTTAATAATTTTTCGTAACAGGCACAAAAGCAAGAAGAGCTTCCAGAGAAAGTATTGTGTTGCATTAGATTGAACAAAATTGATCTTAGTGACAATGGCTTGATACCCATGCTGATGACTCTTGATGGTGAATGATAAGGGTTTTCATAAAAGTTGAGGGAAATGATAGGGTTCAACAATATGAGCAAATATATGTATTGGGTTGCTTCCTTAATTAGTTGAGCCAAAAATGAGGTTATAACATTTGTATGTCAGATGAACACTCTTGCAGTCACGTATTTATGTTCAAATGTACAATTAACGGAGACTAAGTTTAAGAGAATAGTAAACATGTATTATTGACAAATGACTTGAAAGGTAAAATGTGTATGTATTGACTATTGTAACTTGTAAACAAGTGAAAAATATGTTGTATTATTGAAATGTGATGTTTTAATGAATCATGGATGTTGCAAATTGATTACGTTTCTTATTGGTGGTTCCATAATGGTGACATTTTTTCAAATTGACAAACCATTGCTTACTTGGAATAAACAATTACGACTTTTTTATAAGTCAAAATATTATTATTTAGGGGACTACAAGGGGTACTCCAACCCTTACAGCTACATCCACGAGAGGCCTAGTTAAAACCTCCTAGGTCAAAATCCATTTGAAAAAAGACTAAAGGAAGAAAAATAATACCCCTCGACACCAGCTATTGCCATACAAATAGAAGTCATTAAGTCTGTTACAAAATAAAATCACATCCTGCGCCATTACACAACCGCGTAACATAGACCAACTAAGCAATGGTATCACCACCCATCACTCCACCCCTCTTGTGTGCATTAAAACTAGACCAATATCACCTTTGTAGCTTCACATTCCAATACTATGTCAACCCACTCCCAAACCATTGCACACCAAATTCAAATTGTCTCAGACCGTAGCAGAAACAATTCCTCCCCCAAAGCAAAAATTCATTGTGGCAGAATTAATACCACCTTATTAAGAGGTACTATTATAACAATCATGTGCACTTTCACCCGTGCATCACGTTCAAAAGGCCGACACAACAGTATTATTTTACCTATTGAAGGACCATTGCACAAGTAACATTAAACTTGCAACCCATTATACCAATAGAAACATTCTTCCAGCAGTGTTATCCAATTTAAGAGGTAACATCAAAGCAAGCCAAGAGACTGCAACACCAACTGCCATAATTCAAAGAGGTATTTGAACCAACACAATTAGCAAACCACCCCATGATAGAAATTTTCTTTGGTACAACATTTGTGAAAAATCGACAACTCCTCCGCTAAATATTATTCTATTGCGGGTTAATCAAAAATCTAATTTCATTTATCACCTTCGGTCCTTCCTTGAATACCCATCCAATATTCCGCCACCGACCATACCCTTGCTGAAATTGGCCCAAAGAAGAAGAGATGCTCTACATCCTCATTCTGCTGGAAGCACAACACGCAAGCTGGATTTGGATCAAATGTTACCATTCCTCTATGTTGGAGTGCCATTTTAATGGGGAGTCTATCCAGTAATACTCTCCAGTGCACCAAATATTTTTATGGTGCTGTAGTGTTCCAAACTTTGTTGACCACCTTACATTTGTTCTCATTTAGAGGCTCCTCTTCACTTTTGCTAAGAAGAAACAAATATGTTGATTTCATTGTGAACGATGATGATTTTTCTAGTCCCCAAACCCACCGATCTGTACAACTACTGTCCAAATAAATAGGTGATAAAATCTCCAATAGATTATGCAGCATCATGCTTCTATACACCTTAATATTCTCATTTACAACAAGCACACCATCTAGGATCTGCCTGCCAGGTAGGAAGGTGGTTTAGGATGGAGATATTAAGCCAGGAAGTACCCCCATTAGTCTATTGGCTAGTATCTTAACAAGAATCTTGTAGACACACCCTATAAATGAAATTGGTCGAAAGTCGTTCAAGCTTTGGGGATTCTTAATCTTTTTTTTTTTGTGACATGGGGATTCTTAATCTTACCAATTAAGGCCACTAATGATGATGTAAAAGCCCTTGGCAGCTTTCCATTACTATGAAACTGAGTCACTAACCCATATATCTCCTCCTTTAGCCGTTTAGCATATCCCAACACGAGTTGATGAACGTGTAATCAAACCTGTCCGGATCTGGGCTCCTGTTGCCTTCACAACTCCACACGACCTCCTCTACCACCTCCAAAGAGAAAGGAGAGGAAAGGAATTCAAATTCATACGAGTTAAGTGTTCTGAACTCGATGCCATCTAAAGTGAGTCTTTTGAAAACCTCCTCTTTAAACTGGCTACTGAAGTGATTTCTAACATCTTCCTCGATGTTTTGTACCTCCCCAATTCATTGCTCACCTGCCTTAAGCAATTTTATTTGGTTTCGCCTCTCATCAAAAGCTTACGCAAATTCATCTTTTGTCAAAAGTGTAAGGATTTCATTAATAAGGGTGTGGCCCAAACCATTACACCAAATGCAAATTCACATGACCACTACAAAGACCCAAACTAGGATATGCAAATTCTCAGATAGGACAATAAACCATGAGTTGCTCTCACTAATAGAAGACATCTATCTATCACTAAACCTGAACACCTAAGAGAAAAATAAGTTGAAACCAAGTCATCCTCCTTATATCCCACAATTCCCCTTTACCATAGGCCCATGAAGTACTATCTATGATCAGTAGTAATATTTAACTTGTTAAACAACTTTTTCTTTCTAGCAAATTTAATTCAAATACACCATTATGTCACTTCTTGAGCTTGAATTGAATTGAGCTTGAATCTAGGAAAATCATCCTTAGGTATTGGTAGGACTTGAAAGAAAACATGTGAGCAACCAGTGCTTTTAGGAACCTTCGCCGCCAATTCATATTAATGAGTAATCGATTGTACTCCAAGCTTCTTCTCTTCCACGTATACAGGTTACCTTGGAAGTGTGCATCAAAAACACCATTTTGCACACAATAGCTAAAAAATTTCACAAGTCAAAAGAACATTATTGATGGGAATACAATGGTATTCCAACCAATATAGTTACGTGATGCCACCCCAATCACTACAAGAAATCTAAGGGTTTATTTGATTTTGCAAACAGGTAAGTATTGGACTGGAGAGTACAGTATTGAACAAAACAGTAATGAACATATTTTTTGTCCCGTACATTGTTTGGTGAACAATTGATGGATAGGACAAACAAAAAAATGTAAAATTTAATAAATTCCCTATACGACGTTTATAATGATTGTATATAACATATATTATAATATAATTAGAAAATTGTAAAGAAAAATGTGTGACAAAGAAGATTGAAGATAGGAGAGAGAGTAGGAATTAAAAATAGTATTTTGGTGTTTTTTGAGTTGACAGAAAGTTGTACTGTGGGACAAAAAACTATACTGTGGTTTTGTGAAGGATAGAAATTTGAGTTTTTGTCGAGTCTCTTGCTCTCACTTTTGTCCAGTACCATGAACAGTTTTCAAATCAAACATTACCTGTAGTTGTCTTGTCCAGTCCATTACATTTTAGAAAATCAAAAACACCTAAGCAACTAATCCTTCTTTGAGATGCCCCCAATGTCTTTATTCTGATTCTTTGAAGCTGGTTCCATGCACTGATCAACAGCTTGTACCCATACCCAAAATACATAGCATGGAGTCCTCCATACTCTTAAGAGTAAACGAGCTTCAGTTTGAATTTAGAACCAGAATGTGACTCTTAGTATTTTCCAAGAACCAAAGCCTCCATCTCAGGCAATAATATATACAAATTGTGGCTAAGGATATAGATGTTGAAGACAGAGATTGAAGCTTATGAGTTAATCATGTACTTAATAAGATATTATACTAACAAAGAATTGAGACATAAACAAGTAAATATGGACATATGTACTAGACTAAGGATAAAATTCTATCTGAAAAGTTACACTTTCTTTAATTATACAATCTTCCATGTTGGTATTATACTCTGATACTGTAGTCCTATATATTTCAGTGTTACTCCTATGTGTGATAAACCTGTAAGAACCCTTTATGAACCAAAGGAGAGATAGTGCCATCAAAGCTGTTAGAAGAGCTCAAGTCAGAAGTTAATTCGGTTTCAATGCCGCCGATAATGTCCATCGGTGGCTACAAGGTTTAGTCAAGCACACTTTGTAGAGGTGAGGTTTACTCAATTTCAGAATCCTTCAATCATTTGCTGTAAATTGTAAAACACATTGATTTAAACAATAACAAACTTTAATTACTCTTAAATAGAAGCTAGAGACAGTTAAAAAATGCATACAGAAACAATAAGTTATACTTCCTAGTTATAAGAAAAATTTACAGTTTCAGAATCATTGCATAACTGATGTATCTGGTCTAATAGAGATCAGATACATCTATTATTCAATGAACCTAAACTGCATTTTTTTCTTATAATAGGATCAGAGGGAGTAGTTGAAAGGAAATGGTTATCTGTTATACAATGACTTTCATGTTCTGTGATTGGAAACATGTGTCATTATTCAAACATAGTGTGCATAATTATTGCATATATGTGAGTGTATTATAAAGTTTGTTTCACTAAATTTTGTACAAGTAACATCAGTTCTAAAGAAAAAAAGTTTCTTTACCTATTCCAAGTCTTGATCTACGAGTAGATCGCTGTATACTACTTTCATTCCGATGTAACAACTCGTGGCTTTTACTCGTTCGGATCATTGTTGGTACTGATTGTTCCACAGGCTCATTTGTATTGTTGTTATGCTTTCTTTCTGACACTTCTATTTCTTGTTTTGTTAAGTCATACGTGCCTTTCGCAAAGGTTGGATCCAGAGAACTAACTTTGCTTCGCAGTCCATCTGATAATACCGACGTATCTGGTTTTCTCCGTTTAGTCCATGTAAAGCCACTAGATCCTGTGATTTGTGCTGGTCCTAAGTATGCACTAGCACTATAGCCCTTGTAACCATTTATCCTTTGAGTAGCCTCTGATTTTGCATCATATAAATGTTTTTGTTGTTCTTTGTTAATAGGTCCAACTCTTCCCTTTTTAATATGTGCTTTACCATCATCATCTTTAGAACCGTTTTGAGAAATATTCTGCATTTTTTTCACAAAGAAATAATATGAGTAAATAAAATGCGGTTATTTTTTTCAAGCGGCGTAGAATTGTGCATTGAAGGAAAGAGTACCTCTTTCAAAGCTGGTTTGGTGACATTGTTAGGATCCTGCTGAGGTTTATGGACTCTTCTTTGTCTTCCAGATGTTATAGCCTCTCGCTCTCGCGCTTTAACTCCATTCTTTTTCCTGAGAGTAACATCTAGACTTTAGTTACAGAAATTGGAAATAATCTACATTGTCCAAAGGACGCATTCCCTATCCCAAGTGTGGATAAACTAGTCGATAACTCATTCGGATTCCGTCTCCTATCATTCATGGACGCTTACTTGGGTTACAATCAGATACCTATGTACTTCCCCGATCAAGAGAAAACCACGTTCATGACTCCAAAGGGAAACTACTGCTATCGCGTAATGCCATTCGGATATGACTATTTTCTATTAATAAAAAAGACCTTAATGATTTACCTGCGCGTCTCATCCCGAATTTTAGCATCCATTTCTTTGCTTGGTGAATACTTTGGTAGGAGTGATGGATTACAAGCATGTGGCAAGGTGCTGAAATACTATAAAAGGCACAACATATGAAACATTAAATCAGAATCTACAGTGAGCAAGCAAACATTATAATATTAAAAATATAACATGTTCATTCAGAAATACAATTATGAAAAGTACACAAGCAAACACAAGGGAGAATAGTATTTAAATATACAATTGAAAAAGGAAGAATAGTAAAATGCACAAGGAGCTCACCTCAGACATAACTGCGGAGGAGGCGGTACCACGTTTGGACGGATCAATGGACAGTAACGCCTCAAGTAGTTTCACAGCAGTTGGAGGAAAACCTTTACACCTCTCCCAAAGGGAGCTTTCGTAACTAGTCTGAGGCTTAAACATCGTTGCAAGAGGAAGCTTACTCTTTTTCCAGAACTCTTCGGGTGGGGACCCGCAAAGCTTAAAAATTTTATGCAATTGCTCCACCTGTAGATCAAACAAGAATACACAATACATCCGTTATTCAATGAACCAAAAACTGCATTGTCTCTTATAAAGTAGACCGGAGGTAGTAGTTACTATAAGAGGATTAAGTACATTCATTATGAGGATGAGTAATGTAATACCTCAGTTCTCCCCTTAAGGATGGGCTTCCCTAGGAAAAGTTCAGCAAACACACACCCAACACTCCACAGATCAACTGAAACTCCGTAGTTAGTTGATCCCATCAAAAGCTCCGGAGGACGATACCAGAGCGTCACTACACGACTTGTCAAAGGGTGCTTGTTATTTGGGCTAATGGTATTTGCTAATCCAAAATCTCCTATCTTGAGAATGCCATCATTGTTCACTAATATATTTGATACTTTAATATCTCTATGCATGATACCTCTTAGGTGACAATGCTCAAGGCCACTAAATAGCTGCCTCATGTAACACTTAATCTGTTGAGAAAACAACAACAACAACAACAACAATGTAACATCTAATGTATAAAAGAAACCCTATAACTAATGAGGAAATCAATCGCTACATGTATGATCTCGATGAATGATGAAGATCAGCCGAATGCGAGCCTTCAAATTTGTATACAATGGCTTGGATTAGGCGTCTGCGATGATTGTTCTCGATCCTAACTAATGAACACCCCGAATTATCATAAAGGGAAATGGTGAGAAACAAACCTGAGCGTCGGTGAACATGATATCAGGGTTAGATACTAGGCCAGCAAGATCATGCTCCATGTATTCGAACACAAGGTATATGCTATTTGATTTTTGTGAAGTGATTATACCCTCTAATTTCATGACATTAGGGTGGTCAAGTGTGCGGAGAATTATTATTTCTCTAGCCATGAATCTAATGCTCTCGGGTTGAACTGTGTCAAACCGCACTTTCTTCAGGGCAACAATCTTCCCCGTTTCAACTTCACGTGCTTTGAACACACTACTATATGTACCTTGTCCAATCTACACATCATTTAAACACAATTACCATACCATAAAAGAGACAATATATCTTAAAAGTCCATTGTTATTAATGTATGGATTTAATTAGTATGCAACGAGAGCGTAAAAAACCTACACTAACAATCAATCAGAAATTGACATTGATATATACGTCATAAAAATGATTGACTTTTATCATAATCATATTAAAAGTCACGCATACCATGAGTTCTTATTAGTTGACAGTGTAAAAAATCTTTACGACGATTAAACACATCAAATTCTAAAACAACATAGACAAACCTTATCTAATTTTTCAAAAGAATCTGTTTTGAGAGGGACCCAACCATGAATGGATTCACCAGCAACAGATGTGAGCCAAGATGGCCAACCAGCAGCATTTTGTTCAGCTTCCACAAACCTATGTGACAAACCAATCTTCATGCTCAAGTTTCCCTTTTTCATTTCTTCGGATTTCGGGTCAACCTTTTGGGTTTGGGTTACAAGAACTCCAGAATGTCCCTTCGAGAAAGACGAGGTAATTGGTTGGTCCACCACCACCGTATTGCGTCCTCCAGAATCATTGCTTCTTTTACGTGAACTTGATTGAACGTAGGTTTCGGCCGGCGAAGCAGAAGTGGTTCCGGCCAACGCTTTCTTGGAGTTGACACAACCCATTTACCCACTTTTGACCCGACTCGGAAGCGGGTTACGGAGCCGCCCCCGAGAAAATTGAAACTGTCAGAGGAAAAATGGAACAAGACCCAGAAACATAGGCATCATGGAAGGACCAAAAAATGGTTCCTTTTTTGTTTGCTTTGTTTTTTTTTCTCTCTCTTCCCTAAATACGAAATGCAATATAATCCAACCTTTTTTTTTCTCTGTCTTTGAACTTGAAAGTACGAGTTGCGAGATCTTCGGAGGATTTTCGAGGATGTCGTGAATGGTCCAGAGGAATTCGTGGGTCCCGATGATGTTTGCATGTCTTTTGGTGTGTGTGTTGTTGTAAGAGAAAGGGGAAAAAAAAGGTGTAATACAACCGTTAGAAGGCTGTGTTATTGTTTTCTCATTTCTGTTTGTTGGACAACAAAAGAAGAGAGAGAGAGTACAGGTGTGTCATGTGTGTGTGTGTGTGAAAATAGAATGATGGTGGTGACTGGTGATGGATGCATGCCAACTTTGGAACAGCTCAAACTTATAATCCTATCAATATCATGCAGCTGAATTAGAATTCAACAACACTTATTTTCAGTTTAGTATTGAGTTGCCATCTTTTCTCACCTGGCAAGAGTGCCTCATTGGATTGGATAATTAAGGTTTGTTAATAGCGAATTTGGTCCATCAAATTTAATTTAGTCTTTAATATTAACGATATTTTCAATTAGTTTCTGATATTTTTAAAAGTAATTTAATTTAGTTCTTCAAATTCTCGATGTTTATTTAGTCTTTGACTTTTTTTGACAAGTTTTTTTTTGACAAAAAATAACAGACGAGTTGGTCTCTAACTTTTATAACTTAATACAATTAGGGATGACAAAGTGGCTCAGCCCGCCAAAGGATAGTGAGTTGAGAAATTGAGTCTGCTCCACCCCTTGGCGGGTTGGCGGGCCGACAGGCTAACTCACCATTAAAAATAAATAATTAAAAAAGTATTTAAAGTTTATTTTTTGTGCTTAAAATAGGCGGGTTGACCAACCCATACCTGCTAAAAACAAAGTAAAAAAAGTGTTGAGTGAGTTGACCCATTACAACCCGCTAAAAAATATTAAAAAGTAAATAGTTAAAAATAGGGGAAATATAAAGCATAGGAAAAAAAAATAAAGTTGGTGGGTTGGCCCGCCCGCCCCGTCTGTGACTTGCCAAGTTGGCAGGGTGAAATCACTAACTCAACCCACCATTTTTTGGCGGGCTAGTGGATTGGCTTAGCGGGCATCCTAATATCAACCATGTTCCCAACTTTGCCAAATATAGGGACCAAATTGATACTAAAATCATTGGGGTTCATTATTCACTTTTTTCACTAATTAAGTATTCACTTAACTAACTAGTATTATGACTCATCAACCTAACTCTTTCTCCTGTGTCAAAAAATAAACCTAACTCTTTCTTCATCCTCACTAGAGAAAGATGAATGAATAACTAAGGGTACTTTGATAAAAACTAATTAATACAACAAATAATTTAATAAATGGTCTTATAAAAAAGGACAAAAATTTCATAAGAATGTTATATTTAGGGACTAATAGTTCAAGTACTATGTTGTATATGAAGTTGGGACGAATATGATATAGTTCAGTTTTCCTATAAGTTTTACAAAATAAACTTAAGATCCAAAAATATCCTGGAAGCTGTATACACAAGTAAATCCATACAATCAAGATAAAACAACATTTAGCAAATTAATTATTTCAGCTTCCATAACATATAAATGAGTTCAATAGTGTGATACTGTGATGTAGCTTATAAACTCCTAACCATGTTCATAGATCAGTTGTAATGATCTTCATACCTGTGAACAACTTCTTATACAAAACAGTTCCATAATTTAAATATACAAAAGGTGTTTGTTTTGTTACATACAAAGAAACAAGAAAACAACAAAACATGCCAATTTTGACTACCATTTTCTTCATCTAGACAACAACTTCATTCTGTACCAACCGTGTGAAACTCTGAAAGTGGAATAACTGATTCTGACATCAGATTTTAAACTATGATTTGCTCTTCTTTTAAGCGTAAATGTACAGGTCTTTGGTCATCATTTCCAAACTCCATATCTTTAAGCAAAGGATGTTTCTCTGGCACCACGGCGTGTGGTTTTGATGGTGCTGAATTTGTACTGCTTGTGTTGTGGCTGCTGTTTCTTGCAGCAGGGACGTCGTGATTATGTTTTCCCTCGTATGTAGTTATGACAGCTTTGGGATCTGTTGAAGCTCTCTCGACATGTTTGCGCACATTGCATCCTGCACTAGTGCACTTGTAATAACTCCTGCTCAAAGAAATTCAGCATTAGACAAGCCCAAAAAAATTTGAAGAGAACAAACAAACTAACAAAGCAACACCTCACATTCGCAATTTATCGCTTTTATGCAGGGATACACAGTATATTCTCCTGGTAAGAATACTAGTAGAGTAAAATGCAGAAAGAAAAGTACAAAAACAATTCGAACTCAAGGGAGCACCAAAACGTGGGAATAAAGAGTTTTCTTTTTCTTTTAGGTGTACAAGAGAAATTAAATTTTATTAAATTAGATGTCATGAAACATGATTCATGATGGGGCATTATGAGGTTATTTGATCCGTGTTAACTAACTCCAACTAGTAGGAGAAGGCCAGGTTGGTGTTCTACAAGTAGTATAGGAGGTCATAACGAGTTTATCTATCTTCAAATTAAATTTTGAGATGCAGATAGTATCAATCAACACAATTGTGTGTGTGTGTGTGTAAATTACATTGACCTAACAAACGCATGCAAACTCCCTCTCTGGCTTTAAAAATTATACTGACCTCTCCTATTTCTATATTAGACAAATAACCCTTGCTTAAAATATAGATGATCTCCAATCACATACTATTGTAAATTTGTTTTGGCATGTTGAAGTCCCACATCAGCTAGAGATATGGTCTAAGTAATCCTTATAAAGCTTGAAGAGTTCGCACCTTACAAGCCGGTTTTGTGGAGATGAGTTAGGTTCTAAGCCCAAATTTTAGATAGTATCAAATCCTATCCTAGACTTGTTATTGGGACAAAATATCTATTATTCGACAAGATCTACATTATTCCACCTATTTGTCCACGCTCCAGATGTCCAACTCCGAGCCACCTATATCAGCGCACGCTTCAGATGTTCAATCCTGAGCGTGAGGAAGTGTGTTGAAGTCCCACATCGACTAGAGATATGGCCTAAGTAATCCTTATAAGGTTTAGCCAGTCCTCAGTCCCACATCGACTAAAGATATGGCCTAAGTAATCCTTATAAGGTTTAGCTAGTCCTCACTTTACGAGTCAGTTTTGTGCAGATAAGTTAGGTCCTAAGCCCAAACTTAAAAGGGTACGTAGTACACATTTAAAATCAGCTACAAGTGAATATCTAATACTAATTCAGGTCCCTAATATAATTTTATTTTTGGTTACATGGTCCCTAATATAATATGAGAAAACAAAAATCAGCAAAACCAAGGAAGCTTATTTAAATGAAATAAAACTGAAATATTATTCCAAATATACCCCTGACATTAAATAGAGTGTATAGGAAAAAGATGAAGTTCTAGTAAAGATACACCTCACATTAAATAAAGGAATAAAAGCAATTTAGCAATTAATGCATGTTGACATGAGTTTATTTTTCTTATAATTAGGACAAAAAAATACACCAAAAACTTTCTTACAATAGGCAATGGAGGTAGCATTAAACTAGAGAGGGAGCTAGCATATTACAAAACATACTACTCTGGTCCCTATTATAAGCAAAATTTGTGGTTTTAGGTTCATTGAATAACTGATGTATTTGGCTTATATTATAGTCTAGATATATCAGTTATTCAATGAATCTAAAACTGCAAATTTTTCTTATAATAAAGGACTCGAGGGAGTATTATTTTAAGCTTACAAGGATTGAGTTTCATGTCGGAAAATCAAGTATGCCTATATGTTGTTGACTTCATAGTTATTAAGGCAATCAAACTCTATGCAGCTACTTATATGATTTTAAAGCGGTAATTTGTTTAAGGTTAAAATAATTTCAATTTTAAAGAAATATGAACCTTAGAAATTTTATAAAAGAAATATAGTAGCATAGAATAATAATTTAAGTAATGATCACCTTGGATGAGGATTTCCCTTCACAACTTTCTGACCATACTTTCGCCACCTGTAACCATCATCCAAAAGATCAACTTCGCTTCTTGTTTGCACAATAATTTTGGGTTCCGTGACAGTCTTCTGAGGCAGAGGTACTTCAGAAACCACAGGCTCAGTGCTCCTGAAAGAAAAGTATTTAGCATACACCATGAAGAATAATAAAAAAGCATAACAGTATGATAAAGGATTAACATGGAAAAACTTGCCTTCTCTTAGGGTTTGGTTCACAGGCATCTCCCTCTTCATTATTATCAACATCACCCCCTTCCTCACTCTCACTTAATCCAGGTAATGGCCTCGGAGCCCCTTGATTAGAGGTCTGGTCATTCTCAGGCACTGAACAATCAGGCTTGCTTTCGTTAAGTTTGTTTGAATTTCCGAACCGACCCTGCGAGTTTGATGGTTCAGACTTAGGTTGAACATTAGCATTTCCATTGGAGTCGCTATTATCTTTGGCGCGCCTATTCGCCTGAGACTTTTCATGGTTATGCTGGCCTTTATAGATAATTTCAGTTATGTGACCATCAGGGGCGCGCTCAACTTTTTTCTTCACGGGACAATTCAGATGTGTGCATTTGTAGTAGCTCCGTGGATACTCACTCCCCTTAACCTGCTTCTGCCCGTACTTACGCCAGTTATAGCCATCATCTGCAGGTTTGTCAATGACCAGGGAGGCAGGCTGATTTTTCTTATCAACGTGTGAAAGCTCAGACGTTTCCGGTTGAGCATTTCTAGGTTCCGATACATGCGCTACGATTTGCTGCTCTGAACCTTCATTTTGAGTAAACGATGGTTGCTCTACCATTGGTTCGGTGGGAGCTGCTAATGAAACCTGCTGGTAATCGGCTTGCATGTGCATATGAGATTGTGCTAGGACAGCTTGAGCCGTAACCTGTGCTAAAGCCTGTTGATGAGACATCCCAAATGGGCTCTGTATACAATGAATTTAAGAGATAGTGAAAACCTCACACGAGAATATCCGCCATCCTCAAGGGAAAAAGATCACATTGATACATAATAATGAGAAAAATTCCCAGCAACGTTACCAACAAATGATGTAATAGAATGCATGACCCTGCACAATTATCCAGCAACTGCTTTACCCAGAAAAACACTTCATTTCATTTCATTATGGAGTTACTTGCTGAGACAGTATTTTAAACACAAACTTTGTCTTTGTCTTCATTTTTTTCATCAAAGTTGTTACAGAATAAAATGAAGGTAATGCAACCAAAAGTCATTGCATTTTACTATATGAAACATATCATAAAAATATTGTAAAAGTGAGATCTAAACACATATTCCTCTCACACATGAACTCTGAAAGAACACTACAGCAGCAGTCCACTAAAAGCACGACAGACACAACATAATTGAACTAAATTTAAGATATAACGATAACAAAATTTAGATCAAATTGCAATTATTAGTATTACTATTTACTACTATTAATTTCCTACAAAACACTGATTCAATCCCACAAATCCCCAAAACCGATCAAATCTCACTGTTAGCAAAAAAATCAAAACTTGACACATAAAAACACAACCCCTTTACAATCTTTTAGAGAAAGAAACAAAATTGGTCAATTGGGTCAATTACCTGTGGGGAAAAGAAACCAGGCGAGTTAAGAAACCCAGAAGGGCTCAAACCAGGAGGAATAGTGAATAGTGGAGAACGAGCAATAACCAAGTTCATAGGCCTACTCTGCTTAAATCCCTGACTCTTGTGGGTCCCATCATCTTCCTTCCCGGAATAGATGTCGGCGGCGGAAGAGAAGGCAAGTGGGGAAGCCATAGCGCCGGCGAGTAGTTGAGAGAAAGATGTGGCGGATTCAGAGCCAAAGAAGCTTGAGACGAGGGTCATGGGGCCGGGACTGCCGACGCCGGCGAAGAAAGCCTCGGCGGAGGGACGCGGTGGGAGAGTGATTGTTGGACGTGTTGGAGGCGCCGCCGACACGGCATCATCGGCATCGGTGGTGGTCATGTTATTTTTTTAGCGGCGGTTGTTAGTGGTTGGTTAATAATTAGAAAGTGTAATGATGAATGGGATGATAGTGGGAAGGAACAATAACAAATGATGGAGGTGGGGTTCGTTCAGTTTTCGTGAGTGTTTGTTTTGTGGTGTTGTTATCTTGAAATGAAACTCAGCGCAAAGTCCACTTTGAAGAAAAATTACACACTACTGTTCTGTTGTGTTCTGTTGTGTTCTTTTTTTTTTTTGGTATGTTGTGTTTTCGTTCTATTTTTTATTTTTTTTATGTTCATTTCTAAACTTTTTATTACAAGGATATTCATTCCTTGTTTATTGATTTTCTTTTCTACTTTTTATTGCAAGGATATTTATGCCTTTTTTAGTCAATATTTGTGGAGACGTAGAGTTGGGGTACTAATTTTTTTCTTTAACACTGCTGCATGCCTAAGGCTGATTTGATCCCAGGACCTTAGTTAAATTGGAAGAGACCCTTACCATCTCATCCAAGTGCTCTTGGATTTTTTTTTTATTATTATTATGCTTTTTTTTTACAAAAAAAATTATGCATTTTTAATTCTTATGGCTAATTTTTTTTTTACTCTCAATCACTATTATAGGATTTTAATTTTAATAGTAATGCAAATTACAATATTATTAAGTTTTGATCATCACATATATTTGTTGTGTCAAGCAGAAGAGAGAGCGATACATAAAATATCAAGAAATACTATCAAGTGTTTGAGAACTTATAGAGGTCGTGAGTTTACTTCAAATGAATTTGAGGATTTTTGTTTTTGAACATGGAATTAAGAGGCAACTCGCAGCTACTTATAGCCCTTAGTAGAATAGGGTGGATAGGAGAAAGAATAGGACCTTGATGGAAATGGTAAGGAGCATGCTTGCAGGTAAATCTATTCTTAAGAGTTTCTAGCCTGAAGCAGTAAACTAGGCAATTCATGTGATCAACAGAAGTCCACCACCTCAATGAGCTAAAATGATTGGAGTGAAATGTCTATTTATACCATTTTATATTTATATAAGTCGATTCAACTATTAATTTTACCTAATACTTTAAATTCAATCCACTATCAACTCATCTGTTACGAGCTAATTTATCTGCTATTCACTATTTTTACTAAACATGGCCTATGTGTACGAGAGCAGTTTGTATCCTCTTAAAAATTGTTATGTTAAGAAGTGACACATACTCTTTCCAATGCTAAATATAAGTAAAAGAAATGTAACTACACTTTCTGAATTAGCCTTATTCGTACCTGGAAATTTGTCTCACAACAACAAATGATGTTATTAAAAATAGTAGTAATTAACGGTTTAATTAAATGAGAGATATTACATAAAAATAACATTAAATATAGTAAAATTAGTTAAAATTTGCTTATATTCTGAACTATCAAGTATATGTTCTTTTTGCTTGTATTCAGAGTACGGTAAAAAATGTTTATATACATAAAACTATAGTAATTGAATTCGCAAAAGAAATGGAGGGATTCAACTCCTTTTAAATATAGATGGACACCAATAACCTTGAGTAGAAAATGAGGGTGTCAGTGTCACCACCATTAAGGGAAGAAGAAGCCATTAGGGGAAAATGAGCTTGTCATTGAATTGCAATTGAAGGTGGGAGTAATTTTTTGGATACACTTCCAATTTTTTGTTCAATTGCAATTACCTCTTGCAACGTCTGTGACCTTCATTTTTTATTTCTCATATATATGTCCCTAAAATCCCTAGCCAATCATTCATAAACCATTTCCATAGATGCATGTTTATTCCATCCCTATTGTGTTTATTATAAATGGCCACGTGTATAACCTGTATATTTTCTCATGTCTTCATGTATTACTATCAAATATATTTGATTCACATTTTAAACTGAGCGCTTAACTCCCAACCAATTAATCCAAAATTATGTAAACACATCCTGCGCATACCCTCGAATCGGGTAGAACCGTATTATGAGTTAAGTTTTTATAGTCTCATTTGATAAATATAGATTAGTTTATTAAAAAAAATTAGACTTTTTTTTAGATAATTTCGCATCAACAAGTATCAGAAGCATACATAAATCGGTATTTAGTTTTAAATCAAACTCTACATGATACATACGTATGTGCTTCGATTTCTAATTATGTTGTCTTCTTTTCTCTTTAATTATGTTTTAAGTTTTTATATTTATGCTTTTTTGGGACTAATCCCTCGAACTGGTTAAGTTTTTATAGTCACTTTTGATGAATATAGATAAGTTTATTAAAAAAAATTAGAGTTTTTCAATTCCAATATCTTTGTTAAAGTTTATTTGCAATAATTCATTAACGAATCATTAGGGGTGCTCAAACTCAAACACCATAGAGTAGTTATAATATTGTTATTTATTTTATAATTATAATTTAACTTCTTTCACGTGAACTTTAGCCTCATTTACAATAGAACTCTCCGATATAGCTCCGGACTTAATTATAAGAAAAAATAAATACCTTTACCAATATTAAAGATAGTTTTTTTTTGACACAGAAGATAGTTGTTTTATACATAAACCAATCAATAGTTAAAGTTTCCAATTTGATACATCTACACATAGAATTTTTTCTAAATAAGTATATTTATTTTGGGTATGAGTACATGATGAGTACATGCAATACGCCATTACCATAATAATTATCCATTTATTCAACTCCGTTAACCGTTAAACTACCCGCCCTGTACCTTTCGAGGGTGATACCCGCGGGTACCCACGAGTGTATTGCCTATTATGCACATTTCCTTAATTCCTATTACATCAACACAAATTAAACAAAATTTCTACTTAAAAGATTGGAGCGAAATTATCTATTGTTGAATTTCTTTTGCCGCTTTTCTTTAGAGGCTTACTATTTAACCAATTGTTAGCCAACTCATTCCATCGAACGAGTCGTAGGGCTAGTAGTAATAATGCCCTCATGTAGTGTGCAACAGTCTCTAATGCTACAATGTTGTTTACTATTTATACTACTTATGGGATCTCACCGTGCTCCCCTCTCCATGGTATCATGACCCCCTCTTTTGCCCGTGTGTGAGTGAGGTGAGTGAGGTGCGCACCATTCCCTATACGCCCCCAATGAGGTGTTGCCACGTACTTCATCTTTGTCTTCTAGTAGGGACAAGGTTGTTAGGTCCAAACATAGTACAAACGACATGAGTTGTACGGTTGTACCCCATTTGTCGATTAGTCGTTTGACCCTTAAGCTCCTACATGGTTGGACTCCTCATTGGGTGGTCGGACGAGGCCTCCCCCTCTCCAGGTGCTTTCAGTTGATATCTATTGCAAGTTAGTCTTCCAATTATTTGATCCGTAGCATCGTGGTCCACCTAGCCCTTCAGCCAGGCTAGTCAGTAGCCCCTTATACATATAGCTAGAAGAATTTCTTAACTTAGAAGAATGCGACAAACATGCAATTGTTTTATAATTAAAAGTTGGTTTAACAATCTCCACTTTTGGCTTCACACATTTCCTTCTCTCATGGAGTTCGGATGTTGTCCCTTAAAATTTAAACTCACTTATTTAGACACATAAACGATCCTAACAAACACCTCAAAATAGTAGTATTATACTTCAATAACCAAATGACTCTACTTAAACAGAATCTAACAGAGAAACTAACATGCCTCATATCTCCTATTTGTAAATACATAAGAGAAGTTAAATATAGATTATTCTCATGAGACTAAATTGAACATTAAGATTTTCATTCATTTTTTTTTAATAAATAATAAATAAAGAGGAGAGATAGTGCCTTTCAAAGAAAAATGAAAAATGCTATTTTGACAAAAAAAAAAATGACAAACAAATCGACAGTCAACTCTACACAACACATTTCCCAAGTTTTTAGACGAATAGCCAACTTGCTTTTTCACAATTTTCGGGCGTGGATTAAAAACTCGATTAATCGATGAACATTATATTTGTCTCAAAAAACTCAGAATTGATGTTGTAGGTTGGTGATTTGTCGATTTGTCAAATTTTTTTTTGTCAAAATAACATTGTTGAAGAAAAATAGAGAAGAGATAGCATAGCACCGTACAAGAGATAGAGAGCTTCAAGAAGAGTTTTCCGGGAGGCTATTGAAGTTGTATCAGTTGTATGTTTCCCCTTAAATGGCAAACACACTCCAATGTCTGTTAGTTTCATGAGAATGATGCAAGTATCGCCGGGAGTGCGAGTCTTCAGTTGGTTCTCTAGACGAAGACACTTAGAAGACAATCTCACTGACCTTCACAAATGCACTAACCTCGAATTCGTTAAACAAATCCACGCTCAACTTCTCAAATTTCATCTTCACCAAGACCTCTACGTTGCTCCCAAACTCATCGCCGGTTACTCTCTCTCCGGCCATATCACCTCCGCCGTCAACGTCTTCAACCAAGTCCCCAACGCCAACGTTCATTTATACAATTACCTCATTAGAGCACACGCTCAATCCAACGACTCTAACCCTTTTCTCGCCTTCGCTACTTTCTTTCATATGCAGCTAAATGGTGTTTACCCTGATAATTTCACTTACCCTTATCTTCTTAAGGCTTGTAATGGTCGCTCTATGTTGCCTTTGGTTCAAATGATACATGCCCACGTTGAAAAATTTGGTTTTTATGGTGATATCTTTGTGCCCAATTCGTTGATTGATTGTTATGCCAGATGTGGGAGTGTTGGTCTTGATGGGGCTTTGAAGTTGTTTTTGGCAATGGAGGATAGGGATATTGTTAGTTGGAATTCTATGATTGGTGGGTTGGTTAAAGGTGGTGATTTGGATGGTGCTTCTGAGCTGTTTGATGAAATGCCTGTGAGGGATATGGTTAGTTGCAACACAATGTTAGATGGGTATGTTAAGGCTGGAGAGATGGATAAAGCGTATCAGTTGTTTGAGAGAATGTCTCAGAGGGATATTGTCTCTTGGTCCACTATGGTTTTTGGTTATAGTAATAAAGATGGTGATATGGATATGGCAAGGATGTTATTTGATAAGTGTCCTATGAAGAATTTGGTGCTTTGGACTACAATAATATCTGGGTATGCTGAGAAGGGGCAAGTGAAGCAGGCGACTGCATTGTATGATAAAATGGAGGAAGTTGGGTTGAGGCCTGATGATGGGTTCTTGATAAGCATTTTGGCTGCGTGTGCCGAGTCTGGAATGCTTCAGTTGGGGAAGAAAATTCATGAATCTGTTCAGAGGCGGAGGTTTAGGTGTAGCACTAAGGTTTTGAATGCGTTCATTGATATGTATGCAAAATGTGGTTGTTTGGATGATGCCTTTGGTGTCTTTAGTGAAATGAAGGTAAAGAAAGATTTGGTGTCTTGGAATTCCATGATCCATGGGTTTGGTATGCATGGACATGGTGAGAAAGCGCTTGAGCTTTTCTCTAGGATGGTACACAAAGGTTTTGAGCCGGATAGATATACATTCATTGGCCTTTTATGTGCTTGCACTCATGCAGGTCTTGTTAATGAAGGGCGTAAGTACTTCCATTCAATGGAGAATGTCTATGGGATTGTTCCTCAAATTGAGCATTATGGTTGCATGATTGACCTTCTCAGCCGTGGGGGGCATCTAAAAGAAGCTTTTGGGCTTCTGCGCAGCATGCCTGTGGAACCAAATGCAATCATATTGGGTACGCTTTTGAGCGCTTGTCGGATGCATAGTGATGTTGATCTTGCAAGAGCTGTGTGTGAACACTGGTTTAAATTGGTGGCATCAGATCCTGGGAATTTTTCACTTCTGTCAAATATTTATGCTCAAGCTAGGGATTGGATGAACGTTGCGAATATAAGGTTGCAAATGAAGAATAAAGGAGGTCAAAAGCCTTCTGGGGTTAGTTCCATAGAGGTAGAAGAAGAAGTACATGAATTTACTGTATTTGATCAGTCACACCCTAAATCAGATGATATATATAATATGATTGAAAGAATAGTACAGGACCTAAGGCAGGTTGGATATGTTCCAGGGATGTATCAATAGAGATGGGTGTATATGATTTGGGTATATTAATATGCACAGCTGAAATGATACTTACAGTTCAAGAAATGAATACTGTAATTTAACTATACACATTGCTGGCTTACTAAATGTAAAGAAATCGTTGTATTCATAGCTAGCTGAACTTCGGAACTTATGCCAACTGTGCAAGCATCCTACATTCCCACTAATGCTGGCAGGAGCACTTTTATAAAGCCAAAGAAAGGGGAATGTTTTGTAAAGAGAAGATGCTCAAGATTATTCTTTTCTGCTACTTGTAATAAAAAGAAGCTGTGCTTCACATATGTATACTGGTGCTTGTTTGCACCAATCCAACCTATTTGTTAACACATGAGAATTTATATGATGAAAAGGGTTTTTTTCAGACATGCTTGCCATGTCTATAATTTGCATTTCTCTCACTCTACATTTGGCATGTGTTTCTCCGAGTCTTAACTTCTTTATGCTTCAGATTTCTGTTAATCTCTTATTGATTTTTCTCTTGATAGCTGGAAGATTTACAGTCAGAAGATGACTAATTTTATTAAGATTCTCTAGGAGCCCCCATTTCAGTTGCTGGAATGGAATGAGTAATTTAGGATCTGCACTTCATATTTTCTAACCCAAGACAGTAAGAACTCCATAACCCTTTTCTTTTTATGTGATAAATCTTCATCTATGCAGTGCTTTTTTTCTTCATTTATTTCATGTGTGCATTCTTTAGCATTTTGTTGCTAAGCTGAATAAAAAAACTATGGATTAATACTTTTTTTGATGGTTGCCTTACTTTGGTAGTTTAACTATGCCAACAAGTAGATTAGATAGTGGGAACCCAGCAATAACCAAAGTTTGATGCTCCTAATGCTCTTTTTTTCATCCTAAAATAATACAAAATTGAATACCACGTGTCTTTTCCATATAATGTAAAATATCCACAAAGTGGACACTTTTTCAATATTGGAAGTAAGCAAGTGGCATAGAACTTGACACTTCATCTAAAAAGGTCATGATCCATTCAATATCCACAACTCACAAGTAAAATTCCGGGTAGCACTATGTGTTTGTCGTCCTATGTGGCCTGTGTCAAAGCATATCCACTGGCCCATACTTTTCAACTTTGGATTAGATGAAGTTTCACAAAACACACTTGTGTGGTGCAGATTTAACCCCAACCCCCATTTATACATATATTCCACCTAACTCTCTCATCTCAACAACTCACTCTCTTTCTCAGCTCAAATAACATGGATGCTTGTTTTCTCTCCCACAGTTCCTTCACCAAAACCACAGATCAACTCTTTCCCACAATCAGAACAAGATCTCTAGCATACTCCAAGAGACCTTCTCAACAGTTTCATTGTAGAAGACCTATTCATGTACCATGTAAGTTCTTCACTTTCCTCTCCTACTTTGTACTAAGTAAGATTTATTCTTATTATAGTCAAGATCAAGAACTACTATTTAGATCTTAATAACTTTATGATTAAATAACAGGCTGCCAGTTGTCATCATCATCATCACCGTTGGATGATGACAAACCAACCCTCAAGAATGCTGATTGGAGATCATTCAGAGCAAAACTGGTAGCTGGAGAGCAATTGCTAAGGCCTGAGGTGCTTTCTTCAGTGAGTGATCCTGATCATACTCCACTAATTGGTGATAAATGGGCTCACATAATCCATGAGCCTGAAAGGGGTTGCTTACTAATAGCAACTGAAAAGCTTGATGGGGTTCATATTTTTGAAAGGACAGTGATCCTTCTTCTATCAACTGGGCCTATAGGCCCAACAGGGATAATCCTCAACAGACCATCTTTGATGTCCATCAAAGAGACAAGATCAACAGCTTTTGATGTTGCTGGAACGTTTTCTAATAGTCCTTTGTTCTTTGGAGGACCCTTAGAAGAAGGGTTGTTTTTGTTGAGTCCAAGTCCAAAAGAGGGTGGTGATGATGGGGTAGGGAAAAGTGGAGTCTTTGAGGAAGTGATGAAAGGGTTGTATTATGGAACAAAGGAAAGTGTAGGTTGTGCTGCTGAAATGGTGAAAAGGGATGTGGTTGAGCTTGAAGATTTTAGATTCTTTGATGGGTATTGTGGTTGGGAGAAAGAACAGTTGAAGGATGAAATTAGATCTGGTTATTGGACTGTGGCTGCATCTAGTCCAAGTGTTGTTGGATTAAAGAGTGTTGGAATTGTTGGGCTTTGGGATGAAGTTCTTGGGCTTATGAGAAAAAGGAAAGTCAAGTGATTGTGAGGCACACTAATTATTCCCATAAGGTCACCATGGTTTGGAAGGATCTCAATTTGAAGCTATAAGAAATAGAATTGTCTCATTTTAGTTAGACTAAAAACGTTGTAAATTATAGTAATATTTCCCCCCCTATAATTTAGTGATGTTGACTATCAGATTTTTACTCTTTTGAAGTTCATCATGTCTGTCTCGAAGAATAGATTTGGATCATCTGTAATTGTTTTAAAATTGTATCACATGCATTAATCAAAATGTCTGTCCCCAAAAATGGATTTAGAACATTTAAATGGTATCACTTTCTTTTTTTATTATGGAAAATTGTATTAATTAAATAGATTTATGATTTTATTAAAATCTAAAATAATATATTAATTAATATATAAATAAATGTATAAAATATAAAGTATCATTTAGAGCGTACTTGGAACGTTATCTTCTCACAGAATTTCAATTTCTAATTCTAAAAGACGCACGCACTTCTTCAACCTTCCAACTAAATCAGCGCGCTGTTGTTGGTTTGAGTAATAAAAACCACTCTCTCTCACTCTACTCTTCTCTTCTCCGGTGAAACAGTGCAAGCAAGAAATTGAGATCCCCAAATCAAAATGGACTCAAAAGACACCAATCCGAATTCCAACGACTCTCGTTTCGATCTTATAATCCTGGGTGCCTCAGGTTTTACAGGCAAATACGTTCTCAAAGAAACACTCAAATTTCTCAACATCCCATCCTCCCCACTCAATTCCATAGCACTAGCGGGCCGCAACCCAACAAAACTAGCCCAAGCTCTAAAATGGGCTTCCCAGCCCAACCCACCACCTGCTCTCACCATTCTCACCGCCGACACCACCGACCCTTCATCCCTACGGTCCCTCTGCTCCCAAACCCGCCTCCTCCTCAACTGCGTTGGCCCCTTCCGCCTTCATGGCGAGCCAGTCGTCGCCGCCTGCGTTGATTCCGGCTGTGACTACCTCGACATATGTGGTGAGCCTGAATTCATGGAGCGTATGGAGATAGCTTATCATAACCGGTCTGTGGAAACCGGTTCGCTTGTGGTTTCGGCTTGTGGGTTCGATTCGGTTCCGGCTGATCTTGGGGTTTTGTTCAATTCCCGGCAGTGGGTGGGTCCCGCGGTTCCGAATAGGGTGGATGCTTATGTGAGCTTGGAGTCTGGGAAGAGAATTGTAGGTAACTTTGCTACCTATGAATCTGCGGTTCTTGGTGTGGCTAATGCTCCCAAGTTGCAGGAACTCAGAAGGTCTAGACCTAGAAGACCTAGGCCTCTGGTAAGTGGCAACTCAATTTTTCACTTTAACTATTTCTTTGACAGATTCTTATATTTCGTTCGGTTACATTGAACTATGCGTATTTTACTTATAGGAATAGACACGGTTTGTATAAACAATTAAGTGTTTGCTTATCATGTAGTATAAAATATTTGTCTAATAAAAGATACTAAAAAATAAGCTTTTAGCTGTTTTCATAACTTATCCTAAAGTGCTTATGGAAATAAGTTAAAAGAAGCTTATTAACATGTCATTGCTTGTTTTCAAAAAGTTTGACAAGTGCTTATATAAGTAGATACAATCAAATAAGTCAATCCAAATAAACCCTAAATATGATAAACTTAAAATCAGAAGAAAGTGTAATTGGACAGATGTTTTTCTTGTGTGTATGTTTGTTTGGGATTAGGTTGAAGGGAGTATAATTTATACTCTCGTTAATTCAATTATATTGATGATATATAGCTTGAACTTTACTTGTAAGAGATTGAAGATAGGTCTTTGAGGTATGATAGAGCACAGAAAAATGAATTTCAATAGTTCATGTAAGCAGTGACGTTGAACGAAGCATGGATCGGTTATTATTCATAAGAAAAAGAATGACACGGGGGAAGATGGGTGTGACAGGTGTCCTTTGAACCATGTGATATGCTAATTTGTTATTTGATTTTGAACTTTTTATGCTCTTTTTGAATGTTGAGTTGTGAATGTATCCTGTGGTTTGTGAGTTTATCCATCTGGTTTGGTCTGGAGGCATCATATGCAACCTCAAGAGCAATATAAAATTTACTATATACTGTCAATATAGCAACAATATACATAGACTCTCAGAACAACTGAAGTTCTTTTAATTATTTAAAATAATTTCCAAATGTCCCTCTAAGAGATGTAATAAATAGGAAATATGAATGAAACTTTAGCAGGAACTGTCTTTAAGTTTACTTTACCTGATCCTCTCTTTTCCCTTCTTGCCCCCTCTTCTGCTGTTTACTCAGACTACTCACAATATATTGTATTGACCTTGTACTGCATTCTTTCTCTTTCTCTTCTTTTATATCTAATATTGTATCATTTTACCGACTTCGATTTTCATGATTGTAGATTCCTGGACCCCCTCCTTCTAAAGGAGAGACTATTGAACACCAGAAGAAAATTGGCCTTTGGTCAGTAATGCTGCCTTCAGCAGATGCAAGTGTTGTTCGAAGAACACTTTCAATTCTAACAGAAAACCCCCACGGTCTCCCTGGGTCAAACGAGACCGTTGAGATGGTTGAGAAAAGGGAAGCCTTCTGGTCAAATGTGAAGCCAGCTCACTTTGGTGTGAAAATAGGCTCAAAATCTTTGTTTGGAATTTTGAGAATCATCATGGTTGGAATATTCATTGGTATTTTAGGAAACACTAGTTTTGGAAGGTGGCTTCTCTTGAAATTTCCTTCATTATTTAGCCTTGGTTGGTTCAGAAAGAATGGGCCTTCAGAAGAGGAAGTGGAAAGTGCTTCATTCAAAATGTGGTTTGTTGGGAGGGGTTTCAGTGATGCAAGTCTTGCTTCACAAGGAAACACAAAACCTGACATGGAAATTGTAACAAGAGTAATGGGACCTGAAATTGGATATATAACCACCCCAATAGTTCTTGTTCAGTGCGCTCTCATTCTTCTCAGCCAGCGCAACAACTTACCTAAAGGAGGAGTTTACCCACCTGGTATTGTATTTGGTCCAACTGATCTTCAGCAAAGACTTCAACAAAATGGAATATCCTTTGATGTCATCTCAAAAAGCACCATTTCTTCTTGACTGTGCACTTTCTTCCTTTGCACTTCAATCAGGAGAGAGAAATATACAGCTCATAGAACACAATATAGCTAAGTAGGGTGAGACTATATTTGTTTAGTTTAACACAGTTTTAAAGGATATTATTGTAGTTATACAAAGTCCTGTTATCCACGTTAGTCATCATATTTTAACTTATAATAATCGAGAGATTTTCTATCGGAGACAATCTTGTTTGAGTAGTCGAGAGATTCTTACTGTGCTTTACTTATGTGGGAGACTATCTGCCACTAATTATTTACTGATGCTAAAGGTATTTATTGTTGAAGTATTAATCATGTGAACAGTTCACCCTAAAACAATATTTCATCCCCAACATCAGCACTTTTCAAAGTTCAAACTATCAAAAACAGAACATAAAAAGGAAAAAATTATATTTACATGTGAAACTAGCAACTGAATCAGTTTACACCTTTTTTATTTAGAAAACCAGAGAAACATTTGAAGAAGACATTTAGGGACTAATTTGTCCCAAAAATACAGGGACTAATATGTTCATTTAAAAAAAAAAAAATCAAAATAGGTAAATTTGTAGACAATTTGGACTGAAGTAATGTATGATGTGCTAGTTCATGACATGTATGTTGGAACATAACGTGCGACGTAGAAGACGTTAAATGACGTTTTTAACACTAGATAGATAGATGGACTAAGATCATCCTCAATGAAACAACTCCAATTTGGGTACTTAAATAGGTCTAACATCTACACATTCATTATAATTTTTTAATGGTAGTACCTAACAATCACTTTATCTCTCCAATCGAGGATCACAATTTTTTTACTAAATGGGTTCTACTTATAACTGTCCAACCACACCCAATTTTTTTTAAAACAAATATTTTATTAATTTATTTAAACAAAAAACATGGCATGGGATCCCCTCACCCTAAAATTTTCTTAATAAAAAAAACATGGCATGATACCCCTACATTAAAGAAGAGAGAGGGGATCTCTTCAAGCCCCTCTCCCTTATAGGTACCACACTTTTATTCCCCCAAGTGGGGTACCTCATGAAACTAATGCTTAACAAGGTAAGCAACCTTCGTCGGGGATGCTCTAATGTGTCCCATTTTGAAAAGAGTCGGTACTATTTATTACGAAGAAAAGTTGTACGTAAGGCACAAATAACACTAAACTGTGGAAAAACACAAATAGTCTAACCATATCTCACAAATGACATAGTTCTTTGGTTTCTTACAAAAAGTTTGGTACGATCCAACATTTTCCTTTTGAAAAAATAAATGATGAATGTGTTCGGAAAAAATTGTCAAAGACGAATTTTTCCAGGGAAGAAAGTGTCAGGAACCAATTTGGGCCTTTAGTTTTATTTGGCAAGCGAAGCCTCAAACTAGGCCCATTCTTTTCCCATTCCCCCTCATACTCTCACTCTCCCAATTTTTCTAAAACCCCCAAAATACCTCCACTTTCATTCTTTCACTTTTCTTTTCTCCCTCATTCTCACCACCACCTCCTTCTCCCTCTCACCTCTCACCACCACTCCCACCACTTCTCACCACCACAACCACCTCATTCTCCTTCTATGCTTTGTGCAAAATTTTTTCGCAATTGGGAACACATCTGGTACCTTAGTACCAAATAGTTTCGGTACTTTGGTCCGAGCGTGTATACGACAAGTTAAAAAATACATGATTGGTACCTTCGTATCGAACGATTTCAGTACTTTGGTATGCAACGTGTATAATACATTTCAAAAAATACACTGTTCGTACCTTAGTAGCAGATAGTTTCACTATTTTGGTACCAAACATGTATTTTCTGAACTGTCTTATACACGTCCGGTACCAGAGTACTGAAATGTTTAGTACTAAGGTACCAGACGTGCACTCAATTACAAAAAAATTGCAAGAAAAAGAGGAGAAAAAGAGAAGGGAGAAGGAGATGGTGGTGGTGGTGGTGAGATCGTGAGAGCGAGAAGGTGGTGGTGAGATCGTGAGAGAGAGAATGAGGTGGTGGTCTCTGTAACACTGACACTTCTAATGAAGGCGTGTCCGGTGTCCGACATGTTCAATTATTGTATTTTTCATATTTAAAGTAGTGTCCGTGTGATGTGTCGGTGTTTCATAAGTGGTGGTGAGAGGAGAAATAAGAGGAGCACATTCAAGGGTGTTTTAGTCATTTCCAAAATCATATGGGGGCTCAAATCAAACTACGGGGGCATAAACATGTCCAAAAACTCTTCTCTTCCTAATAATCTTCGTTATCCCGAATAACTCGCTCGAGTGAAAAAGGAACAAAGAAGCGAGATTTATGCAGATGCAGATGAGTAGTTGCAAAACACTCTTCTCTTCCTCCTTCAACTTCTCTCTTTCTCCACCACCACCCACCCTCCTCTCTCTTTCTTTCTCTTCGCTCCTCCTTCGCCATAACCACACTGCCACCTCACGATGTTACACGTCAGCTCAAACTGCTGCGGCAGCGGTTTCCTCAATAGAACCGCCTCAATCGGTGCAGCAACTCCTCACGTCCACCGAAGGAGTCTCCGCGCTCATGAAAATGGACCGCAAGCCTCTTCTCCACGAACCTACGCTTCGGTGGTTCCCTTACCTCGATCGATTTAGGTCCGGTGACGATTGCGTCCTTAACAGTTCTGAGGTCATTGAGGCTGTCGCTCCTTGCATCTCAGATACCAGGAAGCTTAGGTTCGAGAACGCGGTTCGGAACCGAAGCTACTCCGTTTGTCTTGTGGTTGAAGGGCTACGTGATTTCGGCAATGTTTCTGCTGCGTTTCGATCTGCAGACGCACTTGGAGTTCAGTCCGTTCACGTCGTCTCTTCTGACGCCAACAAAAGGTGTTAACACTCTTGTTGAGGTGAAATTTGAAATGGACTTGTTTTTTTTTTCCTTTCGTATAATTGGCTTAGTGCAGTTTATTGATTTTATTGAATTGAGAATTGAAATAGCCTTAACCTTAGGAATTTAATTGTGAATGTGTTATAGTGTAGTCATATGAATGGAATATGATTCAGTAAATGTTATTACTTGTCACAATTTCAGATATTACAAAAGGAATGCTTAATTCACATTATGCAGTCCTTTTGAGTTATGAATGGATTTTAAAAGAGAAGAGTTTGAGAGAGAAGAGAAGTGAAGTGAATAGAAGGGAAGGGAAAAAAAGTAGAGTAAACTATTGATCAGAGAATCAACTACATATATTTTAACCCTTCATAATTTATTATCCATGTGTTTGTATTTTACCTTTCTAAATGCATCCATCACTTCAGAGTTTGGAGCAGTTAAATTAGTTGTGAACTATATCTAGAGGAGTTAAATTCTATGAACTATATGTGTTGGACATTGTAAAATATGTTGTTATTGTTCCTACTTGTTAGTGATTATAAAGGGTGTTGTTTTCTAATTATTTTTTCCATTATCAACCATAAATGAAGTTAAGCAAATTATCGTTGCCATTTTAATTATATATAAATAAATTTGTATTGTTCTTGGATAATATTACTTTAGTTAAATTTACCTGATCCCATGAGTTTTTTGTTGTCAAGATCAAAACATTTCATAATTATTACAAATTTGATGTCCCTACATTTGAATTGTAACAAAGTGAACTGTATCTAAAATGTCTAACCATGTTTCCTTGTTGCAGGTATAAAGATAATCGCCATGTAAGCATGGGTGCGGAGAAATGGTTGGACATTGAACTATGGGACTCTCCAAAAGAGTGCTTTCAAATGTTAAAATCACGTGGTTATCGAATTGCCACAACTCATGTGGGAATGGATGCGGTATTGTTTGGCTTTGCAAAATGTTCAGAATCCTTATATGTTGTACATTGAAGTTTACTGACCTTTTCTTGCTGTGTATAGGTTTCTATTTATGACTTGGACTGGTCCACTCCAACTGCAATAGTAGTCGGGAATGAAAATAGGTTATTTCTTTCATAAGTGTCTCCTGTCTATCTATAAATTAACAAATGCCTCATTAGTAAAGCTGTTCAATGCTTATTTTGATATGCGAATGGATTAGGAATGTTCCATGTAGTAATTTTGAAGATTCAAATGTGATCAATGCTTATTTTGATATGCCATTGGATTAGGAATGGTCCATGTAATAAATTTGAAGATGCAAATGTGAGCTACTGAGCTCGTTGTTTGTTCTTGTTGACTGACTATGAGCAGTCCAGGGATCTCTGCCCATCTTGATATTGAATTTATTGTTAAATGGTTGTTCTACTTCTCTTAATTTGGGTTTTACTTTTCTGCTCAGTTTTGTATATATTTAACAGGAGTTGTGTTCTTGTTGCAGGGGTATCAGTGACGAGGCTTTGGAATTGTCAGATTTGCATTGCAGTATTCCAATGAATGGAATGGTGGACTCGTTCAATGTTTCAGTTGCTGCAGGAATTCTCATGCACCATGCAGTTTGTGATAGAATATCTCGTATGGTAATGATTTTGATTCTGTACTTTATGTAGCATTGAAGGACATAACGATATGATATGTGAATTTTTTAATGATGTCATGGCGATTGGCGAACTATTATGATCAGTATTTAGTCTTAACTCTTAATATGAATGAAAGAGTGGACATGATTCTGCCAAAATTAACCAATAACTCAGTGTTTTACTCCTAACTAAGTATGATTAATCTTGAAGCCTTAGCAAAATGGGTTTTCATAGAATTCTTATTTTATTTTATAAGAGAGTAAATTGTTTAACATAGAAGAGGGGGCAGGGGGGCGGAGGAGACTGGGTATCTTCCTGAACAAGAGGTGGGAAATTAAGAGAGAATGGTGACTTGGTGAGTTTGCAACATGTCTTCGATATTAATCTTATTCTTGTCCTTATATTTAGTTTCTAATACATTTGGATAGTTAAATCAACCTTAATTTAATAAAACAATCCAATCAATATACTGCTGCAGCTGTGCATTCTTTCCTCCATGGATATTCCCACCTTTTATTTTATTTTTCAGAATAGCAGTATTGTTCTTCTTGTTTTTGTTTGTAATATTGCCTGTAAATGAAAAACTAAACAAGACCCACTGTTTATTTATACAAGTTTATATGATATTAAACTCATAAAGGGCTGTATTATTCATTTCTGATTGCATCACTATTGCTGTTTGCTCTTTGCTGCATCTGGTTTGACATTTAGCAAAGCCTGAACTTTCCACAACATTTGCAGGGATGTCATGGCGATTTGACAGTTGAAGAAAGACAAATTCTACTTGCTGAGTTTTTGTTGCGTCACAGCAGTAGTACAATTAGTATTGTTGAAGATTATGCAAAGCGGAAGGCAGCATTATTGACCTAACAGCAACTACAGGTAGTAAAACTCTTTGCAAGCACTACATGATCTCTGATACGGTGGCACATTAGTTGATGCATGGCGCACACGGCTTATAGATGATAACCTCGCCATGTAATACTGGTCTTCTATTTAAACTGTAATATTTACTTTATCAAGTGCTTACTGGCTCCATTTTCTTAGCAATTGGGAATGGTGTCATCAAATGTGCAACCAATTTTGTCGAGTATTTGGGCATTACTGAGTCTTAAGGACAAAGATTTTATATTCCTAATTTGAAGCATTTTGGCACAGTAGTAGCTTGTATTATAATAGAATTAAGAAAATGCGCAGGGTTATGCTAGTAACGTGGGAGAAAAGGGGGTTCATTCCTAGTCATCGATAAAATAATGTAATATCAAACTGATTTATTCATAAACAAATGCCTTTAATTTCTGAGTTTGAATCCCATTCAAAGGTGTGGATGGAATGTTTGAAGTGGCAGTGCTTTTCAACATCTTTACTTAACTAATGCAAAATCCATTTATTTCCCAGTTTCTGGGCTTACCTAATTGTAGTTCAACCAATAGAACCATGTGGCGAGCTGTTTAATTTGTAGTCATTTAGTTTATTTGGATGGCACATAACCTTCTAATAATCTCCAAATAAACTAAAGCAGAGCTGGAATCTACGGTGGAAGATGTTAAGCTAAAATCATGGCTTGAGAAAGCAATGATCTAATTAAAATTTCTTTCAATTTTCTCTCTCCCACTATCTCCTACTATCACTAAAATGGAGGATAAAAAATAAATATAAATAAAAAATATTAATAAGTGGGGTCATATATGATTTCTTATAAACAACTACCATTGGAGATAAAAACTATCTATATCAACTATAAATTTCTTAAATCCAATGTGGCAATTTGGAGTAAAAATCTATACAACTTGCTTTACTGTTATATGGTTTTTTCTGTGCTTATACGAGCTTTTTAAAGGGGATGCAGAATTTGTTATACAACTAAACTCCCTTGGATCAAGTTTATATTAGTTTATAGGTCATATTTTGATGTCCAAGTGGTGACAATTGCAGATTTGCAGTGTAGCCGTGACAATATTGCCTTTATAGTGTGTACTGTTTCTAATCTGGGCTCTTTGTTGCCTAATGCATTGTAATCAATTCAGACACAGGAGTAATTTCTTATCATGAACTATGGGCCCATTTGGATAAACAGCTTAATTAAGCTCGATGCATAAGTTGTTTATATAAGAAAAGATGAAATAATGCATTCTTCCTAATTTTAGCTTCACTAATTAGGTCATGAATGATATGGAATTCTATAATTTATATGATGAAATCATCTTTTACATGCATTCTTCCTAATCAATTCATTTTTATTGTAGGATGTAGCAAGCTTGAATGCTCCTCACGATAATAATCCTAATGGGTCTACCAATGTCATTATACAGTCATCCGAAAAACAAAAAATTCACAGAAACCTCACCTTCAGTTCGTGGAAAAACTGATCCTGCGTGGGAACATTTTGCATATAAAAAAGATGGAAGAACTATTGTGTACACTTGTCGTCACTGTGGATCAAAAGGCCAATTTATATATGTAAAATAACAAAATCAAATAGTTGTATAAGAAAAGAGAAAAAGAGCAAAACTGTTTGTTGTATGATAAGAAACTTTTGCATTATAATACTCTCAACTCAACCTCATCTTCTGCAAAATGCTATTCAATCACTAAACAATACAATACAATACAAAAATCACACTAACTTCTCATGTCTTTCGCCAATGAAAAATCAGACGGCAAGACAGTTGGAGGAGTCAGTGCACTACTACATTTTTGCAGGAAGTATGTTACAACAAGTGGTGTAAAGAATTGGACACTGCCTTTTTATGTTATTTTTGCATAGATATCTGGATATATTATTATTATTATTATTATAATTGTTATTATAAGGACTCATCACTAGACTGGTCACTGGTGGATATAGTTGTAGATGAACATCCTATGTTAGCAGGACCAAAAAGTAATTCTAGGCAGAAGGTAGGGCCACATATTGATCTTCCTTTCTTCCCAACTTTGTCCATTTCTTGTACTGTGAGCTGCAAAACAAAAAATTAACAATGTCACCACATTAACTTGGTTTAATTTGTTTTCTGAATGCTTTTAGTCATATTTGAAGGTTATAATTCTCTTCCATCTAAATTGCAGTGCTCTGAGAAAGATGAGATTACCTGTAGTAAGCTGTTCCTAATAAAGGCTGTATTAAAACAGCAGTAGAAAAGGCGACCTCCGATCATTTTCTCGTAGAATATGACACGTACATCTCCAGTTACCTGTCCATTTATTTAAGTTGTGAATAAAAAAGCATATATATATATATAAATGCTGCAGTTTGTGATGTTATGTATAATGATCAGTTATTACTTACTTGTATAGGTTTATCAAAATAATGGTCCAAACAAGATTTTTGGTAGATTGCAGGACTCTCTGTATCCATTTGAACTACTACACGAGGTTCTTCTATGTCAGATTTTTTTCCATCCTCATCACCTTCAGGAATAGAGATATAATAGCGAGGACTATTGGTTCTCTGATAACCTTTCTTAATCTGTCTACAGCAGCTCCGGTAAACTTCCACCGGTGGTCGATAAACCTCGTTCGGAATCTGTAAACAGAAACAACACATCACGGTAAGTGTAAAAATTTAGTATCATATATAGCTATTCATCATTTAAGGATGTTTTCAATTGATCATATATATAATATGACATCATCAACCTCATGCAGCTCTGAGATAACAAAGAAAATTGTGTCAATATTGACAGTGTCATATAGCCGGATTCGCCGCAATTCTCTGCTACAAGGTTGAGGCAAATTCACTATTGGTGGTCCATGTCCAGTGCCCCTAGGGACAGAAAGTAGACTTTCCCAATACCCAACATAACGACGTTGGCTTGGTATCGATACCTGGTTTCACCATCCATAGTTAACAAACTTGTTATTTTCATATATTTAGATGTCCCTTCCTTAATAGTTTACCATTCACTATCTTGTTATACCTAATATTAACTTACTCCTTCATTATTGGTTGTTCTTCTATCTGCATATAATTGAAGAGCCTCATCTGCTGACATGCCGCAATAAGTTAGGTATGAACATACCATTAAACCAGTTCTACCTTTACCTGCCTGCATTATTACAATTCAAAAACTAAAATATTAGAATAATTATATATGATGATAAACTATATGTACTACATTTGAAAATTGCTCAAGATTCTCATACCATGCAATGAATAACAGCAATATTTTTTGGGTCACGTGACAACCATGAATCCACATTTTCACAGAAATCTTTGATCATTCCAAGAGTTGGAACATGATTATCATCAAAAGGGTACGCTTCAACGCGACCGTAGAAGTGTGCTGGATCATAACATTCTTCTATACATAGATTATATACCTGAAAATTTCAATACTGATATGCTTAGGTATTTAATTAATAATATGCATTGTAGTGTTATGTAGCCATACATTACAAGGTCATGAATTCAAGTTGTACCTTATAATGATCATAATGTCTCATGTCTAACACAGATTTAACCTGCCAAAGAGGATTTCGATACATCGCTCGCATGCGTTCTGCAGGAAACGACATCGCTAATACTCTATCTGTGATATATGACATGTCAAGATCATATCCAGCAATAAGCATTCTTCGTCGTTGCTTGGACACCAAGTTACGAATAAAGTTCTTGGTAAGGTAAGTGATCATGCGATCATGCAAACTTAGGTTACTGGTTTTGGGTGGTCCCTGCTTTGTAAGTTTCAACCCCATTAGGTTTTTATTGCAGGTTCCACACTATTGAGAAGGTACCTATGACAAAATAATAATATGTAAAACTATGGAATGATAAAGGTCAAATGCATAATTTTTCTTAAAAATAATTGTGAAATGTCTAACAATGAAGTGACAAAATTTAAAAGCGTTTGAGAAAGAAGAAATTCAGGTACAACTATATTAATATTTCAATGTGGGCTAATAACTCAAGATTTTAAATCATGGTCGCATTAACGATTCTTGACGTTACGAAGAATCACAGTCAAATGTGGTTGATGCAGCATGAATCATAGCCACGTTGCGGTCAAAGACACCCCAACAACCTTATTGTCGTGGCTTAGATTGCGATCACAAACCTTAATTTATTTGTCAATGAACGTATAGAAAAAAAATGTCATTTTCATCTAATCCAAAGAAAAAGCATTCACCTTGTTGGCTCCTTTTTCATGTAACAAAACTTAAATCATACATACGTTTTAATGATGTTTTTTTATGATTGCGGTTTGTATTAGCAATTGTGGCCATGGTAACCTTAATTACAGACACCAAATGTATTTGTCTGCACCTTTTGACACCACAATTTAAAACATTGGTTTCAAGGTCACATTGACAACATGGATTAGAAATTAATCATTCAAAGCATCCATCAAACATTGCATTTATGATCCAAATATCAAATTTTTGATGGACCCTTTAAAAAACGATGGGAAAAAAATAGAGAAAAGAGGAATGGGGATAAAATTATGGTACCTAATTAAACTGCACATGTAGTAGCAGATTAGTAGCTCTGAAATTGAAGAAGAAAAATCTAGGGCTCCAAAGGAATTGAGGAGACCCCAGAAGAGAAAAACCAGTAGGAGGATGAAATGAAAGGTGATAATCTCCATGATCCATGTTGGTATGAAAGAGAAAAAATTGGGAATGAGATTGGCAGATATGGTTTGCTATATTTGGAGTTAATGGTGACCTCACTTCCATCCAATGTCTCTAAATTTAGACACAACAAAACCGACATTATAGGAAAGGGGTAATGTTATGTTATTATTATGTTCTTCTCTTTTTCTTTTTATTTTCTTTTGCCGCAAAATCACACTGCCTCACACCCTTCTTGCTCCTTCACTTGACTTCCTTATTTTACTTTGCTACTATGAAATTAAACTATTACTCAATGTTAGACACGTAACTCTATTGAGAAAGGAAAACCAACAAAGCCGATTAAATAACACGTGGCCAATCAGGTTTTTTGGTGTAGATTAATCATGAAAAAAGTTAAAATACATGATTCTATATTTTTGTTTTTCATAGAAAGGAAATTTCTTAAACTTGAACCAAAAGAAATTTGACTCTAGTACCCTTCATCCATTCATGCAGTAAGCACATTACAGCCTCAACATGGAATTGTTTCAGATACAACTTTCATAACAAAAATCCTTCTGGCAAACTATATAGTAAAAATGATCGAACAGATTTCAATGATCTTTATTGTCTTTTATACATTGGATGAATAATTTCATCATGAATTTATAGCAATTTCAAAAGTCTGATGAAGCACTCAATGACAGAGAAAATTTATTGAGGATTTGATATCCAAAATAAAAAAAAGAATAAAACCAAACATGGACAATAGCTTTCATTTCATTCAAGATGGTCATGTGGCCTTATTGACATGAACATTGCAGCATACTGCAAAAGCCGCCGCTCTGCGCCTCCATTGTCCCTTACAGGAGTCACTGGACCTCTAGTCCTCTGCCTGTAACGCCGGTAAGCAAGTTGAATGTTGACAGCAGCCCATGTTCTCCAATTCGATGAGTAGTATCTCGCTGTTCTCTTTAGTCTCTCATTCGCAAATTTGTAGCGAAAGTGATCAGTTATGTACCTCAAGTTTTGAGCATCAAGACCAAATGCTTCTGTTGATTCAAGACATACAAATGTGGCTGAGGAGGCCGGAAGCCTATCCATAAATGGCCGCCTAAGGCACCAAGAAAGTAGTTCATCGCCTAAAAAACCTCCCGGTTCGAGGACACTAGTGGCTACTATGCCTTTGCTGAGACTTTGGTTTCTCCTTATGCGCCCTCGAACGATGAACACCATCCTTGGTACAGGATCACCTTCTCTAATTATCTGTTTCACAAGGACAAAAAAATTTAAACCAGTGTGATAGTTCATTTTCTGGAAATGGATATTGTGCAGTCACCATTCTGGTGCATTTGTGCAGTTTAACACAAGACCTTTTGATATTGATCGGACAGTCTAGATTTTTAGCATTAAAAACAGATAAAAAAACATAAAGTTAAAATCTAGACCGCCAGATTAAAATTGGACCGTCCACATCTACTGCACTAGTCAGCGACCGCACATGATCCAGATCCCCTTTTTCTACATGGAATGGTTTGGTCTCATACTCAAATGTTAATTGTTCATATGATTAATACCTTTTCATCTTTAGAGAACACTAGAGGCTTGACCCTGTCACATATGTTGTCAAGAATAAGATCATCCAAGTTTTGAAACAGAGGTACCTGTCAAACAAATATAAATATTTCTTTCATTTCTTTTTCTTAATGTAATATGTAATGAAACTAATACTATCCAACCTATTGAGGCATTTTATTTTTACTGTCCAATTTCTTTTTATTTGCATGACTTTATATTTCTTACTTTTTTAATAAGGTCCAAGCAAAGATAACGCTTGATGTCTCTCCTCAGACCCTCAGGCAAATCTTTGATCATTTCCATTTCATCTTCTCCTCCCATGGCAGCCCATCTCTGACGTTCAAAATGACGAACTCGTTGTCTTAATCGTGACGGTAACTGCCTCCTTCTCATCCACCATTCCATATCACGACATCTCAGCTGCATTTTTCTCTTTTTTGCCATCACTGCATGTAAGAATACCTTCACACAAGGAATGGTCCCCATTGTTAGACCATGTTTTTCAGCATGTGTGTAACAATATCCAAAATCATTTCATATTTATTTGCACTAATATTAATAACAATAATAATCTATTTTGAATACCTGGATGTTACCAATCAACAAAGTGAAAAGAAGTAGTCCACTGAGTACAATGCATATGCTGAAAATCACTTCTAGCCAGTTACTTGTTGGTTCAAGATCATTTCCAAAAGTGCTGCAAGAATTAGTAGGGATTATCTTAACTACCTTAAAAGTCACTGATACCGTGATTTTTTTTTGTTGGTCGTGTACATCAATTAAACCCTAGTAAATTTCTATGGTTTTTACAGCGATGGTGTACCTGAGGGTCATTAAACCCCAAAAAATGGGATAAAGAATCTTGACAGCCAATGAGTTGCTAGATATGACTGGGAGTGCCCATTGATAGATTCCATATTGGTAAGGTCCATCAACATCCAAGCACAAAGGCATTCTTACCACTGCTGCTGTTGAATTTCCACCACATGGATTTCCTATTGTTCCTGGTGGTAACAAAGATTGATAGCATACCTCCTCTGAGCATGACAGAGAGAGATTGCATCCAGCAGTTCTTTCACAATGTTGCGTAAGACACGACGCAACACGTTGAATCGCAAGGACGTACCAACACCCTCCGGCAACCTATGAGAAAAAAGAGTAAATAATATTCAATTTAAAGAGAATTGATGACAACCTCTGTAGCACAGACACCTCAGGTTGAAGATGTGTCTAGTGTCCGACACGTGTTGTGTCAAACACTAACACTGACACTTCAATTACCGTTGTCTATGTGTTTGTGTCTATGTCGATGTTCATACGTGACAAGTTAATAATTGTGAGGCTAAGGTTTTTAGTTGTGGGGAATGCTTACATGAGAAGCAATGAAATAAGCTATGAGATTGAGACCAAAGCCCCACCAAATGGTGCCAAAGATGTAGCCTGTGACTTTCTGCATTCTTCTCATCATGCAGATGCAATGGTAAACTTTTGGGAGAAATTGGAACAAAAACATTAATAGCATTGTGGTCATAATGATTTTGATCTGTTCTTCTCTTATCAACTTTGGTACTACTAGCCAAAATACAGCCTGCAAATATAAGAGAAATTATATATTCAAAAAAAGAAGCTTGTTTAGCATAAGCAGGAACAGACATGATAATAAGAAGATATATTGGCTTCTAATGACATAAAAAAGTACATTTTTTTTATTTGTTAGATGTTTTTTACTGCGAATTATATTAGTTAGATGTTAAATTTCCATCTTTTGAATTTCTTAAGATACATAAACATGGTTTCAAGTCAATTTTTATTAACTTAATATACCAAAAAAAAATTTTAAAAAATCAATGTGCCTCTTTACAGTATTTCAAATTCCGAAGAAATAGTTTTTAAAAAATTATTATAGAGACTGTCAATTTTTTTTGATAAGTAGAGAGACTGTCAAAATTAATTATTGAGACCATTTTATTATCAAATAAATAGAATAGACTTGTGTGAATATTTTGAGTTGGTTACGTAACTCACAATCACATTAACATACATCAGTCATCACCATCACCATCACCATCACCATCGTCAACTTTTTTCTTTTTCACTTTCTTATTTTTTATTCATTAATCATTAGTCTCAAAAAGTGCGTTATTTTATATTTACCTCACACTTTTAAAAAATAGGAGTACTTTTTTCCTTCAGTAAATAAAAAATAATATTTCCAAGATTGCAGAGCCAACATGTGAAGCAAAAAACAACAACGATTGTGTTGTTCGAGAGAGAGAGTCTCAGATATTATAAAATTATATTTTATAAAAATTACGCGCCGTTATTATGATGATGATTAGTTATAATAATCTAGAAATAATTTCTGACCTGAGGCACGGGAAGAATAACGAAAGCATCGAACCAAAAACCCTTGAAAGAGCTGAGATAATGAGAAGCAATAGCACGTGGGTCCCACACAAGTTTGCCACAACCAACCACAAGCGATTCTCTTGACACGTAAGCAAGTCTAAATTGAAGCCACATATGAACTAAATGCAACGCGTCCACACAGGTCCTCCCCACCGTAACCATCGCCGCCAATCCACCATCCATATACAAACACGGCGACCCTTCTCTTCCTATCGACAGCGCGTAAAAAACAACGGATCAATCGCCAACGCTACACCACGCGCTAATAACAACGCTCTATTCCATACTTGCACGCGCTTACTCCTCGGATCTAAAACCGACCCGAATGTTCCTGAATTCACCGCCTTCGCTATCTTTTTCCCGGGTCGGTTTTGAATTGGAACTAGATATGAACCTGCTGATGCTTCCCATTGTGGTTGATGAATGCTATCACAGCTTGTTGAGTGAAATATTGGTACTCCTACTTGTGTGCATGCGTAACATTCTACTACACTACTTGTTATTGGATTTTGATCTTCTGTTGTTGTTATGTTTTCGTTCCCGCTTTCTCCAACGTTGTTGTTCTTTGTTCTCCCAGGTTTCCTTCCCAACAACAATTTTCCACCAATCCATCTGTCAAAACATATAATTAAAAAAAAAATTAGAAAATAAATACTCTACATTTTAATTTTATGTGAATTATAGATTGATTAATCGATGTTATTTCAATGAACATGGGACATGAGTTGGGTTGATTTACCTGAGGAGAGAGGAGAAGGTGGGCATGGTTGATGATGGAGAGTAACTACCATGGGAGAGAGAGGAAGGAGTGTTTGTGTTTATGATGATGGGGGAGAGAGTGAAGGGAAGAGGACATGGTGTTGGGAAGATGAGAGAGAGAGAGAGTATATAAGATGATGATGATGATGATGATCATAGAAATGAAGAAGTGAATAAGGCATGTGATTGAAGAGGTTACGCAACGTAGAGAGTGTGGTGTGGTGGGGTTAGTTTTCAGTGTGTGACAGTGAGACCGTGTGTCACTTCTTACGTTCAACTCTGATTGCCGTTTTTATCTAGTAACTATTGAGGGACCACTCTTGTTATGTTTCGCTATTTCCGCTCACAACTTTTTCTCTCTTTCTTTGTCTTTTTGGGTTAACTCTCTCTAGTTTAGTGGATAAATTTCATCTTTAGTACTCCTTCCATCTCATTTTGTTTGAGTTTAAGGTTTTTGCACACCGATTAAGAAAAATGATTAGGAGTCTAAATTTTTTTAAAAAGTGTTGTCTAATTTACCATTTAACCCTTTATCTCTCTACCTAGATAAATGTGAATCTTTTATTGAAGGTAAAAAATTGTCTAATTTAACATGTTTATTGAATAACTAATGTATCTGATTTTATTATAAATCAGATACATCAGTTTATCAATGAGCCTAAAACTGCAAAACTTTTTTAGAATAAAGATCGGAGGTAGGGGTGGGAATAGGCCAGGCCGCTGCTTAATGAGGCCTACTACTACCATTTCACACAGTGCAGTAAGCAAAGCAGCTTTTTGAAAATAGATAAGACCAAGGCTTTTTCAAAAGCCTATTTAGCTAAATAGGTCAGGCCATAGGCCATCGAAAAAGCCTTTTGGGCCTATCAGGCCGGCCTATTTAATTAAATCTAACTAATTTTTTTAATTACTAATATTATTTTGTATTGAATTTGGTACTTTGTGTTATGTCATAACTTCACTAACATTTTTTGTTAGTTTAAACATATTAACCTACATCAATTTTTGACATTGTTGAAGTTATTATTATAAAATAGAATTTAAATAGGATGTCATATAAGATATTTTCCTAAAAGGTTTTGTTAGATCTCAATTAGAACTTAATCTCATTGACCTATTAATTTGTTAGTCTATTTAAATGACTTATGCCATTGAAATGTTGTTGACATTCTTAAGAAAATAGTCAAATAGGCTTTTAAACAGCTTTTTGCCTTGTCGAGCTTTCGAAAAGCGCCAGTAGCCAAAAAACTCGGGCTTCTACGACAGCCACACAGTGCAAAGCCAGCCTAACATTTCAATGTAGGCTAAGCCAAGAAAAAGCTCAAGCTTCGACCAAATTTATTCCCACCCCTAATCGGAGGGAGTATTTTAGTTACATTCAAAATTTTGAGCAAATTCGTTAATGCGTTCTAATTCTGGATTCCTCTTTTCCATTATCTCTATTTTCTTCTCTCCACGTCATTACTCATATTAATTGTCATACTTTAGGCTTTTTCACACAAATTTAATTTTTTTTTTAAAAAAAATTGAATGAAAGACTACATGTCTTTATTATAAGTAATGAGAATTTTCCAAATATATTTTTATTAAGCATTGAATATTAATTACTGTCATAAATACATAATGGAAATCAATGACTCGAGAGTAATAACGGAAGTTGATGTATTTGGTCTAAATTTTGGACCAAATACATCAACCTCATTTAATCAAATTTGTTTATAAAAGAGATAAGAGAGGTTATTCGTTATTGTAAAATGGAAAATTAATTAATATTACATTTAAAACTAAACATGACAAATATATCCTCTTTTTTAAGTATTAAGAGAATTAAATGCATTTAGCTATTATCCTTAATAAGTAAAGTTAAGTATTTTTTTATTTTTTATTTTACTTTTTTTACCAACATAATGTGGCGCACAAGTGATAGATACTTGGTTTCCTTAACAATTTGGCCATGAGTTCATTCTCTGGCCGGCGCATATGGAAAAACATTTGTTTGGAGGTCAACCACTTTAAATGGATTTTCGATACCTCGAAGGATTAGTATCTATAATGACCGTCGATGATACTTTGGCTTATTAAAAAAAAGTTAAGTAGAGAGAAAGAGAGAGAGAGAGACTCATTTAAGTACTTCTTCCATCCAAAAATATAGAACCCTTTAAAACTTTTCTTTATCCAAAAATATAAGACCCTTTACAATTATCTAGATACATTTATTATTCTTTTTCCAAGTATATCTCTCGGGGCATGGATCCTCTCAAGTGTAGAGTTTCACTAAATTTTCTGCAGTGAAAATCTACACCATTAGATCCCCATTCTCTTTTTTTTTTAATATTAAATAGCACGGGTAAATAGTCATTTTGGTCCCTGAAAGTGTAACTCGCTGTCAATTTGGTCCCTGAATCAAGCAAAAATGCAAAATAGTCCCTGAAAGTGTAATCCGTCCGTCACGTTAGTCCCTCCCGTCAATGTGCGTTGTTAACTTCGTTAATCCATCCGTTACTGTCATTTTAGTCCCTGAAAGATGTCACTTACTGTCCGTTTGGTCCCTGAAACATATACGTGAATTCGTTTTAGTCCCTCGAATCATAAGTTACTTCAGCAAAATTTTAAAATGGCTGATTAAGGACGCCAATAGACTCATGGACTACACAGATCTATTGTAATTGGAAAATCGATGGTTAATGGTGACCTTATTTGCTCTAAGAAAATCAATCCACATAATTTTGTATAATCATTGATCTATATTGAAATTAGATAGTAATTGTATTTTTTGATGTTAATTCGAGAGCTTCCACAGTTGCAGAACTTAATAAATTACGGTTATTAATTTTAATTCCTCTTTGTTTACAATGAATTTTATTTTATTTATTTCATAGATTAAAATAATATTTTAAAAATATAAAAACTATGTGGCATTCCAACGTGGTTTGCCACATAAGTTAATAGAACTCCACATCATATTTAATTTTAACAAATTAGAGAGGGACTTTGATTTTAGAAATTGATTTTAGGATATTCAAAACATGAAGTGATTTGATTCGGATTGAATCAATAAACACTCATAATGATTAATGATGGTAACAAATTAAAGTAAAAGAGAATATGATACAACTGCAATGTGTTAACTAGCCTAGCAAAGTCAAGGCACAAATTGAGCCAAGACTAGTAAATTCTGGTTTAAAATTTTGCTGAAGTAACTTAAGATTCGAGGGTCTAAAATGAATTCACGTATATGTTTCAGGGACCAAACTGACAGTAAGTGACATCTTTCAGGGACTAAACTGACAGTAACGGATGGATTAGCGGAGTTAACATCCCACATTGACGGGAGGGACTAACGTGACAGATGGATTATACTTTCAGGGACTATTTTGCATTTTTGCTTGATTCAGAGACCAAATTGACAGCGAGTTACACTTTCGGGAACAAAATGACTATTTACCCTAAATAGCACACTCTCTCTTATTTAATGCTAATTAATGAAAGGTTCAGATTTTATGGGAGAAAAATGCACTCGAGACAATCCTTTTCTATCTCTTATTAATGCTATTAAATTTTGGTATATGAAAAGTTAACATTAAATGCTAATACTTAAAAGTACTTTTTCCATTCTAAATCTTTTAATGTTTTGGCCTTTAAATTTTGTTACAAAACATATAATGTATGTGTGAAATTGAGACATATGCTAGCATTTCTTTCAAGAAATTTTGCACCTCTTATAGAAGAATTTAAAAAGAATTTAAAACCTCATATATCCCTCACAATACTGTTGAATAAGAGATGGTGGAAATAATAGGGAGGCAGGAGCGACACTCTATACTTTCTCTCATAAACTTTTCAGAATTTTTTTATTAACAAATAATTTCACCGAAAGGACGTCAAGACATCATAGCGACAGAGACAATATTGTGTGTCCAGAGTCTTTTTTCCAATGGGTTTTGGCTCTGGGAGGTTTCCCCCTTCCCTTTCCTCTCATTGTAAGAGCTGGACACCCCTTGTGTTCCTTTCAATGAAATCTTTAATTATCTAAAAAAAGAGACAATATTGTATGGAAATATGGTAATAAATAATGGAATTTGCTGGATTCTTAGAATAAATGATGCAAGAAAATTAACCAAGTTGTCTGAGGGGTAACTTTTTCTTTTACCTTCCTGTTTTTAACGTATTTTTTCAAGTTTTCAAAAATTTGATAAGTGGAAAAAGTGGGGCTACAATTCTTCTCTTTTGGTGTGGTTGAAAATGTGAGCTTGTGATAGAGACATTAGCAATTAAACGGATTTGGTTTATTACCACAAACCAATTTCTACTGCAGATTTGAAATTAGCAATTAAATCAAGCAAACCCAATTTCAAAAATCCAAAGTAATAACCATTAAAACGGATCCAGAGTAAAACGATGATGACATACCTCAATGTTGATGAAATACCTCAATGTCTATAACAAAATCAAACGCAAAGATGTACTACATTGTGCCTCAGAATCGATGGAACTACATCACAGAAAATCATAGAAGATGATATCAGAGCACAACAAACCCTACATTGAAAAATTAGTGAAAAAAAGGGAAAATCAAAATCAATGGAAAAGGGGAAAAGGAAATCGGAATCAGAATCAGTGAAGAAGTGGGAAATCAATGATGAAGATGCATAATCAAAACAAGGAGCAAAACGAAAATTAAGGAATAAAAGAAGAGGAAAAACGCACCTCAATTCCTTGTTTCAGAGATGATTTGCAGTGAGTTGAAGATAGAAGATGAAGTGGTCCTTCTCTTCGAAGATGGAGATGAAACGCGAGCGTGAAAGTGAAATGTGAAATTGCTTCCGTGTTTTTTAGTCCGATAGGATAGATAGTTCGATAGGATAGATTCTAACCCAGCTAAATATTAGGATAAAAATTACACTATGGTGATAGGATAGGATAAGTAAATGAATTATTTAATGATATCTTATTGGTGCAACAAACAAAAGATTAGAGTAGGATAGGATAAACCTATGTCATCCTATCTCCTTATCCTGCTCACCAAACAGGCCCTATGAGGTTTTCAATTCTTCCATCTCCTTGTACTTCTTCGGTGAAAAGCATTGAGTGTGTGAGACCAAAGGGTTTGTAAAAGAGGAAAATTTTGGGTTCTTGGGGTTTGTTCATTTTGAATAATTGAGAGGATATTTGTGTACCATGACCTGGACTTATTGATTCATAGTGGAAAGTAGGGCTACTCTCTTCCAAGGATGCAGGTCACATTATTGATCGAACCTTGTATCTCTCTCTCCTGGCGTTGGTCCTTGGCTATGGGTAGCTCTCATTCTTGTTTATTTTATGAGTGGTTTGTTGATTCTGTCGATTGTATTTTTAGAAGGTAGCTATTCCTTTTGTTTTTCTCCCCCTTTTTGAGGTGGATTTTTTCTCGTTGTTTATGGGTGAGTACCCCTTGTACCCAGCTATCTATATTATATATCATATGTTTGGCGTTAAAAAAAATTGATCGAACCTTGTAAGAACTTTTGTGTGTATAGTTTTTTTTTTCTCCCATATCTCTTTAATTTGTGATTTCTAGCAACATTTTTCTCCCAACTTTGTGCGTATTATTGCTAATTTGTTTCTCTTATTGACGTCATTCATCATAAATGTGATTCACTACCATCATACGCACTTCCGTTGATTTTGGTTTTATTGTGGTAGGAAATTTTTGAAGACTTCCTAATTGGCATGGGAACCAACATGTGCTAATATCACACCTCAATTCCCTAAACTTTTTTTTTCAATAGGTTGAAATTTTATTAATGATAGTTCATCTTTATAAAGAAAGATGGAATAATATACACCAAAACACCTTATAACAAAATCAAGGCAACACCATGACACACTGATGCAACAAAGATACATTCAAACAAACTAAAGTAGTAGCTACGCCAAGCACATGCAATAAACACCCAAATGAAAACTACACCAGAGCTAAGCTGAGTTTCACCAAAACACGTAGATGCTACAAAAACACAAACAAACAAACTAACTAAAACTGAAGCTCCACCATCCACAGCGAGCACCCAAACAAGGCTGTCAACACACAATGACTCAAAAGTCACTCCTTAAGGCCACTGCGACTCAAAAGACACTCATTTACGCCATTGCGACTGATTCTCACTCTTGTTCGCCAAATTCAGCTAAAAAAATCAGCACTTTGCTAAATATGAAGAAAGATTTCACACCGAGCCTCTAAAGTCATTGTTTCAATCCGAAAACTGCATAAACCCTCCTTGTTTAGATCCACCTGACTACCCATATCAAAATAAGGGAACACTTTCTCCCACCAATGCAACAAGACATACCTTCGAGGCACAACATAGAGGCGCCTCCAAGACACCATAGCATCACAGGGAAAAACTAGGCAGCAAAGATAGCAGGTTTACACCCCAAACATAATGGAAACAGAAAAGCAAAAGACTAACCCAACACAAATCTGATTGGGAGAGGTAGACGACGCGACATAAGCAAGCAAATCTACACCAAAACACCCCAGTCACACTAAACCAACACCAAGTACACCATGCACTGCCACGAACGTCTCCTCCCCTCTGATTGCAAACCCTCTAGAGAGTGAGATAAGATTAGGGAGAGAGTGTAACGCCCCAAATATAATTCAATTATTTATTTAGTGGGTTCTTTAAGGTTTACAACATTTGGTTAAGTCAAAGGATTAATTGGAGTTTTAGGGTATTTAGGAGGTATTTGATTTAAATGAGGAGTGATGGTTAGTAAAAGGGGAGTGGTAATTTAATTAAAAGAGGAGTAGTGATGGAGGAGTGTAATTAGAGGCCCATGAGAGTTAGGCCCATGATCCATGAATTTAGCCCATTTGTATGCCTTAAAGGGAAGTGTCGAAGGAGAGGAGACATTCCATTTCCAACAAAAATCTTAGAAAAGTCAAAGGAAAGTAAGAGAGAGAAGTTGGTAGGTGAGATCACTTCAGAGAGAAGAAGGAGAACGTTGGCGTGGGAGGAGCTCGGAATCAAGGAGAAGAGAGTCTTTGTGAGTGTTAAGCTGGAGGGTTTCAGTGAAGAGAGTGTGTTCTACTCAACCGATCGGGGTATGCCGAGCAGAGCGGTGAGATAGTTTTAGAGAGAGGAAGAGGAAGCTTGGCGTGGAAGAGCTCAATGCCAAGGAGGAGAAGCTGAAATGTTGGTGATGGTTGGTGATTCTTGGTGGATCGGGAAGGCTTGGTGGAGAGAGTGCTACTTCTTCAATCTTTTGAGGTTAGGGGGCTCTCTCTTTCATCTATAATAGAATATATGATGTGAGTTATGCGTGAGTAGACTCTAGGAACGATGTCTGAGCTGCCTTGTATGTTTTGTGTGTTTGATGTGTTTGAAGTTGTGTCTTAGTTCCACTCCAGTGGAGTTGTGTTGTATTGATGTTGAGTAGATCCTATGAGAGACAACGGAGAGGAATGGGAGCTGAGAAACTCTCAGTCCCAGTGAGCTGGTGTGAGTGTTGTAACCTTCGTGAAGTTCTTAAGGAGTGATGAACCAGTTTTGGAGGTATAGGTGGATAATAGTGTACTTAAGTATGATCCTAGCGTGAGAACTAGAGAAGGGAAGGAAGAGGTAGACTAGGCGTGTAGATAGAGACCTGATTGACGAGGTGTATAGTATAAATTTACCTAAGTATAGTTCTGAGGTGCAGGCGTTAAGTTACAGTGCAATCCTACCGAGATGTAAGTATGTCAAGATAGGAGTGTGTAACGACAAGTGTATCGAAGCCTAATGGATGATCGTAATGTGTCAAAGTGTAACTAACGAGTCATAGGAGCCGAGATGAGTGACAGAGTATAAGTAGCGTAATGTAAGGGTATCTGATACTAAGTATAGGTATCGAATTGTACTTGCCGAGGTGTAGAGTGGATATGCCGAGGTGTTGTGGCCAAGATGTAGTGTACATAATACCTAGTGTGTACTTGCCAAGTGAGGCGTATGTGTGCCAATGCGTAAGTGTTGAATATAGGTGACGGAGCATAAGGGATGATGTATAGGAGACGAAGGATAAGGAGTGTAAACCGAGGTGAGTGTACTGAGGTTTAGGTGCGTTGAATAGTAAGTATAGTGAAGCTTAACGTGTCGCAGAGTAGAGAACCGGGGTTCCAAAAGAGTGCACCGAGGTGTTGTGTTGTATAAGCCGAGAGCCGAGGTGAGTGCTAGTGTGTAGTGTGCCCGAGTGTAGTGGCCGAGGTGAGGTGAGTGCTTAGGTGTAGTGTGCTAAGTGTAGTGGGCGAGATGAGGTGAGTGCTTAGTGTATTGTGTCCAAGTGTAGTAATCAAGGTGAAGTTGTGTGGTTAGGTGTGAAGTGACTAAGTGTAGATGATGAAGTGACTAAGTGTAGATGATGAAATGACTAAGTGTAGATGATGAAGTGAGTTGTGAATAAGCCTATGTGTAGTGGAAAACGAAGGGTAAGGTGTGTATGCCGAGGTGCAATGAGGTGCGCCGAGGTGTTGTGAGTATAACCGAGGCAAAGCGAGGTAGTTGTAGAGATGAGGTATTGTTCTTAAGTGTAACCATAGATAGTAGTTTGAGGTGAATGTTGAAGAGGTTATGTTCCTAAGTGTAATCAGAGGTTGTAACCGAGGTAGAAACCGAGGTAAATGACGATGAGGTGTAAGTGTGGCTAAGACCCAATGTGGGAGTCGACTTGTAGTTGCGAGGTGTAGCGTGGGTATACCGAGGTGATTCTTGAAGTGTAGCGTGTATCTATACGCGGGAGTGTAGTTCTTTGGAACGTGGTTGCCAAGGTGGATGAAGATGGGTTTGTTCTTAAGTGAATCGAGGCGAGAGTGGCGAGAGAAGTGAGGAAGGATAGGTTGCCTAAGTGAAGTAACTAGGAAACCGAGGTCGTGCCTCAGGCGCCATTGAAAGTGTAGTGCGCGCGCTAAGTGGAGGCGTAGCCGAGGTGGTGAACCGAGGTGATTGAGGTGAATCAAGTAAGTAGTGTAGCCGGTTGTGTTAAGACTAAGGTGAAGTAAGTAAGGTAGTTGTGGTATAAGTATAGATACCGAGATGATTTATGGTGCAGAGGGGAGTCCAGTGCCCGGGTGCCAAAGTGAGTGATGTGTGTGTGCCGAGGTGCCGTGGATGGTGCCGAGGTTCCGTTGAAGCCACAGCTTGCGCGCAGCGCGCCGCCAGCGCAATCGAGTGCTTTTGGGCGCCAAAACGCTTAAGTATTTGAAATGGGATAGTCCGCTTAGTCCCTAGGTGACGTTTTAGTCTGGGTGACGTTGTGGTCCTGTAGAAGGATCGTTTAGTCCACTACGTTTAGTGTGAGGTGTGGAGGTAGCGTGAGAACTACGATTGTGGGAGTATTGAGTGGAGGGTTGGACGATAACCATGGGGCTGTGTCCGAGGTGCGAAGTCAGCTTTAGAGCTGTGAGAGATGATGTGTTTTAAGTGGTGAGGTTCCAAAGGGGACTGACGTTGAGTGTTGGGACTATGACCTCGTTTCTGTGTTGTACTCGTGGTGTTTGGGGTTGCCTTCAGGCATTCTCTCGTAGTGAGAAGGCTTGGTCCTGTTTAAGTGTTGTGCCGAGAAGTGGGGGTAGCCTTCAAGGAAATGGTTGATCCTTAGGTGAAGTCGTTTGGTCCTTAGGTGACGCATGGGTCCCTAAGTGTTGGTGAGTTTTAGTTTGGCCGTAGTGCCGTTGATTTAAGTGGCGTTGAAGTCCACCACTGTTTGGTCCTTAGGTGACGACACGGACTTGATGATTTGTGAAAAGGTGCGGTCTTGGTGATGGGTCTATGACCGCTATTTTTGTGAAAAGGTCGCTGCGGTCTTGGTGATGGGTCTATGACCGCTATTTTTGTGCAGAGGTCGCGGTGCAGTGATGTGCCTTTGAGGCATTGTTGGTAAGTATGCATTGTGCGCATTAAAATTGGCTTGGTGTGTTAGGATGCATGTTTCATTGTGTCGCATAAATCATATGCATATTACCCGTGGAGTTTGGGTTGGACTTTGGTCTATTTGACGAGCAGAAGACTTCGGTCTTATTGATGAGCGTAAGACTTTGGTCTTATGGATCCACATGCATATTACCCGTGGAGTTTGGGTTGCATTTCATGCATATACTCATACGCTTGTTGATGTGTTTATTGAAGGTGAGTTGAAGTGGTGTGGCGTGAGTCTGTGTGAGTGTTCACTGAACCGAGTTGTTTCGTGTGTCTAGTTGTCTTTTCTAGCATAATGTTTATCATACATTTTATTATTTATGAAAAGAGACTCACCCTAGTATTTTTATGTTGCCCGCGCTCGTGGCGACCAACGGTGATGTGCAGGTGATCCCGAGTGAAGGTCCTTTCTTTCCTCGATCTAGTTGTGGCGTCTTGCTCTGTGGACGTCCAACCGGGAGCCGTAGTCTATTAGTTGTTTAAGATTAGTGTTGAATCGTAATAGATTGATGTATTAGAATTTTGAGGGTTCGCCCCATTTAAGTCGTGCTATATATCACACAATTATATTTTATTAATGAAAAGTATTATTGGCTAAGTGAAAGTGATGTTTGATGAACGTAGCATTCCCTTGAGGATGTATCTTTGAAAAGAACGATTTTTGAACTCTGATTTTATAAATTGAAGTATTAAGAGTAAAAGGGTGTTACAGAGAGCCCAAAACAAAGACAAAGGAAAATCACACCACTTGAATGCTCGGGAAGACCACCGCGACAAGGCTACCACAGGCAACAAACAGGAGGAGACAATGATCTTAGCGACAACATCAAAAGGCACACCATAATTAAAATTGGAGTTAGACTCAGCTACATCACACTCTCTCAAGCTTGTGGTAGCTCCATCCAAGAGATCGCCTAATCTTGATGAAACACCCAAAAGCATTGAAGCACCGAAGAAGGGGGAAAACACACACTCTACAAGCCACATGCCACACAAACAAACGATGAAATAAGAACAACCTCCTGCAAATGAGAATAGGTACTGCCTCGAACACAATCGGTTGAACAATACTATTTCACTAGAAGACAGATTCAAGAGACAATACTCATCGCCTGAACCAAACCCAAAGCAAGAAAGAGGGGATGTAGAGGTTGGGGATGGTGGGAGGGAAAGAGGGGGTGGTGAGGAGAAGAGAAAACAGAGGGAGTGGGGGGAATCCAAGGGCGGTGAGAAGGAGGGAACCCCCCACCTCGATGGTGGGAAACATTTGAAGGGAAACCCTAGCGCACAACTCACGAGAGCGAGAGAGAGAGCATTTCTTTGTGCCATGCTCAATTGTTTAGGACCCAAAATTATGAACTTGAACAGACCTAAAATTAAGGAAGAAGCAAAAGCAATATACTTAGGTATCATATTCCTTTGTGTTGCTATTTCTATTCTTTTAGCTATGTGAAAGAACTATTTTGCGATTGAATCATGTGCCATGTAAACATACTTTGTGACGCAAAGCAGAGGTCCTCACGACACAGAAGCTTATGTTTCCACAAGTATAAATATCCTATCATTTTCCTTCTTTCCACAAACATTGAGCTCTACAGAGCTTCTCTCTAGTTTTCACTCTCTCAAAAGTGTTATTCCTTCATAGGTTTCAATCATTGTTAGTCTAAACCTCTAGTTGGGTCATTATGTTTCCACAAGTATCAAAATATCCTATCAGCAGGTTTGGGGGGTTCTTTCCAACCATCCACAAACATGGAGAACGAGCTCTTTAGAATTGTTAGGTCTGAATATATGTAAAGTATGTCTCGTACCCCCTCAAGTTTTCACTCTCTCAAAAGTGTTATTCCTTCATAGGTTTCAATCATTGTTAGTCTAAACCTCTAGTTGGGTCATATAATGTATTCCAAGTGTAGAAGCTTAATTCCATTCAAATCTTTATTAAGCTAAAAAGGTCCTAGTAGCGAAATAAATCGTTAATCAAGCTTACGGGACAACGATCTCAAAATCCCAAATTCCATCGTTTATTATTTTTTACGATTTTTTTAATTTTTCATAGTCTCAAAAAAATCTTAAAAATTTGTATAGCCTTATTTTGGTTTTGTTAGATTTTTAGTGGTGTTTTTATATTTTTTAGAGGGGTTCTAGCCTTTTAGTTCCAACCATCTCGATCAAAATATGGTCATGCAAGTCATTTTATATATTTTGACGTATTGTTATTAAATCAGAATCGTGTTTATTTTGCGAGAACGATACCCTATACTCTTTAGAATTGTTAGGTCTGAATATATGTAAAGTATGTATTTATTGGTGACTCAAGCCCTACCAAAAGTTCATATCTATAACACCTAAGCATGTGAGTTATGTGTCTGTTTTACTATATGTAATTTCTTTTACTTTTTTAAAAGGCAAAAAAGTATTTAATGTTAAAGAAGTACAATGGGTACTACATTAGCATATGCCTCATTAAAAACCTCCTAAGGGTCAAAACTTAATAGGAAAAAGACTCGGGGACAAAAAAGAATAGGGAAACAAAAAACTATTTTTTACTAATACATTATAAAGGGGCCGCATGCCACTCATAATAATGACAAAGAGGATCCCACGGCCTAGGAAGAAGCCATTGCTAGGAAAGGGACTTAACCTGTTGGACAACCCAATCACAATCTGGAAGTTTAGCATAGAAAATTCACTCATTTCAAATGTTGTAGAGGAGCCATATGACTAAGTGCCAAATTAGACTCAAACCCCACTTCCTCTAGCCCCCATCCAAAGGTACAGAAAACCAGGAAGAGGGAGAATAAATATGGTGGCATAGGAAGTCGTCACCCCCAACCATCAAAATACAACATTCAAGACCTTATGGGCAAAGTGACACCGCAAAAAGCAAGAGGGATCAAGAATAACCTTTCGCCGGGGAACGTTAACCTGAGTGGGGATACAGTCCAAGAGGAGCTGCCACGCTGGTGTGAGACTCCGCCACAACCGCCCTAAAGAAGCCACCTGATCATCGAAAAACCAAAGACTGCCGCCGATGATACCTCCATCAACCTCGCATAAGAAAAACTGACCAAGAAAAGCGCCAGACGGATCACCCATCCAAACCTAGACATCCTCGATCAACGTAATACTGACCAGGAGGAGATGCTGCGAAAAATCCCTCACAAAGATCCTCCTCCCACACAAACCGACCACAACGCCACCTGAGATGCCACCACCACAACCACCCACCCAGTTGCCGAACTTTGCAACTCAACCCTCCGAACAATTCGATACAAGAAAAACTGGGAACACCACTCGTAGGGGTTGTGTCCCAATCCAAGTGTCATGCTAGAAAAGTGTCGATATACCATTACCCACTCTCCTAGCAATTCTATTCGCGAACCAATCTCCATCAGAACCGATATTGTCCAAGTAAACACAGATCTTTTCACCAAGTGGAAGTGAATCCTGGAGGAGAAATAGAAGACAACAATAGTTTCCTGCTGACGTCTGACCCATATATATTTTGCAACCAGAACCTCGCACCATAGGGAAGAGGTTCCTGCTAGTTTCCTCCATCTCCACTTGCCCAGTAGACTCAGATTGAAGGCTCTCAAATCTTTTACCCCAAGACCTCCCCAACCTTCGATTTACACACTTCCTCCCATCTAATCCAAGGGATTTTCTTCCTCTCCAAGCTCCCACCACAAAGGAAGTCTTTGTGTAACTAGACCAATTTCTTCCACACCACTCTAGGCATCTTGAGGTATAACAAGAAGAAGATAGGAATGTTGTTGAGAACCGAATTCAGAACGGTAATCAGGCACCCAAAAGTGATGAACTTATTTCTCCCCGAACAAATCCTAATACGCAAAACACCCACCAACGGATCCCAAGTGGCTATAACCTCCTCGAATTTTCCCCCATTGGCGACCCATGCATGTACTTAAACGGAACCTCCCCAATCTTGCACTAAAGAAATATGTTGGACTATTCGTGTGTGTGTGTGCACACGCGTGTGTGTATGTTAGTTAGTTAGTTAATAGTAGTTCGCCTTATGCAACATTAGGATTGATCACATGTTGATGATCATTGATATTATGAGATGCTTGAATGTATGATTGTGTATCTTTTGATGAGAAATTAATCTATATAGGTTTATTGATGTGAAATGGATAATGTTATAGTTGATTGGCATACCTATAGTCTGAGATAGATATTGATGTGAAATGAATAATTTCTTTTACTTTTTTTTTTGACACAATTTCTTTTACTTTCTTAATTAGTTAAGTAATTAATTACACTACTAGAAATTTCTTATTTAGTGACCAATTTAGAGACCGATTAAAATCGGTCACTACAGAGACTGATTTAGAGACCGAACTATTTGAAAATACTAACCCCTTTAAGTTGGTCGCTAAATTGGTCGCTAAAATAATTTAGCGACTGATTTAGTCACCGAAAACTTAGCGACCAAAAAATGGGTCACTAACTATTTATCTTTAATTGTAAAAAACTATTTACTTTTAAAATATCATTATTATTTATTAATATTAAATAATAATGATATTAATTAATTAATATTAATAATAATAGTTTCTCGCTCTTCCCCCCAAGCATGCGACGCCTCCTATACTCAATCCTGCGAGTTTCCCTATGCTGAAGATCCTATTCAATTTCCCCTTCTCAATCTTTTTTCTGGAGCCTCTTCAATCCTTTCTGCTCTTTGGTAAAATTTGTCAAATCCCTTTTCTCAATCAATTTTCAATCTATTATTTCCAGATTTTGTTTATCTGATTTGGATCCCCAATTCATGATTCTCATATTTTTTGGATTTGATCTTTTAAATCCCTAACTGACGATTCTCGTTCTCTTTGGATTTGATCTTTCAAAAACGGTTTGACGCAGTTCCTCAATTTGACGTATCTATGATTCAGATCGAGGTACTTTCACTCCTTCGTTTCCTCTATATATCACTTGTTTTCTTTCAAATTTCCACCTGCATCAATTTGGAGTTGTAGCATGAATGTACGAATTTCTTAGATTTTAATTTTTCTGGTGGATTGTATTACTATTATTGTTACTTTTCAAGTTTGTATGACTTGTTTTTTGTGGTTGTTGGAAACTAACCTTATTCCCTGTAAGCTTGTATGAGTTGTTTTCACCTGATTTGTTTTTTATGGTTTTTCAAGGTTGTATGAGTTGTTTGCAGTTAAATTGTTTGAACAAGCCCTTTGAAAAAAGCATTCAGGTTCTTTCTTTAACTATTTATATTCATATGACTCTAAGTACTTAACTTAAGGCTCCTAGTCTAGTGATAAGAGCAACATGAGATATAAGTTGAGGTTGAAAATTATATCTTGTGAATGATGGATGATGCTTACGATTCTTGTTTTGTTTAAAACATAGGAGCTGGATTAATTCAAGAAGTTGGATGAAAATGTAAGAATAGTAGATTTACAATGCGGAAGCTAAAAAATCCCCATTCCAGTTGCAAAAAGAGCTGTTTTTGAGCATCTGATGGGAACAATACAAGGAGGTTCCTATCATATTTGGTAATGAAATTACTAAAGGGATGAACCTTGGTCTACCCATTTTTTTCATTTGCATGTTTAATTATACTTTAAATTTTCTTTTAGTAGAATGGTTCTAAGCAGATATTGAAGTAGTCATACCAAGTTCTTAGAGAGCGTGCATCATGATAATGCTTGGATTGGATTAATTGGATTGCTATTGATGTCTTTCTGTCTTAGAGAGCATGCATCATGATCATGCTTGTATTGCTTTGCTTCCAGAATAATATGTGAGAATATATATGTCTTCTTCTCTTTTTTTGGTTTTGTCTTGTCTATCTATTTGTTTGTTATGAGTAGTGCTCTTCCTCTTCTAGTTTCATAGTGGCTGAGATATTGGTACTTATATAGTTCTGCAGTTGTTAGCATATTGTTTAGCATTTATGATAGGATGTCATGTTTTTTTCCATCATCCTTGTCTTGAATGATTAAATAGTGAGGTTGGTACAATATTATTTAGTTTATGTTGTTGAGATTGAATATGGTTAGCTACTGTGTATCTCCTGAAATAAATATTGTTAAAGTTAGATCTGTTTTTCATCTTCCATAGATTACTATTCTATAATTCCAATAATAGTAATACTGCAAAATCTCTTTTGATACAAGGTTGAATATTGTGTTAGGTCCTTGTAAGTTGTAGTTGTTAAGGGGAAAAATGAATGCATTAGCAACTACCAACAGAAACTTTAAATTGACATTAGTTATGAATAATGTTACATGAAAATACAGGTTGAATGTACCATACCTAGAGACGACGGCACACTGCAATCTTATATTGGATTCAGAGTTCAACATGATAATGTGGAGGCCCTATGAAAGGAGGAATCAGATACCAACCTGAGGTTATTACAAATTTTGATTATGTTATTTTTACTATATATTTGACTTCAATTTGTACTAATGTGATTTTTGGAATTCGATATTATCTTACTCTATGGTTTTGTATGCAGACCATGTTATTTTTCCTGGCTACTCTCTTTGTAGTAGTGATTGGAAAAACTATAAAAGTACTTATATGTGTTTGTCATTTCATTGCAATTTTCATTTAATTGTGACAAAAATTCTTAATAAACCATTCACTTTTCTATTTATTCTTTTTTTCAAACTAGGATCTTCGTGGATCTCTAGGTAGAAATGCAACTCTTTGGACGAGGACTCTTTGCAGCAGAGGCTTTGCTTAATGACTATGGGGGAAGAGTACACCCAGCGGTGAAAAGAATTTTGTGGGTTAAGTTCATGATGCAGTGAAAAGAATTTTGTGTGTTAAGTTCATGATGAGTATTTTTGTGAACCCCTTTGTCGATAATGATTTGCTTGGTCGATATTGTAGGACATCGGTTATGTATTTTACCAAACACATTAATATCTTTAATGTAATGAGATTTTTTTTCCGAAGAAGTTAACATGAATCAACTAGGTATTACAAAACTGTTTTTATTATGTTTTTAATTACTATCGAGATGTTGGAGATCGAATCAACTAGAGATAAAAAAAATCTGATGAATTTGGTCCCACAATATGGTCTCTAGGCAACTTTCACTTTCTAAATTGGAGACTAATTTTGTTGCTATATCCAGTTGCTAAATCAGTCACTAATCGGTCACAAAATCGGGCGCTAAATTCGGTCACTAAATCGGTCGCTAAAATCGGTCGCTAAATCAGTCGCTAAACTCGGTCACTAAATCAGTCGCTAAATTTCGGTCACAAATCAGTCGCTAAGCTTAGCGACCAGTGATATAGTGACCGATTTTCGTTGGTCGCAATTTCAGTCGCTAAATGTTGTAGTGACCGATTTTTCCCATATAGTGACCGAAAAATCGGTCACTAAATGACGTTTTTTTTGTAGTGTTAGGTGGAAAGTGTAACCGTACATTCTTGATTTGCACATGTACTAAACATGGAAGCTGAAAGATTTGAATGTAAATACTTCATCTGACTCATATATAAGCAATAAATAACTTTTTAGATTCATCGTAAAAGTGATGTATTTGGACTACATACATCACTTTTTCAATGAATCTAATTAAAAAGTGGTTGTATGTACAAGGTGACAACTAGGTTCCATCCTTTCAAAGATCATATTTTTATCTAGTTACTGTACAACACTAGCTAGTAATAATAACAATAATGTTATGTAGCCAAAAATTTCAGTTAAAAATAGACAAAAATCAACTTATAACATCAATTAACTAAGTTTTTTAGACCATTAGTCAACCTACTTTTTCACAGTTTTCGAGGCGTTGATTAAAAACTTGGTTAATTGATCACATGGTTAATGACCTAAAAAACTTGGTTAATTGATATTGTAATTAAGTTGGTTTTTGTCTAAATTTTTTTTGTCCAAATAACATTGTTGTAATAATAATTGCACTCACTTATCATGTTATGATGATATTAACACTTTCACTGATCATATTCTTGATGCTTTCAGTTGAAGTCGTCGTCTTTAACTTTGTGGCTACTAGCTAGCTAAAAACAAGTTAAATCGACGCATGATATTCAGAAAACAAAAATGAACAAGAATGCCAAATGGGGGTATCCATCATTATCATCAGCATCATCATGTACGTACCTGTAACCTTTAGGAACCACAATATTTCAAATATCACTCGATGACAACCCGACACAAGCACCAGTATCCTCAAATTATTGAAAAACAACAAAAACTCTTATCTTTGTGGGACCTTCTAATAATGCAACATTGCATGCAGTTATTTTCAATCTTAATTTCCGTACCAATACTACAAATTAAGTGCCGTACTTTTCTTCTCAACTGTAATACACTGAATTTGAAGTTGTTCATACGATCAGGACAGTCAAAATATCCAGATTACATACAGTTTTTTTTGGTTGGAATTGACAACATTTTCATATTAAATTTAAAGGTAATTAACTAGAAGAATTACTGTAGGTTTTGAAACGAGGTTCAGCAAAACCATAGCGAATATGGTTTTTTTCTCAATAGTTAGGAGTTTATTAATACGGTCTAATCAAAAGGTTAACAACAAACATTCTATAAGTCTTGACCGCACTTAAAACCCCATTGAATATGGTATCGTTTTAATCTGTTAAAAAACTTTCTTCAATATATTTCGACTTTGACAAAATAGGTAGAAACTGTGTGATTGTGTGTGAACCATCCGATCTCAATCGAATGGTCTAAATTGCTAACTACGGGTATGACTATAACGTACAAATCCATATTTCATATACCAAGCTATATATTTTTTTAGTTACCATGTTTTTGGTGTGCAGTTTCCACCGACCATGTTGATGAATAATCTACACAGGAATCCTAACTGACCACGAGTAATATATCAAGCTATTTAACCTCAAATATATGTTTTCAGACGGAAGCATTATATATCCAACCTCGTTTTGGATTTTGGTCCCCAATCAAAGCTGGTCCATGCATATTAATTAAGGCTATTTTTTTTAGTGTTCTAGATTTAGTACAAGTGGTCCATAATCATAGTTCCAGCTGTTTTTTTAACTCTTCATGGTCACATAAGGCTACTTTAATTCTCTCATGGCCTCATTCATTTATGTTGTAATCATAAACTTCAAAACCACATTCTTCTTATCAAACATAGAACTCTATTATTCCTCTTGTCATATCATCATGCCACATACTATACATTCAATCATACATGTAAAGGTGTGGCCTAAAGGAATTCACTCATACATTCATAGAATAGTAGATAATATTTCAAGACACGTATAATCAGAAAAATAAGGTAAAGCAATAGTATCTAGAACCTACTAGAATTATATATGTAAAAGACTAAATTGCGTAGAACCCTTTTTAAGATATATATAGTTTTCGACAATTGAGTTGTGTTGAAAGTAAAAATACACCTCTGGTACGTAACTCAATTATTGGAACATGTTTTTCTTTTAAAAAAAAAAAGTTAAAATACACCTCTACCAACTGCTAGATATGTTGAAAGTACAAATACAAATTCGGAATTTGAATTGCCGAATATGTATTCGTGATTTCAACATGTTTGGCAATTCAATTGACAGATGTGTATTTTAAATTGAGTTGATTTTTACTTGATTTTCCTAAGGAAAGTTTGCATCAACATATTTTAACGAGATTTCTACCTTTATTTGCTAAAAAAAGTTGAGGTGGAGAAGTGTTGAGAGTGTAGTGTGAAAAGAGAAGATGAAGTAGAGTTAAGTGTTAGTGGTAGTTGGGATTTTTCAAAAATAAAAAAAATTAGAGGATTGGGGTGTGAGTGTAGCCATGAGATGGGGTGGTGTGGGAGAAATTTTCATACTACTCTTATAGTGGCCCAACAATTTAGGGACTAGGGGCACGCTCATTCCTTAATTTATTATAAAGTGAAATACTAACTACACCCTTCGAATTTAATAGCACATACCCTATTTATTAGCAATTTTCATTTCTTCTTGATCTGGCACCAACACATACCCCCTCTGTTTCTACGTATCTTTAAGTAAAAAATCAAATACTACGTAGTTATTGGGTAGAAAATATTTATATGAGTTTATTTTCCATTAATGCTTATTAAAGAAATGAAGTTTGAAACTTATGGGATAGATTATTTTAGAGAGAGAGAGTGGGTGATGAAAAAAAAAAAAAACAGGGTGTAGTTGGCTATTCAGCGAAGGAAGTAAACAAACCCATTGCTTAAAGTACAAAGCTCACGACCTATAATAAAGGGGGGGCCATGCTTCTTAGAATCCCCTAGCTACTCACTAGACACCCCCTTTGCCCTATGAAAAGACCAAAATACCCTCACTAAAAAAAGAAAATTCCATACTCAACTCTCACTCTCATCCCAAACACCCCTAAAACCTCTAAACACTCATTACTCTCACTCTCATCACTCACTCACACTCCACACCCTTACCTCAATCTAATCTAACATCTCAAAGCTGAAATCTACCTCCATTTAGTATCAACATTAAGGTATGTAGCTGAATCTATGAATTTGTAGCTTTATTTCGCGCATTCTTGTTGATTTACGTTTTTTTTGAAATTGCGCACAGTTTGTACCTGCAGAGGTCGAACACGCGCATTCAAGCGTGCACCGAACAATATGGTTTGATCGGTCGTGCGCCGAACATACTAAAATTAGGGATCTCTGTATTGAGTTAGTTCGGCCAAGCGTGCGCCGAACAGGTTCGAATTTCAGTTATCCGAACCTACCTGATACATAGAATATGCAGAATTTCTAGTTTTTAACTAGTTTGTGTGATTTTTGCCAAACGTTGTAGGTTTGAAGATGGATGAAACTGGCCCCCTATCCCTATCACTAGCTAATTCAATTGTCGTGGATCATTCGAGTTCATTCCAAACTGATCAAGTCTTTGCTACTCGTGGTGATTTGTTGAATTATGTCCGGTCTGTTTGCCGTACACTTGGGATAGTTACGGTTATCAATCGATCGGACAACGGGGCGAGGTCGGGTAAAATATTCTGTGAGCTGATTTGTGAAAAGGCAGGGAAGTACAAGCATGCTGACATGGTTCAAAGGCGAGTAGAAAATGTTGTTGCAAGTTTCGTCTGAAGGGAAAGTTTATTAAAAAAACTTGGAGGATGAATATTGTCTGTTATGTGTGGCATACATAACCACACATTACAGACTTATCCTCAAGGTCATCCAAATGATAATAGATTAACAACTGAGCAGAAGGAAGTGGTTTCAAGAATGTTGAAGAACTTGATTGCTTCGAATCGAATCTTGGCCGAGCTGAGGTCTACTTACCCAAGAGACGACCACTTCAATCTAAAGCAAATTTATAATGTACGGTCAAGGTTAAGAACAACTAATCGTCAGGGTAGGACAGAACTTCAACAATTAATGAATTTGCTGGAGCGTGATATGTATGTTTATTGGCACAGAGTTGATGAAGGGACTGACATTGTGAAGGACATTTTTTGGGCACACCCCGACTCAGTGGAGCTATTGAATACATTTGCAATTGCTTTGATGATCGATTCCACATATATACAAGACCAATCGGTATAGGTATCCGTTGGTTGAGATTGTCGGTGTGACATCAACAGAGCATACTTTCTCGGTTGCATTCGCTTATGTGAATTGGGAGAAGAAGGGTAATTTTATTTGGGTACTTGAAAAACTAAAGGGGTTGTTTAGAAGACCGAAAGATATGCCAAAGGTGATACTTACCGACTGTGACACGACTATTATGAATGCTTTGACCATTGTTTTTCCGACTTCCGCAAACTTGTTGTGCTAATTTCACATAAAGAAGAATGTCAGGGCAAAGGCAAGGTTGCTGATCCATCCCGTGGTTGTTGCTGAGGGGAAGGAAGAGCGTCTGATGGACCGAGTAGATGAAGTGATGGAATATTTTCAGAAAGTTGTCCACGCGAAGACAGAGGAAGCTTATGAGTTGGCTTGGGGCCAATTTGAGGCGGTGTGTCAACCTTTTGACAACTTCGTTTCATATGTGAAGAAGACTTGAACCGACCCCCATAAAGAGAGATTTGTAGAAGCGTGGATAAACCGTCATATGCACCTAGGAAACACCACCACCAACCGTGTGGAGTCGGCACACTCGGCTTTAAAGAATGTTCTACATGACAGTAGGGGCGATATGTGTAAGTGTTGGGATTCGGTCAATGAGATGCTTAAGACACAACATGGTGAGTTGAAGCGACATTTTGAGTTGAGTCTAAGAAGAGTCAAATTTAGTCATTGGAACAAAATTTATGACAATCTTAAGGTCTTAGTTTCTTCATGTGTAATGGACTATCTCACAAAGAGTCTAAGCGTAGCTTCTTTGGGATGACCTCTTCTGATTGCGGATGCGAGATAAAAACGATGCACGGTCTACCGTGCGCATGTCAGCTTTCTAGGTAATTTATTGAACTTACTCTTTTAGTTTTATATAACATATAATGATTATGTTTGTAATCTGAAATTCATATATTTTGTAGTTACATAGGGAACCTGTCTCGTGTTCCGTTGGATATAATACATAATCATTGGAAGAGGCTTACTTTTGTTGTTTCCCATGATGAAGACGTGACGGGATCACCAAATGATGAGCTTAATTTGAAGATTGAATTTGAGGCTATACAACGGAGGTTTGATGTTGATCGATCTTTGGCCGGGTAAAGTAATCATAAAGCAAAAAGCACGTGAGTTGGCATTCCCGGACACTACTTCCATGTGTCCACCTCCGGAACGAGTCACTACAAAGGGTGCACCTAAGAAAGATAAGGGAAAGAAAAAGGGGAACAAGAGCGATGAATTTTCAACAAAGCTAGATCCATCATTGTGGGAACATGTTGATAATTATTTTGATTCCCAACAAGACAGCACCTCCGCTGCTGCTCAGTCATGCAAACGGCATACTCCACCGGTATCAAATTCATCAACTCTAGGACAGAGTAGAAGTTCCACCCCAAGTACCTTTCCGGTACCTAAAGGTGGACCTCATAAAGCTACAAAAATGGCTAAAAGTGGGGTTCCTACACCGCCATTACCAAAGAAGTTTGATCCTACTCCCTCACAAATTGAGCAACCAACCCAAACAACAAGTTCCAACCTCGCACTCACTCAAATTCAGGGACTAACACTAAACCCAACCCCTCCCATCATTCGGTCAGAAGCATACAATTCATTCATAGCTTATATGCCGAAGGAGATGCATCGCTTTATTGAGGATATAGTTAATGTGCAAGGTGACAGTAACTGCGGGTTTCAGTGCTTTGCTAGACTACTTGGAAGGGGTGAGGACGATTTCGGAGAGTGAGGAATGAGTTATTTGAAGAGTTCTGAGAAAAACATCGACTTGTACACGCGCTTGTTTGAAGGAGGATGTCCGAGTCCACCATATTATGAAGGCTTTGAAGAAAAACCATAGGGAAGTTACTGGGAGCGAGATAATTTCTTTGGTATCGTGCTCTTCCCTTTCTCTGTTTATCCATTTACGATTGCACCAATCAAGACCTGCCTTTGGTCTTCCACATATTGTTCTCGGGTAACCACTTTGTTACTGTAGGTTATGAAGAGAGAGGCTCCCAATGCCGGAACAATTACGCCATGGACAAATTCTTAGGGAAAGAGATAGCAAAGGATCGACACCGGGCAATATACTGGGACCTTTGTAACAATATAAAGCTTTAAACCCCTATTTGCATGCTCCTCAAACTGTTGATTTGAGCAAAGATTGATTTTGATGTATTTTTGGAATTTCTTTGTCTATTTAATGACTTCTTAATGTATTAGACAATTGTATTAAGACAATATAATGTTTTTTCGATCTATTTGAGTGATTTAGTTTGATTCTAGTAGTTATTTTAGACGTGAAATTACAAGTTCTTTTCAAAAAAACTGCTGCACAGGTTGTTGTCCAGAAACTGATTGTTTCTGTCAAGTATCAGGACGGTTCGACCCTCACAAAATCAAATAGGTTCGAATTTCATACAACCGAACAGTACAAAACGTAGAATTCGATGGAGGTACAATCGAACCGTGGGCCGAACAGTCCATTTTTGTCAGTCACATGCTTTTCACGTGAGGGCACTTTGAGATTAAACCAAAATTGGGGGTGTCTGCTGAGTAGAGGGGGGGGGGGGTTGTATGAAGCATGGGCCTAAAGGGGTTCCATGCTCTAAGTGCAAGAGAGGGTGATATTAAGGATGTTGCACCTCCCACCCCACTTTTTTCTCCCTCATACCCAACCCAACCCCAATCATGATTCACCATCGTCCACTGCCAGCGTGACACTATCACCTCCTCCCTCATGGCTCCACTACCCCTCCCCTCCCACAAATATAAGTAGCCTCACCCCCTCTCAAAGCATAACCACCCTCCACTACTTCACCACCATCCATGGCTGCCCCACCTGAAACACCTTCGCGCCACCATCCTCCCCCTCCACAACCACCGTGCCTCCACCACCACTAACCGAAGCTGCAAAATCATAAGTATCGTGGTTTTCAAAAGCTGAGTTTTCAGAACACCTGTGGTCGAGTAGTGATGAACTCTAGGATGAGTTCAGTCCACATTTGAAAATTAAGCTTCTGGATGTATAATTTAAATAGTCATCTGAAAACTAAATTTTCGTAAACTCAATTGATTTATAAAAAAGTATTTGTCAAAGTTATAGCAAAACAAAAATTATTGTTTGATGGAATTATCAAAATAATCATAAAAACTGGCACCATAAATAATTATTTTCAAATAAAACTAATGTTGCTTTTTTAAAACCTGAAATAAAATCAATAATTTTTCAATTGTATTTAATTTTATTTTAATATTATTTAAATAAAATAAAAGATCTTAGAGTAAGTTACACGCGTCTCATTAGCTATTAGGAACATGACCCATAATTAGTTGTATACTTGTAAATAAAAGAAATAATTTTTTAATTGTATTTAATTACAATTTAATAGGCAGAAATTTATTTTAAAAATATTTTATGCTACCAAATGCATTGATTTTATTTAAAAACTAATTATTTATGGAACCAATTTTTTTTCATTATTTTTATACTTTACATCAAAAATTGATTTCTGTTTACCTATAACTTTAACAATCACTTTTTATATAAATACTAGATAGGCAGAAAAAAAAACTTACTTCAAAGGCATTCTTTAGTATGTTTTTCTTTTGTGAAATTTTTTCTATGGTATGTGTAAATTAGGATTTTGTTCCTTATAATAAATACTAGACGGGGACTCCGATTATTCAGAGCCCCTTTTTTCTGGATACTGGAGAAGGGTCAAAGACCTTTAGATCAAAAAAATACTAGATAGTGACATAGGATACTCAATTTTTTAGGGTGATATTTTATTGGTATAAACTGGTATCATTTGCACGCAACTGCAGAGAGTAATCCTTCAAACCGGGTAGAACCACAATGGGCAACAAAACTATCTCTCAAGAGGTATTTAACATTCCTGCATGTTCAAGACTGTATTCGAACACATGACATTGGTTAAGCTGGAAAGACTCTTATTATCTCATCCAAATTCTCTTAGATTTAGGGTGATATTACAAATATTAGATAGGGTCTTCAAATTTCAGTTTTTTTTTTTTTAATTAAATTTTTGTGAGGAAAATTAAAAAACCGATTTATCACTCATTATTATCTGATAAGAATTTTAAATTTTCTTAACAAGAATTCAAAACTGAAATTTCTGATAACTTTTAATTTTGAAATTCAAACACCTGGAAATAAATTTGTAATCCAAAATTAATTTCATATCGATTTTTTTTAAAAAAATAGGGTTAAATATGTTTTAGACCTCTGCAAATATAACGTGTTTTGATTTAGGCCCCAACAAATTATTTTTTTAGTAAAAAGTCATTGTAAAATCAATTGTTTTGATATAAGCACTTCTGTTAGTCAAATGTTACAAAAAAACATAGTTGACTAACAGAAGTCCTACGTGGCTTTTAATTTTTTTTTAAATCTTAACTATTTGGCATCCACATCATCATCTCTCTCAACTTCACCTCTCTCATCTCCCTTCCCCATCTCCATGACCAACCACCCCAATATCCGGTGACCCTTCGCCGGCAACCACTACACCACCACCACCACAACCATTCTCTTCTCTCTCTCACCCGCACCACAACCACTCTCCTCTCTCTCTCACCCACACCACCACCACCACAACCACTATCTTCCCTATCTCACCCACCCCACAACCACCACTCCACTTTTTTATGACATGTTATACTCCTAATTTCACATGTGCAAAACCCCCAAATTTCACATCTCTATATATGTTTCCCAATTATTGAAATCCCCAAATTTGTTTATGTGCAATACAATTGAATCCTAATTCTAAAATCCCCAAATCCTTTCACTTGGTTTTATGCTACGAATTCCAACATTTCTGGGTTATATGGTGGTGAAGAGAGAAAGGAAGGGAATGAAGGTGGTGAGGAAGGTTGAAGGTTGGAGGTTGAAGATGAAGAAGATTGAAAGAGGCGAAGAATAAAAATAAATTAAAATTAAAAATAATGACTTGGCATTACAAGTAACATTAAAAATAAATTAGAAAAAATAAATTAATGACAACTCAGCGTTTTTGTAACTTTGGGTTAACAGAAGAGTTTATATCAAAACAGTGTATTTTGCAAGGGCTTTTTACTAAAAAAAATAATTTGCAAGGGCCTAAACCAAAATACGCTATATTTGCAGGGGCCTCAAATATATTTAAGCCAAAAAATATTATTCCAGAAAATTTAGAAAACTATCTTCCTATTTAAGCCAAAAAAATATTATTCCAGAAAATATAGAAAAATATCTTCCTATTTAAGCCAAAACTGCCCAAAACGTTAAGTTATTTTGAATAAAATATTCCAAAACGTATTTAGCTGGTGCATCAAAATTCAGATTATAAATTCATAAATTCCCTATTTTAGAGACCTCCAAAAAGTTCAAAAATAACCAAAAATAACAACTTCCCAAAATTATTTTGATTTTTTTCATATATCATATCTGATATCTCTATTTTTTATTCTTTTTTTTTTGGTCAAACTATTTTTTATTCTTTATCTTTATCTCTCTACATTTCATTTTATATCAATAAATATCAATAAAAGTGAAAAGGTGTTTAAACCAAAAATAAATAAAAGTGAAAAGGTGTAAAAGAAACTAATATATTTTTTTGACCAAAAAAGAAATTAATATATATATATATAGTAAAATTAAAATTAGAAAAAGTTTGTACCCGCCAAAAACAAACGTTACGTTTCTCTCTCTTGTTTATAACAAAAACGCGCAGTGAATAAACAAAAAACTGTTACTTTCTTGAAGCTACGTTCTCATCTAAATCAAAAGGATTGGTTCACTCTTCACTTCCCGTTACGTTCTGTTCCTATTTCATCGCTTTCTCTTTCATCACTTCCGTTTTTCACTCTCTCTCTAACTGTGCTGGTGCTGCTGCGGTATAAAACAAAGGTACGCTACTTCGAAAAACTATAATATGGGTTTTGCTCATTTTCTCTATAGAGAAAGTGGGTTTGATGAAAAATGTGATTTTGATTGGTTATTAAATAGGGTTTGCAGAGTATCTCTGTTGCCTTGTCTTCATCTGCTTTCAGTATAACTCTATAAGGTGATGTTTTTTTCTCAATATTTTGAATGTTAATTTACAATTGCTTTGTGTTATTATGTTAGCGTGAAATCAATGACCAAATTTATATATTTGTGCGCTTGATTATTCCTCACTTGTAGGTTTATGATGATAATGACCAAATTTCCCTGCTTGTAATATGATTCTTCAGAATTCAGATTAAAGCTGTTATTTTCCTCCCTCTTTGTTGATTTCTATAGATGATTTGGTTAACTTGTTGATTTGTTTGATAAAAGCTTTTTTTTTTTTTTTTTAAAAAAAATTAGGGTTAGTTAAAGATTAGAGATGTACAATTGAGACACCTATGCATGCAGTAGATTTGTTTATTAGACTCCAGATTAACATTGAGACAATGTTTTTGTCATCATTTTCTGTTTTCACCTTTAATTACAAATCTATCACCTTGTTTTCATAGATTTTTGAGGAAGTAGTGATTTTTCGTACAAATCTTTGAACAAATTGAGATAGAAAATAAAACACATTTTGCAGCAAAACAAGCCCATGCTATAGTCTTGGGTGTATAAGACACTCATTTTTAGAATGAGTTGTATATCTTAGGTTTTTTATGTGTATTTATACACCAAAAACCTTGATCCTGGAGCATTCTATTTCTTTTAAGAAATGGAGAGGATTTGAACTCACTTTTATATCCGATTCTTATAGCATTTATTGTTTCGCGTATCTTATTTGTATAATTATGATAATGATAGGAACCAGATGTGAAACAAGTAATTCTGATGTTGTCATATGCTATAAATTTGAATTTGAATAGGCCTTTGTATTGCATTTTCTGTTTTTATCAGTCACTACAAACTTGTAATCTTCTTTGCTTTGTTTGAAACTAACTTTCTTTTATTATTTCAGGATTATTTCCCTCAATCTTGTAGTCATAAATCTTCTGCAATCCAATGGCTGAGAAATGTGTTGATGTACCAATGGTCACTGAAGTAACTATGCCACGTGTTGCTGGATTAAGAAGGCACTCTTCTGTAAAAGCAAGTTCTGAAAACAATGAAGAAAAAGTTGCTCCTCATTATCTCAGAGCTTCTACTGGCTCTTGTCATGATTTCTGTAAATATGGAAGGAAACTTGCATTGGAAGCAAAGAAGAAAAGTTCCATACCTAAAAGAGCTGAAAGAAAAGCACTTCAGAAAAGCTCAGAAGTGATTACTTGTGAAATAACTACATCAGTTACCAAACTTACAACATCAATTGATTCTGATGCCCTTGACACAATTGAGCAGGAAAAGGCTACAAAAGTATCTGAAGTTCTGGTGAACAAGAACAGAACATCATTGATTAGGGAAAACCAGCATCAAAATCCAATATTTCCTTTACCCCAAAAACAAGTTGGCAAAAAGTTTCATCAAGTTTTGAGTTGGATACTAGTTCTAAACCAACTTCCAAGAGGGTGAGAGCTTCATCAATATCAACTTCTAAGAAGGAGGAACCTGATCAACTGAAATCAACTTCTGAGTGGGTGAAAACTTATCCAAAATCAACTTCCAAGGTGGTCAAAACTTCATCAAAGTCTACTTGAAAAAAGCGCAAACTTCATTGAAGTTGTCTTCATCTTCAAGAGCTTCAATGTCATCTAAAACTGAGTCTCATGTTATGAATCAATCAAAGGCTAGAAAAGTTGAACCAGAGGAACAAAACAATGAGGTGGAGGAGAAGACTTTGTATGTCATCATGGTAGAAAATGCAAAGGAAACTTTTCAATCTGATCAAAATGCAACCCAGGATATTGAATTGTCTCCATCTCATTCATTGTCATCCTCTTCAATTTCTCAATTCTCATCACAAGAGGAATCAGAATATGGCACCAGTGAATTTGAGGAGGATTCTTTATCAGCAAAAGAAGAATACAAAGAAAAAGTGGAGACTTTTGAAGTTGAGGAGAAAGGCAAGCCTGAAAAAGATGATGGGGTTATAGTATATTTTGAAGACAAGGACTGTGAGAAGTTAAAGGAGAAATTAGAAGAAAGTGAAATTGAGGAAAGTAAATCAAAGAAGCTTACATTTAAGAGCGGAAAAGTTTTGGAGGTTAGTGACAACAGTGTTGCAGAGAAGGTTGTTTTGAGACATCAAGATATGGATGGAAAGAAAGATGGACAAGTATTGTTGAACAATGTGATTGAGGAAAGAGCAAGTAAAGTGGTTGAAATTCAGAAGAACAAGGTTAAAGCTTTGGTTGATGCATTTGAAACTTTAATATCTCTTCATGGGAAAAAAGTTTATGCAGCAAATACTGTGAATTGATATTTTTCTAGTATTTCATTTACTTTTTGTAAAGAAATGATAGGGAAATATATCCAAGGGAAGATTGGGGTAGTAGAATTGAGTCAACCAGCTGATGATTCTGTAGAAAGTATAGATAGATTTTTGCTTGTCTTGAAAGTTGAAAGGCAGATATATAGTTGTACTTGAGTGAACATACTATTACTATTCTGTCTTTGAAATTAGTGCCTAATGTGATTGATTTTTTATGTTTTGAATAAAACAGTGATAATGCTGGTGAATATTTTTGTTTACATAAATGCTTAGAACCTTAAAGCAGTGAACCATTTTAAAATGGATCGAATTTGTTTCGCGTCGTCTGATTAGATGAAATAACAAATAAAACCACTCACATTATTTATTATACGGTCACACTTGAGTTTGAAAGCGTCTCTCTCTCTACATGTTGAAATTGCGGATGCAACCAGACTTTGAAATGGATAGAATGAATTGGTTAATTCCAAATTTAGTTTGTTAAAATAATGAATGACAAGAAATGAAAATACCTTCCATTATCCTAATAATAATAACGCCACGTCAGCCAGCTCAGTAATGCTGACAGACAGGTGTCCCCAACCTTATGAATCCAATGATTGTCTTGTCTTGTCTCACACTCACTTCTACTCCTTTTGTTTATTGACCCACCATATTGCCCCGAGATAGACGTGAAATTACCTAACCACGTGTTTGTTTGTTTGTTTGTTACCACGTGTCTCTCTCTCTCTCTCTCTCTCTCTCTCTTGTTGCTGTGATTCAGGAGGAATTTGTCTCTTTGCACGAGGAAATAGTGTTAAGTTGCTGTGTATTTTATTTGTTGTTTTGTCTCAGATGCGAAACTGGGAATGAATGAGTTGAAGCCAAATTGATTGAACAATTTACTTTAATTTTCTAACTTCATATTCTACATCAGATGTATGTGTAAGACCCTGTTTGGAAACAAATACATGAGCAGATAAAAACAAGTTGGTATTTATAATTATGATGATGATGATGATGAATATACATCAACTGAATATGAAATATCAGAACATAAAAGTAGCACACACACTCTCAATTTGTAGCCTTCATTTTCACCTTGGAGATGATATGATAGAGATGATATTTAGTGGATTGTAACCTAACCTTTTAGGTGAATTCTTTATTATATATTCTCTGTTTCAGATCTATAATCATTAAACTGTTATTTGTACACTTCAGTATCGTTTACATCAGTTTTAATTTGAAAAAAAGTGAAAGTAGTTAAAGTGTCGGTGACATCGACACGACACGCGTGTCGAACACCAGACACGTCTTCAACCTCAGGTGTCGTCAGTGGTGCTAAATTTGATTAAAATTTTTGGATTTTGTCAACTTCTCTTATACCCCTTAAGTTAGTTTGCCAACAAAGAGAATTTATAAACTGATGATTTTTCATTTAGATTTGCTAGGTGGAAAAAATGATTATCTCAAAGCAATACCGATGCATACACTCAGCTAGCTGTCAATGTACTAAAGGCCATTTAAGTGAAGATGTGGTTTTCTTAGTGTTTCATAAACTAAGTTGGAATCCCAAGTTGATTGCTACTCTGTCATGTGTGTGCAAATGGTTTGATGATTTCGCGAAACGAGTTCTATGGAAAGAGTTCTGTCGAACAAGAGCTCCAAAGATGTTACGCGATCTGCAATCTAACGGAAGCCACATCGTCGACGGGAACTGGAGGGCTCTAGGGAAGCTACTTACATACTGTTCAGGATGCTCAAAAGGTGACTTGTTCAATACTAGTATTCAGATCCCTGCTCACTTTGTAAACCAGACTCGATTTTCGAGAACATCGGGGAAGAGCTTTCTTTTACCGCAATGTAGAACTGATGTTTTATATGTGTCTGATCCTTGTGAGCATCATTACCAAAGTGAAGAAGGAGATATAGGATTCTTCCGTGGAGTTTTTAAGTCATTTGGAACTTCAATGGTTACAAAGATACTAATTAGTAAAGGTGCTAAGCTTCATCCAACAGAATGTTGCCCTTATTGTAAGGCTAAGTTGTGGAGTATGTTGCAAGCTAAAATGATCCCTCAAAGTGCTAATTGTAGGTTGGGTTGTTATGATGATCGTATTGAGTATTATGTGTGCCTTAATGGTCACTTGATTGGGATTTGTACCTTATTACCATTGTCTGATTCTGAAGAAGCACAGGCTCCTGAGCTGGAGTAGTAGCTACTTCCTTCGGACTCGTATATAAGTAATAAATAACTTTTTAGATTAATTGAAAAAATGATGTATATGTAGCATAATCCCTTGACATAGGTGTTATTATTGTATTAACTTATTTGTATTTGATATTTGTGGTTATTTCTAATATATCTGATGTGTTTATAGTATTCTGATTATTTCCAAAGCAAATTTAGTACTCTTATTCATGTATCTAAATGACATTAAGCCTGCCTACAGTCCAGTATTCTGAAGGCATACAACGCGACACAATGGTTGAAAACTGAACCGGTCGATCAAGTGGTTGAATCGGGGTCCGACCAGTTTAGTGGTTGGTTCAACTCTATTTGAACCGCTAACCAAATTGAGTTCAACCATTTTGAATGATTTTCGTTTTTGCTTTTGTATAGAGTTTCCACTAAATTCGATTGTTTATTTGTTTACTTTAATCATTTGATTTAATTGTGGTTGAACCAATTGAACCATGACATAAAGGTCTCACACGCTCGAAATATTACCAATTTTTCATCTGAATCGTCATACAAAAGGCTGTCAGTATGTACTATGTGATATACCATGCATTTTTTGTATTGTGGTATCTCTGCCTGGGTAACAGATGTGCTTGCGCACTATCATACCCGTTCAGTATCATCAGCATTCACTTGTATGTTTTAGATTTATTGGTTGTCTTTCATGCAAAAATTCCAACTTCAAAAGAAATACTTTATATTTAGAGAGGTGGCCCTGAGCCAGTGGCGGATCCAGGATTCTAAGTTAGGGTGTTCCTTTTCCTTTAATGATTTAACAATTGTACGATTTAAAAAAATAATAATAAAGTAATGTTCCAAAAAAATCAACGATAAAGTAGTGTTCCAAAATAAAGTATCTTTTAATCCAAGTCTAATTGCATTTTCCTCTTTCTCATAGCTCGGAAGCGTTTGATGATATCTAAATCATCGACTGTGCTAAAAACATCCTTCTCCACAAATGTCACCAAACAATCATTAAGCCAAGGGTTGGACATCTTGTTTCTCAACTCATCCTTCACATACTTCATTCCCGAAAATACTCGCTCAACACTTGCAGATTGCCACCAGGTAAAGATAAAGCTAATTTGAAGCCTATACACAAATCTATAGGTATGGTTCTTCTTTGTTTGCACAAGAGTCTTAGAAAGATCCGAGAGCCTCCTCAAATTGGAAAATCTATCATCATCTTTAACACTCCTAATATAATTATCAAAGTGGCTAGACAACTCTACATCATCAACATCATCAAAGTCATTTGGATACAATCTCGCTAAACGACAAGCGATTTTGAATCAAACGCTTTAAAAGAATCGCAAGGACTCAAGCATGCTACACAATGCAACAACTCAATATTTTCAGGAGTAAACCGTTCATTCAACTCTTTCAACACCAAATCAATGATACTCAAGAAGCAATCATATTTGAAATAAGAGCAAGATAATACTCTTTCTCTTGTGTAGAGTATTTTTTGTAAGAAGATTCAATACTCTGTTTTTGATTCATAAGAGCTTCACATAACCTCACACAATTGTTATGATGAATAGTCGGTGTTGCTCCTTGATGCTTCTTTAACTTATTTTTTTGATTCCAAATGTTAAAACCATCATTCACAAATTCCGTTCTTGTTGAAGAGTCATTATAAAACAAATAGCAAGGTAAACAATATACAACATCCTTTCTAACACTGTACTCTAGCCAATTATATTCATCAAACCAACTTGCACAAAATCTACGATTTTCCCCCGAAATCTTTCTAACAGGATACTTCGTCAAACATATTTGGTTAGGACCATTTAAAAGGTAAGCTCTTCTTACTTCATCTTGCACATTTGGATGATACTCAAGAATTTGTTTTCTTTTTGAGGGGTCCATCTCCAAATATGCCCATTTCTCAATAATATCATCATCTGTGAGTTCACGAATTTGAGTAATCGGTGGTGGAATTGATTGGTCATGATCTTGTGAAATTGGTGGTGGAATTGGTTGGTCATGATCTCGTGGAAGCGGTGATGGAATTGGTGGTGGAATTGGTGGTTGAATTGGTGGTGAAACTTTGGGTTTCTTGGAAAAATACCTAAGCATCCTTTTGAATGAACGGAAATAGAATTAATTCGCATTCAATGAACATGACTTGCTAATAATTTATACCGATATTCTAAACATTCTAACATTCTAATAATTTATACCGATATTCTATCGGGCTTGTGATCAATAGATAAAGGGACAATCGTGATAAGACATTCATTCATTCCAATGAAACGAAGAAAAATAAGGATGAACATAGGAAAGCTGTTTTGCATCATCATTGTTTTGTTTATCGACTAACATAAAAACAAAATTGAAGAAGAATAAATCATTACCGCTTGTCCGAAATGAAAATGGCTTCCTCTCCTTGAATCAAAAATGGCTTCTTGAGTTCTTGTCCCTTAAACAAATATTACAGAAAGAAAAAAAATCAATTGAAATCAAAGAATAAGAAACAAAAACGTTACCTGAAGAAAAAAACCATTACTGCAGAAAGTAAATTGAAGAAGAAGAAGAATGAAATTGAAGAAATAGAGAAGAAGAAGAAGAACGAAATTGAAGAAATATGAAGAAGAAGAACGAAATTGAAGAATAGAGAAGAAGAAGAAAAAGAAGAAGAAGAAGAAGAAGAACGAAATTGAAGAAATTAATGGGTGAAAAAGAATAGAATTGTGCGCTGAAATTTTAGAGAAGAGAAGAATGCACGTGAAAGGGAAGAAGAAGAAAGCGTGAAAGTGAAAGAGAAGAGAGAGTGCGTGAAAGAGAAGAGAGAGAGAGTGTGCGCTAAATTTGGGGCTCACTAAAACAACATTGTTTGGCAAAATAATTTAAAAAGGAACAAAACAAACTATAATAGTGTGTTCCCTAGGACTTGAACTCAGGACCTATTATGTAAAATATGGGGGTACTACCACTATGGCCAGGATGTTTGGGTGTTCCTGGGAATACCAGGAACACCCTTTAAATCCGCCCCTGCCCTGAGCATGGGCGAGATGGGCAACCGCCCAGAGCCCTATTTTGTTCGGGGCACCAAAATAATGTTGAATTCTTTAAAGACAATTAATTGTTTCCTAATGGTTGCAGATATATAGCAAGATATTAACTATTCCGGTTACAAAAAATATTTTTCTAAATTGAAATTGTTAAAAACTAATTTGCAGCCTATAGTGTCACAAATTAGATTAAGTAGTCTCACTTTAGTTTCTATTAAAAATAATTCTTAATTTTTTTTAATTATGAACGAATTATTAATGATTTTCAACAAAAATGCAATGATAATATTATTCAAATAAATACAAAGAGCATCATTTTATTGGTTCGTCCAGGATAACCAAAATCTTAGGATCGACTGTGTCTTAAGGCAGTGAGAGCATCAAAATGCATAAGAATATGCAATTCAGTGTTAAGTTTCCTATAACATAATAAGATTCTGGTATTAAAAAATTGACTTATCAATGTACTTTTTTTAAGAGTACTCATCAATGTATAGGCTAGTAAAATTAAAAAAGGTAAACAGATTACATATTAGTGAAAATGCTATACAAGTCACCTCATGTTTTCATTTGTTTATTTTTCTTTAAAAATGCCACATTAGAGTTGCATGTTTTTTTGCAAATAGAATTGCATGTTTGCATGACACCTACTAACAAATTTTACACGGAAAACACAATAGTGTTGTTTGATAGAAAAAAACGATTATCATGTGATACTCATACATGATAACAAAGTCGCTCTACCCTATAAAACATTATTCGGTCACCTCTTCTCCCTCGTTAACTTGATTAGTATCTATTTTCTTTCTATTCTCACTACCTTCGATTCTATATTAAAATAAATGTGTGATTCGTGTAATGCGGGATATGGAATGTCATTTTTTTATTAGTTTAAATATGTTTTTTGCCGCCTGCAAATATAGCGATTTTTTAAATAAGTCCCTATATAAAAAAATTAATAAAAAAGTCCCTGTAAAATAACTTTTTTTAAAACATACCCTTCTGTCCAGTAACTTTACTGACATGGTTAACGAAGTTGACATATTTAACTTTTAAAAAAGTCCCTGCAAAATAATTTTTTTTAAAAAAATACCATTTTGTTATTTTATTTTATTTTAAATTACTTACTTAGATTTATTTTTCAATTTTACCCTCACCTTCTCTTCTTCTCTATTTGTCCCTCTCATCTCTATTTTTCTATGTTACCTACCAAGTAAGTGCAGAGCTTTTAAAGGGGCGGGCGGTTGTCCCTCATCTCTATTTTTCTATGTTACCAACCAAGTAAGGGAAGAGCTTTTAAAGGGGCGGGCGGGGGCATGACCCCCACAAGAAATTAAAAAAATTAAGTAATATACAAAATAAATAATATTTTATATTTATAACTATTAGACATATGAATTTATGCACTTCCTTGAATTTAATAGATTTCAACTCAAGGCAACCTCTGCCAATTGTTTCTAGAGACGACTTCTTTGATAGCTATTGAAGTTACTTATGGATATATCAAACTCCTCTAATAGGGAAAGCTTTGCAACTTGAGATGATCCATTATTTTGTTAAGCTATAACAATACGCCAGGCGTTTCATATGTTAAGCTATAACAATACAGAGGCGTTTCAGCAACCTTGCACCGTAAGTTGTTAGTATATGTTAGTAGGAGGTGTATCTATAATAATAGTAGTGTATTCTTTAGTTTGTTAATTGGGTCCTGTCCAAGTGTTATAAGCCCAAGCTAGTGTTAGCTCGATTACTTGCCCAGCTTGACTTTCTTGTGGCGATTACTGCAGTAAATACACTCAAATGAATGCAAAGAGAATTAATTCCATAATTTACAATTTATGTTAATACGATTAGAGTTTACAATTGGTACTTGTTTGGTGCTGGGCAAGAAGCCCCATTTGGACTTTGGGCCAGGCCCAATATCTTCGCGCAAGCATGGCCCAATTACGCCAAGAGCACCTAGCACAATATACCCCGCTCGGCCACACGGGGCCGACAACCAAGATCGCACGATCGAATCCAACGGCCAAGACCGAGTGCCCACGTCTATAAATAGAGGTGCATGGCTCTCAATCCAGGTACGCTCTCATTCTTACAACTCTCGCCTATTCTCTCACTAACTTAGGCATCAGAGTGTCTACAGGTACACCCCCACCCGACGTGGGCCGCAAGCGCACTCGGACGACCGAATATCTCTCCCCAATTTTGAGAACCAGAGACAAGCTCCGGGGAAGAGGAATCCATTCTACTCTTCGAACAAGGTATACTTTCGAGTTCAAGATCGAACATTGGCGACCACAGTGGGAGGTTTCTTTGCCTGTCACTCGGTCCACTTCCTCGGACAACTTCATTGAATCCACCACGGGATTCTCCCTGTCGCCGAGCACGTCCAGGCGCGCGGTCAAGCGCAAGTGGCGCGAGATCGCCCGAGCAACTGTCGTTTCTGCACCACGAAGACCCTTCCCGAAGGTGCCGATCTCATTCTCCGACGATGATTTCTTACTCGGAGAACCCAACAAGGGCATTCCCCTGATTATTGCTGCTACGATTGCTGGGGTGAAGATAGAGCGCATTCCCATCGATCAGAGTAACACAACTGACATCATGTTCCAAGACCTCCTCCCGGCGTTCGGCCTTTCGCCCGAGGGCCTCATTCCTTACTTGGGACCCAGCCTTACAGTCCTCGGGGAGAAGGTGGTAAGTCCTCTCGGCTATTTCAAGACTTTCGTCACCTACGGCGAAGGGAGGCTTGCCCGGGCCATAAAAACTACCTTCGTGGTAATCCCCGTGCTCTGACCATATCATTGCATTATTGGAAGACTGATAACTCAAATTTATATGAGTTATTTATGCTCTTATTACTTAACTTAATTCAAGTTCTTAAGTAATATTGTTGTTTAATTAAGTAAATATATGTTGTTTAGTGTAAAAGAGGGTTAGGAACCGATTATGTGACAAATTGGCACTTTTGGTGCTTTCTTGTTATTTTTAATGTGTTTGTTCGATTTACAAAGATTAGCGCTTATAGCGCAGACGCTATAGCGTTGGATTCTGCGGTGATGAGAGAGAAAACGAAAAAGCAATTTTGGCAAAGCATGTTAAATCATCTGTAGAAGCGATGAGAGACAGATCCCTGCATCGACCACCCACCTTTTGCTTTATAGGACACTTGTCTATTTTGTAATGGTAGTTGGTAATAGTTGGTGGGATGGCTTTTCACCTTTTGGAGAGATATTTTCTTTATATTGAAGTCTTAAAAACTTCATCTTCAAGCTTGGTTTCTTTGGTTCGAAGAGAGAGAGAGTTAGAAATAACTCTTAAACTCCATTTTTCGCCCAAGCTCCATTTTCACAATAAAGAGTAGATTTTCTGCAGTCTTTGCGAGAGACGCTTATATAGCGTCAAGCGCTATAGCGGCACAGGAGCCTGTCATCATTTGGAGTGTTTTCTACCTCTTGGTGATTTCGGTTTTATGGCTTTAGGTAACACTTTTATGTTGTATTTCTTGTGTTGTTGCTCATCATGAGTGACTCTCTTGTAGTTGGATGCTTAGAGCTTTGTAATGAACCTTTAGTATCGCGTATATAATATTTCACGTTTTGCGTTTCAATCTTTGTGTGTTACTTCTTTCAAACTTGTTTTAGAAATGATCGGCTAAAATAGGTATATTCATGGAGTGCAGACATGGTCCATGATTCGAACTCAAAGATTGATATGAACGAAAAGTTGTTTAAAGACATTTAACCAATTTTTGCTTCCTCTCTAGACATAGAAGTGCAATAGTTCATAGGGCAAAAGCTGTGGGTTCTTTATTATACAGGTGAACTTATTTAGAACCTAGACATAGGCATCTTGTAATGAAACCACGGCGTTAGTGGATCTGAAAAGCACAAAATCATTTGCAACAGTAGCTGACGCTTATAGCGTGAGGCATTATAGCGCTTTACTCGGGAAATTACTTAGCAAAGAGCATTCCAACTACTCTCACTCTGAATTTCTACTTATAATCTATCTTATTTGCTTTTGTACCTTTATGTTGATGACATTAATGATTCTACAACTTGTTATTGTTACTTGTTTTACTCACTAGCTAATTTACTAATTTAATTATAGAAGTAAACTCAACAATCCCTGTGGAGACGATCTTACTTATCATTATATTACTTGTTGCGATTGTGTACACTTGCACATCACCTTTTCGCACAACAAAGACCGACTTTAGCGAAGCTGGGGCCGTCGCGTCAACAATTCACCTCTCCATGAAATTCCATTCTCTCGACGGCGATGTCATAATTATACCTGCTGACTTGGAAGCAGCGAAGCGTTGCACGCGCTCTCTTTCCACGGTCTGCGTCGCCAACCACACAGGTTACCACTCCCTTCGGAGGCTGCCATGGGAGTAAATTCTCGCCGACGTGGACGCTAGGTACGATCCAGATAGCCCAGCCGAGGAGTCCGACGACGAGCTCGCTAGGGAACTCAAGAAAAAGAACAAGCGCCCCGAGTCTCAGGGGGCGTTCCGGGAAATTCCTCTGGGCGACGACCCCAGAAGGACCGTCAAAATAGGATCCGACCTTGATCCCTAGATAGAGGAAGCCCTGATCGCCTGTTTGCGGCGCAACGCCGACCTTTTTGCGTGGTCCGCCTCAGAAATTCCCGGGATTCCCCTTGAAGTCGTCACCATTTGGCCGTAAATCCAAATGCCAAGCATGTTGCCCAGCGACGACGGGTTCAGAGCGAAGAGAAAGCCGAAGCAGCCTCGAAGGCGGTGGATGATCTGCTCTCGGCGGGTTTCATCAGAGAGGTCAAATACACCACCTGGTTATCCAACGTGGTCCTGGTAAAAAAGGTCAATGGAAAGTGGAGGATGTGTGTGGATTACACCGATCTAAACAAAGCGTGCCCGAAGGACGCTTTCCCGGTGCCGAGCATCGATAGGCTAGTAGACAACGCTTCTGGTTACAGGCTACTTTCCTTCTTGGATGCCTACTCCGGCTACAACCAAATAGCAATGAACCCTCCCGATCAGGAGAAGACGACGTTCATGACTGATCGGGGCAATTTTTGTTATCGGGTAATGCCTTTTGGTTTGAAAAATGCGGGTGCCACCTATCAGTGCATGATGAACAAAGTGTTCCGAGACCAACTCGGGCGAGTGGTGCAAGTATACCTAGACGACATGATTGTGAAGAGCAAAGCCGACAAGGTCCACGTCGCCGACCTCAAAGAAATCTTCGTAGAGGCACGAAAGAAGAACCTCAGGTTCAACCCCGAGAAGTGCACTTTCGGGGTCAGAGCGGGAAAATTCCTCGGTTTCTGCCTAACCGAGAGAGGTATCGAAGCCAACCCGGACAAATGCCGAGCAGTGACCAACATGCGCCCACCAGCTACGAAAAAGGAAGTACAAAAGCTGACTGGTATGATCGCAGCCCTCTCTAGGTTCGTCTCAAAGGCAGCCAATAGGTCCTTGCCTTTCTTCAAGGTCCTCAAAAAGGGAATAGAGTTCCAGAGGACTCCGGAATGCGAAAACGCCTTATCAGACCTGAAGAAAATTCTGTCCGAGCCACCAATCCTCTTGAGGCCCGAGGAAGGAGAAACCCTTTATCTCTACCTCGCCGAGTGGCAGAAGCCGTCAGCAGCCCAATCGTGGAAACCCAAGACGGGCAGCGCCCCGTGTATTTCGTGAGCAAGGTGTTGCAAGGCGCCGAGTCCAGGTACCAAAGAATAGAAAAAGTAGCCCTCGCCCTAGTCGTCGCCACCAGGAGATTAAGGCCATACTTCGTGGCGCATCAAATCGTAGTACAAACTGACCAGCCGATTCGTCAACTCTTGCATCGCCCAGACCTGGCAGGCAAAATCATCAAATGGGCGGTGGAATTATCAGAGTTCGGGATAAAATACGAGGCACGCGCCTCCCTGAAGGCACAAGTGCTCGCCGACTTCGTGGCGGAAATGACCCCCACACCACTCGCGGCAGAGAGGCTTTTATGGACTCTCCACGTGGACGGTTCCTCGAATTCTAAAGGAAGCGGGGCTGGCTTAATACTAGAAAACTCTGAAGGCCTGATGATTGAAGTCTCTTTGAGTTTTACATTCAGCACCTCTAACAACCAAGCCGAGTATGAGGCCTGCATACCTGGACTAAAATTGGCATCCGACTTCGGCACGAAGATTCTCGAATTGAACACCGACTCCTTGCCACTACAAAAAAACAGGGAATTAGCGAGGGACGTTCCGGTCTGGGCCAAGAGGCCCCATTTGGACTTTGGGCCAGGCCCAATATCTTCGCGCAAGCATGGCCCAATTACGCCAAGAGCACCTAGCACAACATACCCCGCTCGGGCACACGGGCCGACGCCCAAGATCGCGACGATCGAATCCAACGACCAAGACCGAAAGCGCCACGCCTATAAATAGAGGTGCGGGCTCTCAATCCAGTGCGCTCTCATTCTTGCAACTCTCGCCTATTATCTCACTGACTTAGGCATCGGAGTGTCTGCAGGTACACCCCCACCCGACGTGTGCCGCAAGCGCACTCGGACGATCAAAGATCTCTCCCCAGTTCCGAGAACCAGAGACAAGCTCTGGGGAAGCGGAATCCATTCTACTCTTCAAACAAGGTATACTTCCGAGTTCAAGATCGAAGCAGCATGCGAGCTCGACGATTCAATACACAAAGCAAGAGAGAATATAACATAAAAATAGATCTAAACCAACTACAATAGTGTTTTCTCAATATTCATTCATCCCTAACAAAAAGAGATTTAGCTACGCATAGAGGAAGAAGAGGAAAAACAGAAATTACACTTGAATGAAGAAGATGAACTCATTTGAAGCTCCAAATCTTGTTCCTAAGCCTTGAATCTTCAATAGAGATGAGATGGACTGAGTGCCTTTTAGTTCTAGGGTTTCCAAGAGTGTAAAAAACTGTTTTTTTCGAGTTCCAAGTCGCTATTTAAATGATTTCGCGCAATGACTGTTCAAAGTGTGGCGGCGTGCGCAAGATACGCGCAAAGCTACTGGAATACCACTGCAGACTTGCGCGTGACTGGCGCTTACGCCAACTTACGCGCAACAGTTACTGGAAAAGTTTTGCAATCTTGCGCGTGACTAACTCCACCAATGGACGTTTAGTACAAATGAGACCGCCGGGTGCTGTCTTGTGCTGCCAGAAACTTGTTGCTGCTTAACTCTTCCTAAATCGCTCCAACTTCACTTCTTGTTTGCACAAATTGTTCTTCAATTTGATCTAGTTCCTGAACACATAAACATAAAGAAACCCACATAACACTACAAAAAAAAAACTAGATTCAAATATTCACAAATTTCGCTTCAAACTTTATTGGTTTTCATTAAAATCTTCCTTCAAAACACGCGCTTTTTAACATTCAAAACAAGCATGTGATATGGATTTATCAGACAACGACGTTCCAAGTGAGTGGTTTACTACTGAATTTCTAAACAAAATAAAGTGATCCAGTATCCCAAATAATAAGTTGTGGCTTAAGACTGGTGTCCCTGTAATGCTCGTGAGGAATATTGACCAACTCGCTCGCCTATGCAATGGTACATGACTAATGGTAACATCTTTTGGGGAATAACGTAATAGGTGCAACCGTCCTCACACGAAAAAATATAGGTGAACCAGTATATATTCCACGAAGGCTTAAATATATTTTATCCCCCTGCAAATATACTCATTATCCATTTACCCACCTGTAAAAATAAAACTTTTAAAAAAGACCTTGCAAATATAAATTATTTCTAGTTACCCCCTCTTTGTTAGATTTTGTTAACAACGTTAAGTGTATGTTGAAACACTTATTATTTGCAGGGTGGTAAATAGATAATGAGCGTATTTGCAGGGGGTAAATGGATAATGAGAATTTTTGCAGGGGGGTAACATATATTTACGCAGGGGGTAAATGGATAATGAACATATTTGGTGTGGGGTAATGAGATATTTACACTTAACGTCATTAACAAAATCTAACAAATGTGGGGGTAACTATAAATAATTTATATTTGCAAGGTCTTTTTTAAAAGTTTTATTTTTACAGGAGGGTAAATGGATAATTGGTATATTTGCAGGGGGTAACATATATTTAAGCCTTCCACGAATGAATTTGGTTCCTAGTGGTCCTGGTATACCATTTAAATTTAAGAGATGACAATACCCTTTCTCGTTATGCTTCGCAATGACAATAAACAAAAGTCAGGGACGTCAACCTCTATCGCATGTTGTAATCTACTTGCCTAGGCCCGTGGAAAAATACTATGCACGAACACTAAGAAAGTCGTATATCGAGAACTATTTGACAATTTGTAGTTTCTAACTGGCAGCTTTATGATTTAATGTCCCTAGAATAATGTTTGTTATATGACTCTTATGTGTTTTTTATTATTACGAATCATTCACTAAAAATCATTATTATATCAAACAAAATTGAGGTGTATATAATTAAATTACATATTTATATTCGGATAACATATAATATTGTTATGTTCTTCTATACATTAAAATAAACCTAAAACAAACATGATAAACAAGTTTATTGGTGACAGATGCATAGAGTGGTAGTTGATAAAATACCTTATTTCACCCGGTATAGACATGAAACTAATAAATATCATTTTGCCCGCTACAAGAATGGCTGGAAAATGTACCGAAATCAATTTGTGCAATGGGTCGATTCGTAAAAAGATCGTTGGCCAGTGCCTTAATCTACCCTGGGACACGTGGGTCGATTCGGTGCTCCCATGTTCGATTCCCACAGTGAACAAACTCGGTGTTGACCAGTATATAATTTTTTTGGTCTAGGGGTCTTTGACCCCGCTCCGGTGTCCAGGGGAAAGGGGCCCCGAATAATCCGAAGTTCGGTCAAAAGGTAAGTAAAGTCTGGTTTCAATTTGTTCCACCTGGGGATTGAACCCGATTCCACCCCTTTAGATGGAATGCATTAACAATTTACACCCATGGAGTTTGCCAGTGCATAATTTGATCCTAAGAACTAGCGGATATTAATTTTACATAACAAAATTTGAACACTCTCGATAGACAACAATTTTAGAATTATACTACGTCTATTCGTAATGGCGGGTTTTATTTTTTTGACAAAAGTATAGACCAAAATTATACAAACACAATTTTATACATAATATGTTAATAACTTATAGTTATTTAAAAGATAATTTAGACCCGTGCAGCGCACGCGTAAAGCGCACTAGTTGAATACATTTGTTATCCTTTCTTCTGATTGAAGTCGAGCTTCTCAAATCCAAACTTCAATTCTTAATGAAGCTGGAATTCAGTACCCTAAAATGAATTAAGTTCAGCCTTTTTTTCATTTGCGTCACTAGCAACACTATGATTGGGTACGTTTAGCCGTTTCTGAAGGATGCAACTCATTTACAAGTAAAAATAAATAAATATATTTACACTGCTTTCGAGTGATAAATGTGATACATTGTCGTGTATGATATTTATACTGATTGATTTAATAGAAAGCATAATCATAAATTATATGAAACTAGAACCGAGATCATTGTTCACTTGGTATAAGGAACCCATGTATACTTGTATGTGAAACCTCTCAGTATCCTTAGAAATAAGGAGCATCTGAATAGGCATTGATTCAGGAGCCTGTGGAGAGGGTTCCAGGCTGTCTTGAGGGGTAGATTGTGAATCAGCTACAAGCTTCCTAAAAACAAGCTTTTGCTGGGGAATTTGATTGTTGCCAAATGCTGTGAGTTCTGTGTCTACTAAAATTGTATCCTCATCCTTAAATTCTCCTCTTAGAATACCCTTCGCAAGTTCATTCTCCACATTTTGCTGAATCACTCTCTTCACTGGCCTAGCCCCATAGTTGGGATCATACCCCAAACTACCAAGAAGTTGGATAGCAGCCTCTGTCACATTGATTTTCATCTTGCGATCTGCTATTCTCTTTTGCACACGCTCCAACTGCAATAAAACATGAAAAAGGAAACACATTAGAGATATGAAATACTATTATCAGTCAATATGGATAAAGAACCTAGCAAATTTTGGAAAAAGCAGGGGTTGGAGGAGTGAAATTACCTGTAACCTAACAATGCTACTGATTTGTTCGCGGTCTAGAGGCTGGAAAACAATATACTCATCAACTCTATTCATGAATTCGGGGCGAAAGATTGATCTTGCAGCATCCATTACGCGCTGCTTTATGGTTTCATAAGCCAACTCTTTGGGCCCAGTGTCATCATCTGTGTTGAGAATGTACTGAGATCCTACATTTGAAGTCATGATGATAACAGTGTTGGTAAAACTCACTGTGCGACCCTGTGAGTCAGTTACTCTCCCATCATCTAAAATTTGCAAGAACACATTGAAGACATCTGAGTGTGCCTTCTCAATCTCATCAAACAAAATAACAGCATACGGTCTGCGGCGAACTGTCTCAGTAAGCTGCCCTCCCTCTTCATAGCCAACATATCCGGGTGGTGCCCCAATCAATCTTGAAACTGCATGCTTTTCCATGTACTCGCTCATATCAATTGCATAAGTGCTTCTTCTGTGTTGAACATGTAGGAAGCCAGTGCCTTAGCCAGCTCTGTCTTTCCTACACCTGTAGGTCCCATAAACATAAAGCTAGCAATTGGACGGTGGGGATCTGAAAGACCTGCTCTTGAACGTTGGATAGCCTCGGCTACTGCCGTGACAGCAGGGTCTTGACCTATCACACGCTTGTGGAGCACTTCCTCTAAATATAACAACTTCTCCTCTCTGATTGTTGAAGTTTTGAAACGGGAATACCAGTCCACTTGCTTACGATTTCAGCAATGTCATTTCCTGTAACTTCCTCTCTCAACATAGATTTCCCAGAGTTCATATATTCATCTAACTCCTTCTCTGCACCCTCAAGTTGTTGTTGCAAAGAGTTTAGGCTGCCATACTTTAATTCAGCAGCACGATTCAGATCATACTCCCGCTCAGCCTGTTGGATCTCAAGATTCACCCTGTCTATCTGATACATTAATACAGAAGACATTAGGTGTTGATCATAAATTAATATGAAATCCGCTTCTACGTAACTAAATTTCTAACTTCATTTATAATTACCAGCTACACCCAAATACTTGCACTTGTTTATGATGGAAATACTACTTCATGTCATAATATTTTTCCTATCCATCTTTTAAACAACTGCTTAATTAAAATGAAAAAAAAGAAGCCTCCAACAAAAAAGAAAAAAGAAGTATATAACAACACACCTCTTCTTTGATTGATTGAATACGAGTCATCACAGACTTTTCTTGCTCCCACTGTTCGTTCAGCTCAGTCTGCTTCTCTTTTAAAAGAGAGAGCTCTGCCTCAAGACGATTCAGCCTATCTTTAGAAGCCTTGTCTGTATCATTCATGAGAGAGAGTCTCTCCATCTCGAGTTTCAGGACTGACCGATTGATCTCATCAAGTGCGGTAGGTTTCGAAGTGATTTCCATTTTCAGTTTGGCTGCTGCCTCATCAACCAAATCAATAGCTGAAATTTGGAAGGAGATAGAATTTAGTGACTTATGAACATCATTGATTGCAGTGCAGGAAAAAAAACTAACTAATAAACTTGCAAAAGGAATTAAAAAGAGATCAAGTCAGAACCATATTTTGATCAGTCATAACCAATCTTTCCAAAACGAGTAGGCTCCACCTGTTACTTCCTAACAGAAGCCAGGTAGCTACAATTTTAAAGATCTTTAAAAAATGATTTAAAATAATGACTTATAAGTTATATCATTTATCCCTTGAAGCAGCCGAACTATTCTCTAAGCATTGACATTTCAGTGGTTTAAGAACAAATGCAAAAGAATTCTCATTGTGCTCTAACAAACATCTGTAACTTATCTGTTTTCCATAAACCCACAACTGAACTCACATGCATGCTTAAATGTTTTAATCCTGAGTTCAATTATCATTAATATCCAAATTTGTAAGGTGTCATGTGTCAATTTAACAAGTTATTGATGGAATCTAAGTGAATGCTCCTAAAATTTGTCAGTCCTTTGGCAAATTTAAACAGGTAATTTTTACCTTTGTCAGGCAAAAATCTCCCGCTGATATATCGATCTGAGAGAATTGCAGCTTCCACAAGTGCACTGTCAGAAATCCGGACTCCATGGTGTAGCTCATACCTTTCCCGCAGTCCCCTTAGTATTGAAATGGTATCTTGAACTGTAGGTTGGTCAACATAAACTTGCTGGAAACGGCGCTCTAGTGCTGGGTCCTTCTCGATATACTTCCGGTACTCATCTAGTGTGGTTGCACCAATACATCGCAGCTCCCCCCTACCTAGCATAGGCTTTAAGAGATTACCAGCATCCATAGCACCATTTGTGGCACCTAACATGAAAAATTATAATTCCAATCAAATCCAACATCCACATCTTAATTTTTAAAATTGATTTGGCACCAGTTACATACAAAAGTCATAATGTATCAAATATGATCAGAATCCCCATTGATCTATGAAGAGTTTTTGGTATATAGACTAACTTGCATCAAGTAGTAGATACCCTTTGAGCAGATTTTAGAACCCCTAAAACTCAGGCATCTGAAAATAAAAATCTTTGAAGCTTATTACCTGCCCCAACAACTGTATGAATCTCATCAATGAAAAGGATAGTCTGACCATCAGATTCTGTTACTTCTTTAAGGACAGCTTTCAGCCTATCCTCGAATTCTCCCCGATATTTTGCTCCAGCAATAAGTGCACCCATATCAAGGGATATAAGCTGAAAAGAGACCAGTGTATAAGATCAGTTTTACAAGCCCAGACAAATATACAAACTTCCGAGGATAAAATAATAAAATTTTATGATTTTCACTAAAAATTGAAGTTAAAACTAGATAAGGAAATAGTAGGGATCATTATAGCAAAATTTGAAAATGGTAATTGAAACTTAGCAACTAATTATTTCTATTCTATGGTCCACTTTAGCCTCCTTCTCCATCCATGTCAATTCTATCAAGAATAATCTAAACAATTGTATAAAGCACATACCCTACGGTTCATCAAAGCTTGAGGAACATCTCCTTGCACAATTCTCTGAGCGAGTCTGTTTCAATGGAAAAAAATAGATCAATATCCCTAATAACACTGCAAGGAATACCAACAAAAACAACATAATTATTTAACCTTTTTTTTTTTCAATGAAATTGTGAGAAAACCATGAAACTTGGTTAAACACATCTTTCACAGGCACCTAATCACCTACGTCCACACTGAGCGTATAACTGATCATATTATTTCCTTTATTCTAGTTTATACTACCTTACAAAGTATCAAATTCTCCCTGTATTTTAGTTTGTAGTATAATTGAAAAGAGAGGAATAAGCTATCATGTCAACTGTCAAGATAATCAGAGTAGTGAACTTGTCTAATCAAATTTATCACTTAATCCAACTCTTAAACCACATTCATCTTTTTAATACACCATCTTTGAAGACTAAATTTACATGTATTGTATACTTTTAATGAAGTTTTTTACTTTTTTAAAAAATGTGTACCATGACGTGTTTAAATAAAATTAGTATTATTTTTTAACCCATGACACAGGTGCCATTGCTATTTGCTAGTATTTATTTAGCAAACTAGAGTCAGACAATGAGATTAAGGCCCACCAATACTGGTTCCGTCATGTAAAATATAGCAGCAAAGGTGCTCAACAACAAGTGGAAAAACAATCCCATCCCAGGCAACAGGTAGGGGAAAGAACTAGCACATACCCTTCAGAAATTGCAGTCTTTCCGACACCAGGCTCACCAATCAGCACAGGGTTGTTCTTTGTTCTCCTGGAGAGAATTTGGATGCACCTGCGTATTTCATCATCTCTTCCTATGACTGGGTCAAGTTTTCCTGCTTTAGCCATTGCTGTCAAATCTTTTCCATATTTTTCCAAGGCTTCATACTTCCCTTCAGGATCTGTAACAAACTTAAAATGAGTCTTGATCAATTCTAAATGTTGACAATCATCTCCAATGTGATGGGATAACATAAATCCACTGGTTCACAATTCTCCCAAGATACGTTAGTCTTCGATAGGACATAGTTAACACTCAAATCAAACAAAGTTAACACTCAAATCAAACAAAGTTAACCACTCAAATCAAACTACCTCTCGCAAAACACAAGACACGACAAGAAGATAATAGAAGACAGCACACACTGACACAGCTATATGTCTATGTCATATATTGAATTTGAAAGAAGAAAAAAAAAAGTAGACAAATGGAAAATGCCATTACCTTGGTCAATTACTGACTGGCGTCCTCTAATGGACTCTATTGCAGATTTCAGAGCCTGTAGAGATATTTGAAAATCTCTAAAGAGCTGCTTCCCGAATCGTTGATCCTGGATAAAACCAAGAACCAAGTGCTCAACTGAAACGAAAGAATCCCCATATTCTTTCTTGCAGTCCCTGGCTCTCTGAATCAATGCCTCCAAATCGCGCCCCAACATTGAACCAGCTGATTCCCCTAGAACCTAACATAATCGTAAATTAGTTAAAAATCTGAGTTTCGTGGGTACAGAATAAGGAACCTTAGAACATATATCTATCAACTCATGAGTAGTAGCCAAAGTTAAACTTAACCAACCAACAAAACACAAGACTACAAGTGCTCATATTTCAATTCAAACTTGATAAAACTAGTGCATAATCACCTTGGGTTGCCGTTGAATGTACTTATCAGTAGCTTCTAGAAGCCTAGTGTTATCTACCCCAACTTTGGAAAAGATCCTGCGGGCGAGACCATTCTTCTGCTCCAACAAAGCCTTCATCAAGTGCTCTGTCTCCACAATCTGATGCTTGTTCTCTTTGGCCACCTCCGGCGACGAAACTATCGCCTGCCATGCCATCTCTGTGAACTCTTGCTGTGTAATCTGCCATTGCATCAAAACCGCAACATCAACCAATGTACCTCACAAGATACAACCCAAACTCCAGGTTGCAAATAAGCTGAGAAAAGTACCAGATGTAGTTATAAAATGGTTGAGTTTGTTAATTGGTGCTTAGGTAGATAAAATAGAATATTATTGATTTTTTACTTTTCAACTCATACTAAGTCCCTTTATGGTTCCACTGTAATCACTTTTCTCTATTCAATCAATTTAACTTCTCTCTCAACTCTCTCTCTCTCTCTCTCTCTCTCTACCATGTTTTCTAAAAGAGAAGATTTCTATCAACCTATCAATGGGTCTAACTAAGTTATAGATAATGAACTTAACACCACATATTTTGACCAAAAAAACTGAAGGCAATGAGTTTAATAACACTTGATCGCTCAACTAAATTTTAACCAAGTTGACTCACACATGAATTGAATTTGCAGTAATAGAAATCGGTGGACTAATTAGCTTCTAATTCTAGTCTAATTAGGGGTAATTGCAAATTTGAGAAAGGAAAGGGGGATAAAAAGAGAAGAAAATTGAAGGAGATTGAGTTATGAAGTGTTACCCTTCCACTTGAAGCTTCACAGCGAACAGAGAAACGTTTGGACTTGGATTGAATTCTGTGAAATCCATTCGCAAGAAAGGGAAGCGATTTGAGGGAAATAGGTTTGGCGGAGAAAGGGAGGGAGACTTGGTGGGAGTGGTGAGAAAAGCGAGCAGGGTTTCTGTGGCAGGAGATAGGAACCACGTGGGAAAGAGTAAACGACGTCGTAGAAGCCATCAACTACGCTCAAAGAAAATGTATTGGTTGGCGTTGAATGAATAGAGAAAGAATGGTGCAAGGAATGGCGTGGCTAGCGAGTAAAGTAAAGTAAAGAATGGTGTAACCAACAAAACAAACAATGAATTTTCATCTCATCTCTCAGAGTGAGTATTACTACTACTAGTAGTGTAGTGTGGAGCATTCTGGGAAGTTCGTGAAGCATCTCGACAATTCAGAATGCGCCCTACGCACACCCTTCGCTACCCACGTGGCCTCTCTTTCTTTAGATGGATGGACGGACTACCTACGTTAATTTCTATTGACCAGTTTTTATTGTTTAATAGAGTAATAATAATTTAATCCTCACCGTCCATCAAAAATAAAGAGAGGCTCAATCGGAAAGATTCTCTGCTTTGAGCATTTGATATTTTTGGTATCTTTTCTCTCTATCTCTTTCTTAACTTATCATTCTCTCTCGTTACATATTATTATTTTAATTATCATTCTCTCTGTTAAAATACACTAAATGTACCAAACACTCAACATAGACAAATTTATTTTCCTCGAAATACACCACCTACACTTATAAAGAAAGAAAAAAAAAGTAATAGCATAAATCCGATATTTTTTTATAGCTTAAATATGATAGCTTATGTAGAGAGATTAAGAGAGACGTAGAGGAAAAAGTAATAGCATAAAAAAAAGTAATACATCAACTTAATTTAACAGGCATATGTCACATCAAAAATGTTATTTGGACAAAAATTTCAGACGAAAACAGACAAACACCAACTTACAACACCAATTAACCAAGTTTTTAGACCATTTACCAACCCGCTTTTTTCACGATTTTGAGGTGTATAAAAACTTGGTTAATTGATCACTTGATTAAATGGTCTAAAAAACTTGGTTAATTGGTGTTGTAAGTTGGTGTTTGTCTACTTTTGTTTAAATTTTTTTGTTTGTATAACATTGTTGTATGTCACATACACCTATTAGACATTTGTGCTAACAAGCTGAAACCACTGACTTTGAGGATCAGCCAAACAAGTAGGATCTTCACCTAGACATATGCATTTTTTTGTGACGATCTTAGGTGAAGTGGGAGATTCCCTTTCCAAACATAAGTTTTGTCCTTGTCCATCTAAAGTACCCAAATGAAGATTGGACACAGATAATGTTTTCCAAAAACTTTGCTTGCTCTTACAATCAATGGAAAGTCTCACTGGAGATCCATCACCAATTGCTTCAATGCATGTTCCTTTTCCCACCAATTTAATTTGTTGCCCTTCTTGGCTCCATCTATTTTCCCCCTTACAATCACCTAGCTCAAGCTCTTGGTTATTGTTCACTTTCACACATTGCCCACTTAGTGGGTGGTATATTATGTAGGACTTGCTAGAATTTGAACTTGGTTCTGCATTTAAGAAAACATCCACACTCATAAGTAATTTGGATATTTTAGGCACTATTTGGAAGAGATTATTTTGAACTTTATGAAAAAACACGAATTTTATGGAGAAAAATAAAAGTTTATGTTAATTCATAAGTTATCGTTAACAAAAGTTGTATCTCCATAAACTGTTTTTTCAAAAACTACCTTGACAAACTTATGAGTAATAAAAGCTTATTAAAAGCGTACCTAGAAGCTTCTTTTGAACAAGTTGAAACCTTTGAGGAAATTCATCATATCTAAGTGAGTTAAAATCATACATCCATAAGCCATAAGACTCAGGCACAATTGTACCTTGGTCTCTAACATAGTAACCACCTTGTACAGCCCATAAAGCCCAATCCAAGTCAACACCAGCAAGATAGGCCAACATACAAGACAAGAATCTAGTATGTTTGTCTTCAATATTTGACATAGCTGTGCCAAATTCAGTCATTGCCAATGGAACTGGGTTAGGACCACTCATAAGAAACCCTGCCTTCTCATTCAAATTATTCATCACATTCGCACATTTTTGGTTCAATGGCTTATTTATCCAATCATCTTGTGACTGTTGACTGACTATGCATAGGAATGTACCTCGTACACTAGTTTGTTCCCTACTTTAGTTTTTAGAGGCTTTTTTTTAAGGAAGCTCAAATCTGTGTCGAAGTTTAAGCCTGAAACAAATACTAAAACATTTGGATTTGTTTTGTGAACTGTTTTTGCTCCTTGTCCCATGTACTTGTACCATGTGCTTTCATTTTGACGTCCACCTCGTAGTTCATTTCTCAACCCTATTGCCACCACCTTTTCAAAACTCCAACCATTAGTTAATTATATATAGGAGAGATATTTGAATATGTACAAGAAAAGTAATGGAGATAGTATACACACACACACACACACAAGAATTTGGTAAAATATGATTGCACATATAGGGCTTGTTTATTACGGATTAAAAAATAAGTGATTTTGTTGTTAATAATTTAGGGATTAGTTTTTAAGAAAATAAGAAATTGTTTTGTGTTTGTATAACATACTGAAAATCACTTTTTTAAAAAAAAATCATTCTTAGAAAAATGATTTTTATGAGAAGCTACTCAAAATAAATTCTCATTTGAAACACTTTTTAGATTTTTGTTTTTTAAAAAGTTGTAACAAACAAATGAGAAACTTTTAAAAATAGATTATTTAAAATAAAAAAGTAGTTATTCTTCAAAATAAGTCATAGCATATATATGGGCTCATATTTTTTTTAGACTATACTAACAAAAGTAAAATTTGAAGAGGAAAATTAGTTATTAAAAAAGAAAAATTTATTTCTCTAATTACGTCACTATATTTTGTGACCTCATAATTAACGATGAATTTCCATCGTTAATCGTTAATTTTGTAGAGGAGGTAAATTTAAAAGGTTTAGTATATAAACCTGAGGTTTTGCTTTGACGCGTTTGGAGACATTAGAAAGTCCTTGAAGCCATTCACGAGGATTAAAGTTTTTGTCATCAAAGAATCCATCTCCATCATCATTATCACAACACCATTTAGGGTCACTAATATGATTATCAAGCAAAACCATCATACCTTGTTTACCAAATTCATCAATCACAGCATCAAAAGCTTCAACTACAGTAACATTTTCCAAAGAAGGGTTATTATCTCTAAATCCTATCCTAACACCAGGAAGTCTCAATAAATCTAAGTTATCTCCAACTTTGTAATGTCCATAACGTGTGAACATATGTGTTGCCCATGTATAACGTACACAATTAAACCCATGATCCTTTATTTGAGATACAAATTTATTCAATGGTACAATGTCAAGACCTTCAGCTACCATTGCCTTCATGTGACTTGACCAATTAACACACATCATTTTCACCCTTTTTCCTCTCTCATCAACTATCCATCTATTGTTGCTTGAGAGAGGAAGAGAATTGCAATGTGATACAAATATGGAAACTACCAAAAGTATAATCAAACACATAGATTTTCCTTCCATCATGAATATTCAAATGTAGAAATTTATTTTGAATTGGGTTTTAATTATTTTTCCTCTTGTTTCATTTTCTGTGTTTATATAGGAATTTTGGGCATGGTGTTTGTTACTATGATTATAATATAATGATAAGGTTGAGATTTTTTTTTAATTTTAGTATAAATTTGTTTTGCAGCAATCAATGAGTTTCATTTGCCATTTATAAAATTGTGTTGCGACATTATCTTGTTGGATTACGTATTCGTTACCAAAAATATTGATTGGTTCGAACTTATAAGGTTGTAAACTTGTTGTAACAGGATATGTTAGCAATAATTTAGAGCTTTGCTCCCAACTCCATGTACTACGTCCAAATGGAATTATATATTTTTAGACTTGAGTATATCTTTTTCAATTAATTTAATTTTGTTACGTTTTTGGTTAATTATTAGACGTGCATGTCTTTAATATTTTTTAGAATAAAAAATTAATTGAATCGAAAAATAGTTCTAAAAATTTTCTTAATTTTGGGACCAATGTAATTTTCTTATAGAATTTAATTAGAGTATGTTTTTTAAATAATACCTCATGATGCGTCAAAAAAAACATTGATACAAAAATTAAAAAAGACAGTTTTGTAAGACTTTAGGGCTTTTATACTATTTAATAATAATATTTTAGTGGTTAGTTATCTAATCTAATATCTATATCTATTTACAAACAAACAACTTACCAAATTACAATTTTAGACATCTTTCTTTTTTTGACACATCACCACTTTTGTTTTATTTATCATTTTTTAATTCTACTTTCTCTTCATTTCTCACTCACTCTCTTTCAATCTCACATTTCCCAATATTTTTTACTTTTTACACATCTATTATTAGTGGCCCCCACACACTTTATTTCAAAATATTTCTTTTCCCAATTTTTTAATCTACTATATAATCTAATAAAATTAAATTAATATTAAATAATCTACAATTTACTCTTATTTACTATCTAACCTAATATCTATTTATCTATTTATACAAACAAACCACACTTAATCTATTTATACAAACAAACCACATTTAAATTACTTAAACAAGCCTATATATTTACTTGACAATTCATCCGACTAAAAGACAACTTTTGTAATTTACTATATATCATATTTTTATCATATTTCTTCTCTCAATTCATTTTCTTCTCATTCCCACTATTTTCCTACTTTCTCTTACTATTTTTTTTTTCAAAATTCAAAATTCAAATCAAACTCTCCAACTTTCTTTACCCACTATCTACTAATCTAATATCTATTTATACAAACAAACCATACTTAAATTACTCAAACAAGTTTCCCTATTTGTTTGATAACTCATCTAACTAAGGGCAACATTGTAATTTACTATCACATCCCTCTTTCTTTTTTTAAAAAAATTTCGAAATTCAAATAAAATCAAATCTACTAATAAACTAAAATAATCAATCTAAACTACGAGATAACTTCACTAATATATAAAAACACAGGATAACTTCACTAATATATAAAAACACAGGATAACTTCACTGATATTTAAAAAACACGATATTAATATATAAAAAAAGGAAAACTTAGTGACTATTTCAACTACCGATTAATATTTAAAATACGGGATAATCAGATCGATATATAAATAACACGGGATAACTATATCGATATATTAAAAAATACGGGATAATCGTGATCGATATATTTGATAATCTATCTTTTACTATCTACTATAATTTAATAATCAACTAAAATAATCAATTGAAACTATGAGATAATTGCATCGATATATAAAAACATGGGATAACTATACTAATATGTGTAAAAAAACACACACGAGATAAGCGCAATGATATGTATAAAAACACGGGATAAATCGTGACCGATATATAAAAACACTTCTTTGAAATATTTGATAATCTACTATCTATTCGTTATCGCTTCTACTATAATCTATTAATCAACTAAAAATAATCAATTGAAACTATGAGATAACTTCACGGATATATTAAAAACACGTGATAACTTTATTGAAATATAAAAACACGGGATAATTGCAATGATGTATGTAAAAACACGAGATAATTTGCGTGACCGATATATAAAAAAACACGGATAACAACATCGACACTAATATATAAAAGAACACGGGATAAATGCATAGATTATTTTTAAATGATACTTTTATATTTTTAGATTTTAATATTTATCTAATTTTTATTTGAGACTCTTTTTAACTACTTTAAATTTATCTTCTTTTCACGTGGTGTTGTCGGACTATTTAAATTATGTCTAAGTTCGTTCATGAAAAGAATATGGTAGCACCGCATGCGTATGCACAGTATCCTACTAGTTATATTCTAAAATATACCGTTGAATTGAGAATTACTCTCTGCTCCTTTTTAATTATCCTTTTCTTAAAAGAGATTTACTTTTTTATTTTCATTTCGATAGTTCCAAAGTCACATTAATCACTTGTTTATCAATTATATCCTTAACTATTTAATTATGATATAAAGAGAAAAAAGTGTGACGTGTAACAAACAATTAAGAGTTAATGGGAAAAAACTTGTAATTTTATCAAAAACAACAGTTTTTTTATTTTATTTCTTTGTGAAAAACAACCTTAAAATTGAAATAGTATTATGATTACCATCTATAAAAACTAATCGGCTTGTCACTTAGGTGGGAACTTACAGCTTTTTCCTTCATCAACATTGCCAAAAACTTCCCTTCTTTGCTACTTTTTCTTTTTCTTTTTGACGTGTCATTTGTGTGGGTCTTTTAGTCTTCAAATGAATTAAACTCTGTATTTTCTATGTGTTGGCCACGTGTTTTTGTAAATTAAAGACTACTACTATTTATCCCCATCGTCCAAATAAAGTTTGCGTCTCTTGATGTGTCCAAGTTACAAGTAATCCAACCGTCTCTCGAAAAATGGGGAATGAAAATCTTTGTAAAAATTCACTTCCCTTATATATGCCTTTTTTCTTCGTTGCAACATCCTTAGATTAAGAACATATTACCAAGAGTAAAAAGAAAGAGAGATCGAGAAATTAGAAGAGGAAGAAGACGGGATCCGTAAAAACAATATAAAAAAACGCTCTCGATTTCGACCGCCACCACCAATGGTCATCACGCCGTCGCGGCGTGGCTGCCCTTCTCCTCCACAACGTCGTTTTCCACCTCGCCATCGTGTCCTCTCACTCTTCCACCTCTCTACGAAATCATCTCTCTCTTTCTCTCTCTCTTTCTTTCCGTCTTTCTCTCTCTTTCTTCTCTCTCATTTTCTCTCTCTGAAAATCACTCCCGCTTTCTCTCTCTCCAGAATTTTCGTTTTCTCTCTCTTCTGAAATAGTTGAAGCGGCGCTGGAGAATAGAATGAATTAGGGTTTTCTATAAATGAGTTTATATCTATGAAGCCCGGATACGGGATACGATACGGGATACGATACGACACGATACGTGGATACGGGAAAATTTTGAAAATCAAGATACGATACGGCAGGGATACTTCAATAAAAAATTTAATTAAAATTTAAAAATATAAAACATAAAGATACTTGTGATCAAAATAAGTAAGCATAGTTAAATGTTTTTTCCCCACCCATTTTAAAATATATTTTTCCTCCTACGAACATGTCACAAAAGATATACAATTTACTATTAGAATATAGCAAAAAACAACACCATAAGTCATATCCAAAAGAAGTTTAAGCTTTATAGAATTGCCTACTATTAACTACTTAACACTAATTGTGTCATTCCCCCTCCTCCATATCCATCATCAAAAAATAACATAGCTTCCAACTCTCTGGTTCATCAAGAGATATCTCTGCTAATTCAATTCCAACACCATCAAGTGGATCATGTGCATCTCCACTAACGTCCCACATATTTGTCTCTCCTTTGCCATATCATTCATCTTTTCTAAAAAAAAGACGAAGATTAGTATGCACATAACTTGTGCCCTTTTTGGATCCATTTTATTTCTCTTCAAATAATGAATAAAAGAGTAAATATCTTATTGTTTTTTGATTGAAAAATAAATATAAAATCTATGATACTTCCAGGATACGTATCCGGTAAGTATCCGACAAGTATCCTGTAAGTATCTGTTTTTTTTATTTAAAAATAAATATAAATTCTAGGATACTCTCAGGATACGTATCCGTAAGTATCCGATACGTATCGGTATCGGATACGTATCGGATACGGGTACGTGGCCTATTTTGAAGTATCGGGGCTTCATAGGTTTATATACTATAAAGTCTTTATACATTTTATTTTATATTTATATTTTAATTTTTAAAATCAGTTTACTACTTACACCCCCCTTAGTTAATAGTGTCCACCCCCTGTCCATAAGCCTTTTTGTTTCGCAGGCCGGTGGCCCAACAACCCGAAATCAAAAACGTTAATCGGACTCTCGCTATTCGCACCACTCTTTTATAATACAACACACTGCCGCTAATCGCACTGCGTTATATCTCTTGATACGGTAATTATTATTCTGCTTTAATTTTGGATTTCTATTCATAGCTTCTATAAATGTTGATGTTTTCCGATGACATTTTCCATCTTTTTTAACATAGTATAATTAAGATAGGCAAAGCTTTTTATAAATATTCGAGTTTCTATTGAGTCTGGGTTTGTTTGTTTATGTCTCTTTAATGTTACTATTGGTTGATGTTTCAAATTTTTATTAATATATAAATAGAAATTGCGTTCAACATTTTTTACCGTCTTTGGTAGTATTTATTTTTTGTAACTATTAGAATTTTTTTTAGATGTATCATTATAAATTAATTTTTACGTACAGACTAATGAGTATAACTTATTTTTACTTCACGATAGCCGCATCAAAATTTTAATACTTCCTATTTTTAAAAATAGTGCTTATAAACATAAATGCATATGCGTCAAAAAAAACATAAATGCATAAGTATCCAAAAAAATGCATAAAACCTAAAACACACATCTATATTTATAAAGATATTTGAAAACAAATCCATATATATATATATATATATATATACACACGAAAAGGAATCTAGCCAACCCCGTGCGACGCACGGGACATAGGGCTAGTTAATGTGTAATAACATGAATGATTGTGATAAGTTTATAATTGATTGATATGTACTTGATGATGCATGCAGGGCCGGCTCAACCTCTAGTAGGGCCTTTTCAAGGGGAGCATTATATAAAAGTGACAAATACTAGAGTTTTTTTTAGATAAACAAAAATTGTATTGATTGGGGCACTAGGGGTGCACCAATCTCATTTACATTAAAGAAATGGAATTAAGTGTTAACTATAAAAACTAATAGTCTTATAAAATTTAAAAAATAAATAGAATTTCATATGGATAATATTTATGATTTTTTAAAATTTAAAGTGTAAAATGGAATATAAATTATTAATAAATATATGTGTGTTGGTTTATATATTTTACTTATGTGAATTTTTTGTCTATTTTAAGTTGATGCAGACAGGCCGTTTTCTTCAATTTTTTTATTTTATTTTAATATGGTCATCCATAAAAAAATTTGCAATGTAAGCTTCATAGGAAGGCTTAAATATCATTTACCCTCTGCAAATATCACCATAATCCATTTACCCCCTGTAAAATAAAATGTTTTAAAATGTCCCTTGCAAATATAAACTGTTTACGGTTACCCATCTGCTGTTAAATTATATTGACAGTGTTAAGTGTATAATGGGTATAAGCTAGTTTCTGATTTACCCCTGCAAAATATAAATCTTTTACTATTTACCCCCTCAGAGGAGTAAAGCAGAAAGCGATTATATTTGCAAGGGGCATCTTAAAACTTTTTATTTTACAGGGGGTAAATGGATTATGGTGATATTTGCAGGGGGTAAATGATATTTAAGCCTCATAGGAATCGCTCCCTTAACCCTAATGTTGGGCTGACATGGTTAAGCCAGTAGCGTCATGTATAGATATGGGTTGGTGGCCTTCTTTTTAATATATTCTACTTCATTTCGCGACCTTTTTTATCTACAAAACCAATATTTTTCTTGAGACCTAAAGCGAGGGCTTGGGGCTCTTTTGTATGGTCGGGTCGGCCATGGATGCATGCTATGTAACGGGTCTTGGTATGACCGATAAATTGTTATCACAAATGTAAGTGTTGTGTGGATATTGAGAATGTAATTTCAAAACATCAACGTTCTATTTTCCTTCTCCTATTAACCATTTGAACTATACCAATATGATAGTTTATTTATGAGTTGTAGGAATAATCACCTTCGAGGAAGGGATATCAATCATCTGGTGCATCAAACGATAATACGTTCTAGTGTTATAATATTGTTAGAGTGAACACAATATCTCATTTACATAGACAATTTTCTCATTTTTTTAAACAAAAATAGACAACTTTCTTTAATAGGTAGGTATCGATCACATGCAGATAGAAAAATAAGTTTAGTTAAACTTATTACACATTTGTGTTAACAAGCTGAAACCACTGACTTTGAGGATCAGCCAAACAAGTAGGATCTTCACCCACACATATGCATTTTTTTGTGACAATCTTAGGTGAAGTGGGAGATTCCCTTTCCAAACATAAGTTTTGTCCTTGTCCATCTAAGGTACCCAAATGAAGATTGGACACTGATAATGTTTTCCAAAAACTCTGCTTGCTCTTGCAATCATTAGAGAGTCTCACTGGAGATCCATCACCATTTGCTTCAATGCATGTACTTTTGCCCACCAATTTGATTTGTTGTCCTTCTTGGCTCCACCTATTTTGCCCCTCACAAGCACCCAGTTCAAGTTCTTGGTTCTTGTTCACATTCACACATTGCCCACTTAGTGGGTGGTATATTATGTAGGACTTGCTAGAATTTGAGCTTGGTTCTGCATTTAATTAAGAAAACATACACTCATAAGTAATTAATATCTTTTAATCTAATGAATACATTCTAGTCTTAGATTATTTTTTTGTTTAATTAGTGCTATTTTTTTCATCTAAACTCTCATTATTTTAGAAATTTCATTGAACCCCACGAGTCGCATCAATCCATATATATAAGAAGAGTTCAAGTTAATTAAAGGCATATTTACCTAGAAGCTTCTTATGAACAAGTTGAAACCTTTGAGGAAATTCATCATATCTGAGTGAGCTAAAATCATACATCCATAAGCCATAAGACTCGGGCACAGTTGTACCTTGTTTGTCTCTAACATAGTAACCACCTTGTACAGCCCACAAAGCCCAATCCAAGTCTACACCAGCAAGATAGGCCAGCATACAAGACAAGAATCTAGTACTCTTGTCATCCATATTTGTCATATCTGCGCCAAATTCGATCATTGCTAAATGGGCCAAGCAGAGGACTCATCATAAAAAACCCGCTTTCTCATTCAAGTTATTCATGACACTGGCACATTTTTGGTTCAATGGCTTTTTTGTCCAATCATCTTCTGACCCTGTTGACCAGGCATAGGAATGTACCTCGTACACTAATTTGTTTCCCAAGTTAGTTGTTAGAGGATTTGTTTTTAGGAAACTCAAATTTGTGTCGTAGTTTAAGCCAGAAACAAATACTAGAACATTTGGATTTGTTTTGTGAACTGTTGTTGCTCCTTGGCTCATGTACCTGTGCCATTCATTTTGATTTTCACGTGGACCTCGAAGTTCATTTCTCAACCCTATTGCCACCACCTATTCAAAAATCCAACTATTAATTATAGAAGACATTGTTTATTTTAATATGTAGAAGTAAAATGATGGAGATTATTTTAATCAAAAATTAGTAACAATGTTTTGAAAAATCGAAGCAAATTAAACAGATTCAACTGATTAAATCATGACCTAACAATCTTTGATTCAGTTATTTGAGCGAGTCGACTGTGGTTTCATACGAATTTGAGCGATTTATAGTAGTTAAACCATGAGTTGAAGGTTTCACCGGTTAAATTTCTAGTTCGATTTCTAATTTTTCATTGCTAATTTGGTAGAACAAATAAAAAAAGTTTAGTACGTATATATGTAGAACCTGAGGTTTTGCTTTGACGCGATTGGTGACATTAGAAAGTCCTTGAAGCCATTCATCAGGATCAAATTGTAGATCACCAAAGAATCCATTTCCATCATCAATGTCACAACACCATTTAGGGTCACTAACATGATTATCAAGCAAAACCATCATACCTTGTTTACCAAACTCATCAATCACAGCATCAAAAGCTTCAACTACAGTAACATTTTCCAAAGAAGGGTTATTATCTCTAACTCCTATCCTAGCACCACGAAGTCTCAATAAATCTAAGTTATCTCCAACTTTGTAATGTCCATAACGTGTGAACATATGTGTTGCCCATGTATAACGTACACAATTAAACCCATGACCCTTTATTTGAGATACAAATTTATTCAATGGTATCATGTCAAGACCTTCACCTATCATTGCCTTCATGTGACTTGACCAATTAACACACATCATTTTCACCCTTTTTCCTCTCTCATCAACTATCCATCTCTTGTTGCTTGAGAGAGGAAGACAATTGCAGCAATGTGATGCAAATATGGAAACTACCAAAACTATAATCAAACACATAGATTTTCCTCCCATCATGAAGAATATGCAAATGTAGAAATTAATATATAAAGTTATAGGATTTTTAATTTGAGTTGAGTTTTAATTATTTTTTTCCTCATGTTTCATTTTCGGTGTTTATATATATAGGAGGAACTTTTGGCATGGTGTTTGTTACTATGATTATGAGATTGGTATAATGATGAGGTTGAAATTTCTTTGCAACAATCAGTGTGAGTTTCGTTTGCCATATATAAATTTGTGTTGCGACATTATCTTGTTGGATTACGTACTCGTTTCCAAAAATATATATAGATTGTTCGAACTTACTTTATATGGTTGTAATAACATATGTTAGCGATAATTTAGTGCTTTACTCCCCCCAACTCCAAGTAGGATTTTATTTTTCCTACCCCCCTCATCATCTATCCCACCTCCATAATTACCCAAACGGACAATAATACCCTTACTTTTTTCCCAAAAATTACATGGTTTGTTAAAAAAAAAAAAATTGGAATTTCGGAATTACCTCTAATTTAGAAAGATTTTTGAATTACTCGTAAATGAGGTAATTCCAATTCATTTGTGAACCGGAATTACCTATTTTCGAGGTAATTCAAGAAAATTACAATTTTTTTATTTCAAACGAATAATTTAGGCTAAAAAATCGGTTTTCGAACAACATACTCTGATCGTAATGAAACCACAGCCATTAGAAGCGAAAAAAATCAAGAATCAAGACTCCCTTAGAAGGGACTTCTTACGAGACTACGGCCTCAAAATCCCAAATTCCATCGTTTACTATTTTTTACGATTTTTTTTAATTTTTCATAGTCTCCAAAAAATCTAAAAAAATTTGTATAGCCTTATTTTGGTTTTGTTAGAATTTTAGTGGTGTTTTTATATTTTTTTAGAGTAGTTTTGACTATTTTTAGTAGCCTTTTAGTAATAAAAATTAAAACAAATCGTATATATACACACTGCCCGTACTGGATTGGCCCAGGATGCCCTAGATGTCGCCCGTTCACCTACTTCACGTGCTTATTTTCAGTCATTTTTAGACATTTTGGACCCATAATTGTATTTGTACTCCTATTTTATGTTGGTCATTTTATATATTTTGACGTATTGTTATTAAATCGTAAATCGTTCAGTATCATATTTCCAATAAAGCGCGTTTAAATCTTAAGACCAAAATATAAACTTTTAAAAAAAAATTAAAAATTTGTAATTACCTTTTTAGAGGTAATTCAAATTTTTCATGATTATGAACCGGAATTACCTTTTTAGAGGTAATTCGAAATTTTAATTTTTTGAACCAGAATTACCTTATTTTGAGGTAATTCCGAAAATTTTAAATTTTTTTTTTTAAAACGCAGGGGTATTATTGGCATTTTTTTAAATATAGGGGTGAGATAGATGATGAGGGGGGTAGGAAAAATAAAACCCCTCCAAGTATTGGAAGAAACTGATAATCTATATATATGTCCATACAAATTACAATGCAATTTTGATATATATATATACACACACACACACTACCAAAAAAACGAGGATTAGCGACGGAATTAGCGAGGGAAATTTTGTCCCTCGTAAAAAACGAGGATTAGCAACGGAACTGCAAGTCCCTCGCTAATGTGA